>JBBPCY010000035.1:2821726-2838998 GCA_037974405.1 Brachyalestes nurse | reverse complement strand
AACGGCTGGAGGAACCGAGGAGGAATCTGGAACCGAACCTGTGTTCTCCTCACCAGCTCACACAATATCAACAAATCTTGATACTTTTTACTGCTTTCTTGTTTGTTTGCATTTATTCTAATGTTAACTTTGCTAGCAGAAAGACTCTTTATCACAAATGGCTTTAAACACTTTGCATAAGTGCCTCAGACTTTTGCATAGTACTGTGTATATTACCATACATGCCTGAAAATAAAGAATGGACAGCTTTGTTGCCTGTTGATGGAGATAAAAATGGATGGTGTCTATTCTATGGTGTGTTCTTGCTGCTTTATCAAGGGAACACAATCAAAAATAATGGCATCAATTTTATGATGATACAACACAGACTTTGGTCTCTCAGAGCAACATGGGCTTAGTCAACGTGATGCTGATAAAAAAGAATGAACTAGTTACCATTTGAATAAAATGTAATAGGTAACCCTGCCCACTACAATAACCATAAATACAGCCTATTTCACACCGACGGAGTGGCCATCACCAGTTGGTGACGTTCTCACTTTATGATTGTCATCTTCTTTATCATCACGGCATGGTGCTCACACTAACCACCCTGCTCCCTCCCTGTGAGTCTCTGTTAATCATGAAGCTACTCCAAGCTTAACGCTTCCAACTACGCCCTTTTCTGGAGGGCTGTTCTTAACAGTGCAGACAGTCAGAGTAGCACTGAACATTTACTCATCAGTCTCAGGTAAACATGCATTTCACATGACTTTTGTATTCTACACACACACCTGTGCTGTGCACAATACATACTATATATAAAGGCATATTATAGCATCCACAGTTAAGATGGAGAGTCACACAGGCTTTACATGACAGGACATGTTCCAACGGTCATGTGGAATAAACAATGACTTCGGAGAAACACAAGATTTTTGTCTTTTTCTAATAGAACTGTCCTCATCAAGACAGCTCAGGATGTTTCTCTGACTATACACACAGTCCCTACAGTGAGATGGTTTGGTTTTATTGTCCATATATTGTATGTATCTGTGTTTGTTTTCCCGGCTGGTAGATGTTTCTGCTAGGAGCTCATGTAGATGGCTCCTGCACCATCTTACCTTGTTTCCATATGGCGTGTAGACAGTGTAGCTTACAGGCTAATGTGGTGTTAATGTCTTCCGAAGACCATTTCTGCAGTGTACTGTCAAAAAGTGTTGCTCTTTCTTGAAGTAGTGTGTTCTCTAGACTTCACCTGCCTTCTGATAAACCTGCTGCTTTTTGGGTACTGGGCTGATTGGTTAAATTTTTTACACTTTATTTGAAGGCTGGCCCTGTGTTTTGTGGTTCATTGTCATTATCAGGGCATTCAAATAGGGGCATGTGCATTTGCATGGGCATTTCATTTCACAACTGGATGTTTGAAGTTTCTATCCACAGCCGGCAAGTACTGATGACCACTGATCCTGATCAGAGCAGAAGCTACAGACTGCCATGGTTTTGAGGATATGCTCATTTGGGTTTGCATCACACACACACACACACACACACACACACACACACGCACACACACTCACACACACACACAAAAACAAAATCTCCAGACTCTTTCAATGTCATCATACTTCTTCATCTAATGGATGCTTTCTCTTGCAAGGTGATGTGTTTTTTCAACATCTTGATGGCTTACATCAAGGACCCTAAAGGCCCAATATGTATGCAAGTCATTTGGCTTGTCTTTTTTTTTTTCTGGCCATACTTGGTAAGTCAGTTCCTTCAGTGCTTTGATTCTGGAGTTCCTGGCAGATTCTGTCTGAAATGTAATGTTTCAGGGAAGAAAATAATTATTGCGACTCTGGAAACTGAATTTCTGTCTCAGATCCCGTCAGAACACTAACTGAAGAGTTTACCCTTCTTCCCCACAGCGACCTCTAAAGCCTAGATCTAAACCACCAGAGTTTTAATCATAAGGCTCTAATTCATGGGCATAAATACCTCAGACCTCCGCATTCAGATTTGTGAAGTTTTGCTGTGGATTTTCCCTGCATACCGAGCATGTTTTGTACCTTGTTACTGTACTTGCCTGTTTTGTGTGTAATCTTTGCCTGTTTTTCTTGTCTTTGTTTCTCCGAACTGTTTGCTAATCAGAATACCTTTTGGTTTTGGAACTCTGCCAGTATCTGTTTTTGTAATCTGCTGCCTACAGGAATAAACCTTTTTGCCTTGGGTCTATCTTGGTCTGTACCTGGCAGTATATCATGTAGCTCAGTGTCACCTTGGCTTATTTGAGTTTGGTAACTATCTGAGAACATTTGGCTGCCAAGCTGGTATGTTATTTGCACATGGACCATGGTGGTGTCACATGCAGTGGCTTTGTGTGTCTGCTAATGTGTGCTTTACTATCGTACAGAATCAGATCTTTTACAGGCTATGCCATGGCCTTTCTGTGATGATCGATGTCAGCGGTTAAGGGTGTGTTTGGGAGATAGTGTTTTATGTGAAAGTACTCAAAACATTATTGGCGGTCAGTCTTCCACTCCCATAGGACTTCATTTTTAACAACCTATTTACATTGAACTTTTTCTGTAAACTTTGGTATGTAGGGTTCCATCAGACTGATCAGGTTTCTGCCATGTTCTTCCTCATTTTCTCAATCGAAAATTAGAGTCTGAAATCTTCAGAGTTGCCAGTCTTTGTCAAGGTGTATTGACCATTATGTTGAGCTTGCTGAATATTTTTTGCTTCTTTAGTTTCAGCCACTGAAATCTTGTATGGGCATTTAGCTTTAGGGACCCATCCTTTTCGAAGCCACAACTTGTTTGACAAGTTTATTTAGCTCTTCAGGTAGCTTTGAAGAGCTCTTTTCCAAAATTAAAAAAAATGAGTTTGTCATGCCATTTTGCTGTGCACTGAACCTATTCTCTGCTCCATCAACAAATTTATGCCAAATCGTTGTATTTGCTTGTTTAAGATGTACTGCAAGATGCCGTTTTTATCCAAACCGCAATAAGCGCCGGACCTATTCTTTGTCAAAGCGAAATATGTACTCTCGACCAATCAGAATTCGGTGCGCGTGCGACTTAATCGAGCTTGGCGGTGCTCTGAGGCGAGGAACGTGTCTGTCAGGTTCAGTCTTTTGTGCAACACCCTGAGAAGATGCCAGTTTGCAAGGAGACCTTGGTTAAAGTGTTTGGTGGCGCAATTTTCGTTTCAGAACATGCTGTTTAATACCTTTGTGTTTGATTCTCCCTTACAACAAAGTTATTTCACTGTAAACTAGCATGCTAACGTGATGAGTCTTCATTGCTAGTTGCCCAACACTGGCGTGTATATGTGTGCACGTGTGTGTGAGAGGGAGGGAGAGAGAGAGAGAGAGTGTGTGTATGTGTGTGTGTGTATGTGTGTGTTTGTGTGTATGTGAGAGAGAGGGACAGAGAGATTGTGTGTGTGTGTGAGAGTGTGTGTGTGAGACAGAGACAGTGTGTGTGTGTGTGTGAGAGAGAGAGAGAGATGAATGATGCAGATTCCTTCCTTGTATTTTTATTTAATTAGTGGTATTTGTATGTTATTTTAAAATTATTTGTTTCATGTGAAATATTGAAATGTGAAATTGTGAATGTTTATTTTACTTTACTATTTAGTTTGTTACTATTTATTTTACTCATTTAATGCATTTGCACTTTTTTTGATTTATATTCATTTATATATATATATATATATATGAAGAACTAGCCAGCTGGGTCTTTGTGGCCGGAGCTCCAATAATGAGCCTCTACTTCGAAGCATCCTAGATCTTTTCCTCTTAATCCAAAATCATGGTCAACAGAGCCTGCTCAGCATTTTAACACATACCAAGAAAAACCATCTTTTACAATTTTGCCATGTTCTTGTGACTTCCTTCATAACTAACAGGCCATCTAGAATATTTTTGTCACATTTGTTTAATTGGTTTGTCTTTGACTACTTTTATGATCTGTGTGAAAATCTAATGGTGGTTTAAGTCTTATTTATGCAGAAAGACTCTAAAGATTGTGAAATTCTAAAGGTTTCGCCAACTTTCATGCACTTTTGAATGCTCTGCTATTGTACTATCGTACTGCCTGTTTATAATGAGCCCATGTGAAAAGCAAGATGCGAGACACACATTTTGAGTGGGAGTTTTTGTGATTGAAGTGTCTGTTCTGATAAGTAGCCACTTGAGAGGAATGGTGATGCTCTCCACCGCATTCACATTCAGAACAAGGCCCATCGTCAGCCCTTCCATAAGACACTCAGAGCAGTCACATCAGAAGCTGTCATGGAGCCTTCGCTATAGAAATCTATTACTCCATTCAGCCATGTGCTGCACAAATGGAAATGGCTCCATTCCCAGGAACACAGAGCTGTTCCAGTCCAGAAGCTGAATATCTGTTTGTCTCAAAATAATGGACGAAAGGTCACTCTGACCATAACTACAGACTGTAAGGCATCCAACCATCAAGTGTCCTGTCTGGACAGTTAATTTTTGTGTTAATTCTGTTTGAGAATAATATGGGTCCTGAGGGAGAGCTCATCCTCCAGAGCTCTAGAAAAGCACTACTAAAGCAATAACAGTGAGTTACTTTTATCTGACATGAGATTGAGCATCAGCGTTCACGCCAATGGGAGCTTTGCTTAATTGCAAACGTTTCATCAAACACTGCCTATAAAATGCCTGAACAGATTTCACAGTTACAAGTACACACGCGTTCCATACACCGCACGCTCTGTAAGAAAAATGAGACACATTTCTATGTTCTTTTTGCTCTCACTTGCTAAATAAGAACCAAGGTTAGAGAAGCACTTAATGAAAGTCACAGTAACTACAGGATTAGCTGTAGCTTGCAATAGTAATTGGTATAAGACCACATGAGACACACAGCTTCTCTTAAATTTACATCGCTACATCATTAAAGCCAGGTTTTGTTGGGAGTTTATGGCATATTAAAATATGGCACGATTTCAATGTAGCAACTATGAATGCTGATGAATGTATTGGACAACAGGCTTTTATAGTATCATTGTAGGTCCTGCCCAGATGCCGGGCTTCACTGGGAGCTTACTGGCGCTTCTCCACTGGCACAAGGAACCATGCTGTACTGGGAACAAATGTTTTTCCATTACAAATAAAGCAACCCGTGCTACTCAACAGGCTACTCTACAGCAGGGCCAAGAGTGTGCCAAACTGACTGTGTCACTGCTCTCTGATTGGTCAAAATGCTGTCATCAAACATGGACAGAGTTTTTTTGTGCAGTAAACTAAACACTGAGAAGTCGACAAAGTACAAGCACTACTGTCTGCTTGGGCTGAAGATACATTTCAGTGGAAATTTTCTATCAGGGTAATAAATTTATCTTCAAGAAATGTGAAGGCGTACCAGAGTATCTTCAACAAGTTAGCTGGCTTAGGCTTTCATCACATGACAAAATAATTCTGAGAAAAGCATTAAAAACTTAAACAAGACAATAAATAATGAAAGACCACAATAACAAAAGCAGCTCTGTCAGAAAAAAAACTCTCCGCTGGTTCGGCTCCATGGACACAACTGGCCAAAAATTGTTTGGAGAGAATTGTGTGGCAGAAACACAGTAACCAGGCTGAAATACACTGGAAAAATCAAAGTGTGCTGCCATTTCCAGGCCATTGCAGTACAGTTTAAATACAGCACGGTTTCTGTATGGCTCTGGAAAAGTGCCCTATGAGGCTATCGGGGGAGTTTTCTGCATTTGAAAAAGCTCTCAGTGTTTATAGGACTGTTGGCTTTTATTGAAGTCATTTGTTTGTCCCACCTGGAGGCTTGGCTTTTGCATGTGATGTCCGTTGAAGCTCGAAAATGAACTGCCATTACAGACCTTGTAACTACATGACTGGCATCTCAGTAATGATACATCTTGCAGGGTTAATGGTCTCTTTCCATCACTATTTGGAAAATGTGAAGATTTTAGTAGCTTTGGTAAGTGTGTTTTCTCAGCTGTAGCTGCTTTTTGAAACAGCAGAGGAGTTCATGTTGTCAAGAAGATGAGCTGGAAAAATACACTTTAAAAAAGTTTGGAATCAATGATTTTAATAAAAGAAAACTTCTTTGGTTACAGATAAGTGCATAGTGTCCCTGTCCTGTGGGTCTTCACATGTTTTAAATTTAGCAGGAAACTGAGAATATGAAAGAAAGTGCTAATTGTGTCCAGAATGATGAACAGAGCTGATATCACATCAAGATGAAACATATTCAAAACATCTCGAGGCAGATCACTAGTCAGGAAATTGTTCTAAAATGATAATTATACTAAATTGTTTCAAATTTCTGGGATATTACGTTCCTAAAATACTGCCTTAGTGTTCTCAAGAATACTTAAACATTTGAGTAAATCATCAAAAAACGTCTGTTTATTACTGAATGTAAAATAATACTGACTTATTTTGACCAGTGATTCTAAAGTATAGAGCAGTACTTGTGTCAGAAAGCCTTGATGCCCATTAACGAGTGTGTATTATTGTGAACTGGTCTGGTTTAGTCTGAAAAGGTAATGCACTTAAACGTGTTCCTTTGAATTAAACATGAATAAAATGCATTACATCAACACAATTATGGCCAAAAAAATAAGTAACAGAAAACTGTGCTGAGAAATTGGGTTTGTAGAAATTATATGCAAGATTAAATGCCTTGTTTTTTTCAGTGTAAGTCAATTTCAGTTTGTTCAGAAAAGATGTTTGAAAATATCCTATTAATAAACTTTATTAATTATAAACTTTATTAACTTTATTATTTAAAACTACAATTTGTTTATCACATTAATTTACTCTGATTGATGATTTGTAGCAATACTAAGATGGAGTGCTAAAGTATAAAGCAGTTTATTAATTGACATAATCACAGAGGTGCTGTCCATGGTGCTGAAATAATCCATGCACTTTCCTCTAGTATCAAATCACCACAAGTATACTTTAAATTCCTAGAAATGGTTGTATATAAGTGTGATTTATCTCTGTGAGCATCTTATGCCCCCCTTTCTCCCCCTCTCCCTCTTTATTCTTTCTTTCTTTCTTTTCAGTCTGCTCTGATGTTGCCATGCCGACTGTGCTAGTCAGCCTGCACCTTTCCAAATGAACTCGGTGCTAAATTCTCACTCAGTTCAGAGCATATCTAGCCTAACTCCTCACCTATAAAGTCAAAATTTTAAAAAAATTCACGATAACGCAACAGCTCAAGACTGTATTTGCATATTTGGTCAAATATGTAATAAAATTGAATAATATAATACTGTGCCCACTATGTATTTTTTTCTGAATTATATTATATTCATGAGGTAATATGTCATTTTTATGTCTGTTTTAATTATTTAATTATTACTAAAAACACTACACACCTGGGCAAGTACAGTACTTATGCTAATGAACTTTACTACATTTTTGACTAAATAATATAATAAATGATAATATTTATATATTTTATGCATTTTTGAGTGGGAAATGGTAACATAACCACAAGTTCTATATGTCAGTCATCAGATCAAACACTATAAACTCAAAGAAATGCAGCACTTCAGAAGCAATGTTCAAGGAATTACTTACTATTGAGCATTACTTAAACACATTACCATTAGTACTGTGGTGTCACCATTATTATTATTTGACTTTGATTGACCTGACTTCCAGTACAGCGTGAATCAATTAAGCATTTATAGTAATGTCCCACCATTAACCTAACAAGACACGCATAATTATTGTGGCGCAATCCATTTTATCTTAATCAGCGCTAGACGGGCAATGGCTGCCTTTGGAAGTCACTACAGGAACTGTAATCCAGTAGGGGCCATTGTTAATTAGCTGGTGTAGAAAAGTGCTGTTTTTTTGCTGAGTAATGTGTCCCATTTACATTAGAAGCATTCCTGCTTGCCAAGCCCATTTAGCAGGTCAGCTAGGCAGCTAATGGCTTGAAAACATGGAAATAAATGATCTGTTGGAGCCTTGTGTGAAGTCGAACTGGACAAACCTGAATGTGGGCCGCCCACCACAGGTCAGCGTTTAAGGCGATTCGGAAAATGAGTGGAGTTTGAAAGCAGATGTGTGACCAAACAGGGGGGAAAAATAAAAAAGCTCTCTATGAATGAATGGGTTTTACAGAATTTTGCAAACACGCTACATAAAAGCCTGTGAACCAAAGTGCCTCGTGCCACATTTGTGGTGTTCTGGCGTTTGTCTCAGACACTTATTGCAGTGGCTGGGCCTGCGGTGAGCGATTTACCACAACATTGCCTTTCAACACCAAGCAGCAGAGCAAGCTGGCAAGGCACAAACAGAAAGAAGAAGTTAACTGAATAGAATTAGCTGTCTGTTTTAAACACTACTGGATCAGGAGGGGAACGTTTTTGGCAGAATAATCAAAGTCTGGCTTCACTTAATGTAACTTCTGCATCTTTAGCTGCTTAAATCTCCCATGAAGTGCATTGCATAGTGTAAATGTAACATTTTGCCCCTGCTTTGTCTTGTTGTGTGCCTCTGTCATTTGTTTACATTTGCTATCATTATCATTATGTGCATTATTATCTTATTATTAAGTCTTAGCATGTGCAATATTGTGTACTTTTCTTATCCAGCAAAACATTATCATATGTGCAATATATTATGTGCAATAGGTTTATGTGCTAAGTATCACTGCTTATGTCAATATTACTTATATATTACTGATCTCTTTCACGTACAATAATAGACTGCCAACCTCTATTTGTGTTACTAGTAATTCACTTAACTGTAAGTTACTTAACTAGAGTGTTTATATATTTATACTCCAGTGTTTATATATATAGCATAGTGTTTAATATTTCATATTGAGTATTGTCTGCAGAGTTTTTTTTGGATGTATTTAGACTTTATGTGCAGTTGCATGCAGTGTTATTATCTTTCTGTTATGTCCAGTAGTCTACCATGCGTAATATTGTGCAACGTTCTTATCAGGTGCTAAAACGTTATCATTGTCCAGTTTTGTTAAATCATTTCATTATGTGCAACATCTTATTGTTATTATGTGAAAGTCTCCATTTTGTCATACGTGAACACACCATAGCACGAAATTCTTCCTCTGCATTTAACCCATTCCCCATATGAAGCAGCAGGGAGGTGTGTGGGTACCTCGCAGATGCTTAGCAGTTATGGGAATCGAACCCATGACTTCCTGATTGCAGGGCAAACGCCCTAACCACTAGGCTACCAACCACCCCACTAGGCTACCAACTGCCCCACTAGGCTACCAACCGCCCCACTAGGCTACAAACAGCCCCACTAGGCTACCAACTGCCCCACTAGGTTACCAACCGCCCCACTAGGCTACCAACCGCCCCGCTAGGCTACCGACTGCCCCACCAGGCTACCAACTGCAATAGTCTTGTGAAATATTACTACTTATATCAGTATTACTTATATACTATAGACCTGTATTACGTGCAATAACATATTCCTAACCACCACTTGTGTTATTAGTCATTCACTTAACAGTTAGTGTATATATATATATATATATACATATATATATATATATATATACACACACACACATATATATATAACCACAGCATTTGTGCATATAACATAGTGTATTTCATATTGAGCATTTTCTGCAGAGTTTTTATTGGATTTATTTTGACTTGATATTTTCTATTGTTCTAGTCTGTGTGTCTCTGTGTGTCTGTGCAGTCGTAACACAAGCAATTTCCTCCAGGATCAATAAGTTTTCTTTTTTGATTCCGATTCTACCCGCTTTCTGTCCATGTGCCACTTGTTATTGTTGTCATCTCTTGCCCTGGCTTAGTCCTGCCTCCTCCACAGTGTGTGCACTTGTGCCCTATCTGTATAGACCCCTCTTCTCCCTGGTGGTCCTGGTCTTGTCTTAAGTACCTTTTTTTGCTCACTGTCTTTGGTCCCTCATCACTTTACCTACATTGCATATCCCATATTATCCTGTTTTACTGCTCTTGTGAGCATTGTGCAGTTCCTCATGATTATTTTCATGTTATTTCCTTATTTTATTTTAGCGGTTTGTTTGATTGAGTCATTCCACTTGTGAATACTTTCTGGCTCCAACACTCATAACAGTAAAACCTAATGCAGTTCACATGAAACCTGTTAGAAATGTAGTTGCCAGAGCTGCAAACATTTCAACGTCGTAAAACAGGCTATAAAATCATCTTTAGTGTATACATCAAAGTGATAGCTCAATAGCAACCATTTCCAATCACAATAAAAAAAATAAGTATAAAAAATATTGACGCATTTTAGGCAAGAAAATAAAAGAGAGGATGGTCTCCTCACTGATGTTGATGCCTGATTCATTAGCAGTTCTTTTATGAAGCAGCTGGATTGCTGTAACATCTGTAACAGTGATGACATCACCAGCAGTTACACGGTTGTTGCATGCATGGTTAAAGTGCAAGTGTACAGCTATTAGAGACACTACAATGCATTATAACATGGGACCCAGCTGTGCTCTAAAGAACAGCCACTGAAATGTTCCTTAAAGTCAACAAATGGCATCATGCAAAACCCTTAAGGTTAATATAACAGCTGGAGCACCAGCTTTTACCAGTGTTTGTTCTACCTTGTTATCCTGTTAGCATGAGTTATCACACTATGCTGCTACTGATGTTGCCAAGTAGTGTAAAAATCAAATGTGAAACAAGTTAATGAATTTGTACTTGATTTGTGTCAACTGTCAAATCACACAAAAAGGATGTTCAGTGCAACCTGCACTAAGCTGTTATTGCCAAACCAATTATGAGGTCCATTTAATGCTTTTGGCTGTAGTCTAGTAATAAATGCCTGCACATGTTTCTGGCTTTAATGTTTATTAACACTAGTTTTGTTCACTTTTTCATTGCTGGTCGTAATGATTGTATTTCATCATGGTCATCTTTGTTTCTAATTACTTTCACTTTGTGGAAGATTAATAAATCTAATTGCACCAAGTCACAAAAGTCTGCGCCTCACAGTCAAGGCACCCTTGGCTCTCGTTATAGAGGGGAAATTAACATTTCATGAATGGTGGGGATAATAGGCAAGCTGGTGAGATGGCACAGATACTTTGTACTGCATGAAACTTGATTCATTCTCGATTACCTCCTCTCTCCCCATGCCAGCCTAATTGGATATAATGAGCTTTTAAGAGAAACTCGCCCTTTTTCAGGAGAGGTGCCTGTAGCTTTTAATTTCACTTAGAATTTTTCATATCATACCAGTGTGTGCAGCTTTGAAGCGTGACTCCGTGTCTGAAATCCAAGCCAACTTCAGGGTTCATTTGAGCTCTCTGTGGATTTGTGTTCAAAACCGATAATGCCTTGTTTCCAGCAGATGCCTTTTGCTGACTAGACACAAACAAGCAGACGTCAATGGTGGAAGAAGAAGGGAGGGGGCTGCCTGCTTTGTAGTTCTCCAGCCGCTGCATGAAGCTGACCACAGAGGAGCAGAGCGTCTGTAGTTTTCTAACTTTCCAAGAACTCAGGCTAAGCCTACAGCATACATGGACTTTGTGATTCTGTTGTAGGTGTATTCAACTGATTTTCATCTTGAGGCTAATCTTAATGATCTACACAAATGTGCCACAGTAGAACTACTTTTGTTTCCCTAAAGGAAAAGAGATTTGAAATGGTGGAGACCTATTAAGGCTTAAAATAATAGCTTTACATAAAGGCGCCTCCTAAAAACCTTTACAACATGTGGAGGAGCTCTAAACATTCATACATTTCAGCTACAAAAATTGTTCTCTTCAGATCCAGCCACTGAAAGGTTTCCAGGGAACCTCTTCTTTGATATCATGCAAAGCCCATTTTGGTAACTTTAGTTTTGAAATTAAAACTAAACAAGTGCTGTACATCTAATAAATAAGATCCTAAATCAATGGTATCTTTACATTATGTGGAGGTTCTTTCAACTTTAAATCCATACTCACACACCTTATTTGCAAAAATGCTTGTTCAAAAAACCATCCAAACCAAAAGTGGTTCATCTATACCACTGCGCCTATGACACCTTTATTTGTAAGAGTGTAAATTATATATAGGCATCCATTCCACCAAGACTACTTTCTTGTATATGCACTGGTGTACCTCACCAACAAAATGAATCCGCTTATGATTCTGATGTAGTTATGAAGGGAGGACCCTTGTTTCACTAAATCTGGTGAACTGTGAATGGCAAGTTGGCATCGACAATGTCCATAACATTCACTCATTGTGAATCATTTGTAGAATAGTGTCACCTTGTAAATAACATGCCAAAATCTGGTGTTTCAGTAGTTATCAGTAGTTTTAAAACAGTTAAACAGTTCCACAAATTTACACTGGTGGTCTGGTGTTAAGGGAATTGCCTCTGTGATAAGAAGGTTGTGGATTCTAACCCAGGACTGCTAGTGGCACCACTGAGGTACACTTGAGCAAGGTACCGTCCCCACACACTGCTCCCTGGTGCTGCATCACTGGATTAAATAGAGGAGACAAATTGTGCTGCGCTGTGCTGTGCTGTGCCGCATGGTGTGCTGTGCTGTGGTGTGCTGTGCAGTGCGGTGAGGTGTGGTGTGATGTGACATGGTGTGGTGTGGTGTGGTTTGGTGTGGTGTGCTGTGCTGTGCTATGGTGTGGTGCTGTGCAGTGTGTAGTTTGATGTGGTTTGGTGTGATGTGGTGTGCTGTGCTGTGCTCTGGTGCGATGTGGTGTGCTTTGGTGCGGTGTGGTGTGCTGTGGTGCGGTGTGCTGTGGCTTGGTGCGGTCCGGTGTGGTGCGTTGCTGTGTGGTGTGCTGTGGTGTGGTGCGGTGCTGTGTGATGTGCTGTGGTGTGGTGTGGTTTGGTGTGGTGTGGTGCAGTGTGGTGCGGTGCTGTGTGGTGTGCTGTGTGGTGTGGTGTGGTTTGGTGTGGTGTGGTTTGGTACAGTGTGGTGTGGTGCAGTGTGGTGTGGTTTGGTGTGGTGTGGTGCGGTGTCGTGTGCTGTGGTGTGGTGTGGTGTGTTGTGGTGTGGTGCGGTGCGGTGTGCTGTGGTGCGGTGTGCTGTGATTTGGTGTGCTGTGATTTGGTGTGCTGTGATTTGGTGTGGTGCTGTGCGGTGTGGTGTGCTGTGGTTTGGTGCGGTGCTGTGTGGTGTGCTGTGTTGTGGTGTGCTGTGTGCTGTGCTGTGGTGCAGTGCGGTGCGGTGCGGTGCGGTGTGGTGTGCTGTGGTGCGGTGTGTTGTGGTGCGGTGCGGTGTGGTGCGGTGTGGTGTGCTGTGGTGCGGTGTGTTGTGGTGTGCTGTGGTGCGGTGCGGTGTGGTGTGCTGTGGTGTGCTGTGGTGCAGTGTGTTGTGCTGCAGTGCGGTGTGCTGTGCTGTGCTGTGCTGTGCTGTGCTGTGCTGTGCTGTGCGGTGTGGTGTGGTGTGGTTTGTTGTGGTGTAGTATGGTTTGGTGTGGTGTGATGTGCTGCGGTGCGGTGTGGTGCACTGTGGTGTGATGTGGAGTGGTGCGGTGCGGTCACTCATGACAAAAATGGTCACTTTACTTCACTTTACACTTTACTTTTATGTACAGTAACACACAAGACAGGCCTTACCTGTATCTGAGACACTGGGAATAGAAATTATGGGTTTTATTAAGCCTTACCAATTGAGTAGCTGGCAATTACCTGGCTGCTAATTACTATTATAAAATATATGCATCATATATCATGCCACTGTGCACATTTAGGTCCATTATTATGTCCTTATTAAGTCTTACCAAGAAATACCTGCAAATCAAGCTTATCAAGCTAATGGCAGCTAATTAAGTGGCTGCAGTGCTGAGAGTAAATTAAGCATTTTCAAGTACTTGTTATATAGACATATTTATTTGCTATCCATACCTCAATAAAAGGCACTAATAAGCTTTCAACAAAAATACACTCGCTGTCTATTGTGATGATTTCTAATAAACGTGTACATAAGAAGGTGTTAACTTCTGGTGCATGGCCTTATTTATGGCTTCCATTAGCTTTGCTTTCGAACAGAACTTGGTATAAATCAAACGAGAAAGAGATTTTAAACACGGATAATGTGTCGTTTACCAAAGCCAGTGATCTTGTTTCTGATGAATAACCTAAAACATGAATAATCAGTCTCCAGCAACATTTTTTGCCTGTCCCAGCCCACAATTACTAATATAACAACCTGTGCAAAAAAAACATAAAATGAAATGCACAGTTTATTATACGTATCAGTTAGTGTTCATCTTTTTTGTTTCTCATTGATTTTGAGTTGATGATTTCATATACTTAGACTTCACTCACCACATGAAACATGGCTATGATTATAATCTCACACGGCTGATATGAAATAAGAGAAGTTGGGTAGGCACAAAGTTATTTTTGCTAAATTAACCTTTTTTGCTAAATTAGACAAATTTTGAATGGCTCGTTGATGATGTGCATAACATTAGCTCGCAATTTATTTGTGGAGTAGCGTCACCTAGGAAATAACATCAATTCCAAAGTCTAGTGTTTCATTAGCCAAAATCTGGTGCTGTAAAACTTCATGAAAATTCACACACTACATTTTTTACCAACTCCTTTGGATGCACAGCATATTTAATCCAATATCTATACAATTTTACACTATTTTATATTTTGTCTTCAAATGTAATCGTTAAAATACTTAAAATCACTATAAATTACTTTTGCATTAGGGCATAATGTGAATCTGTTTAACATATCATGTTCAAAACATCTCTGTCAAGACTCTGTCTCATTTTAGCCAATGTCAGCAAAGAGACCTTGCAAAAAAATCAGATGTTGTTTCTGGGGTGGGTAAACACTTGTGAAAATGTGAAAATGATAAAAAAAAATAAAGAAATAGAGATTAATATAAAATACTTATATGGACTAGACATCACCTCAGTCATAGAATCTACTACTCTGCATCATAATCAGACTGTCTTGGCAAAGCACCGGTCTTCATATCAATAAATGTTGTGTAAAATGTAATGGCTTTGAACACACAAATAAAAATGCTTCATTCAACCCAGATACTGCTTAATAAATGCGTAACAAGCAGGCAGTTCATTATCACCTTCTGGCTTCATGAGGCTTCATAAGAGCATGAAATATATGATCAAAAGTTTACAAAACATTCCCCTTCAACACTTTGAAAGACTAGGCAAGCAATTTTCACCACTAGAAAGCATTTAATTCACAATGTTTAATGAAGGTTAAGTTTTTCACCTTCGTTCATTTTCTTTGAATTAGACGCAAGTAAAGTACCTTGTTTAGAAGGAAGCAGTGTTTACAATGAAAGTTAACTCACCAAACTTCTGCAAATTATGCAAGCCACCTCTCCAAGGACATTAACGGAGCCCGTTTAGAAGTGGAGATATTAATTAGAATATTAACAGCATGGGACCAGCATGATTTGTCGGTATTGTTTGAGGTTTCTCAGCCTTCAAATTCAATCAGCAGTCTCCCATCTGCTTGTTTGTGTTACAGGAATCTCTTTCATGCATATGCCACACACACACACACACACACACACACACACACACCAGACACACACACACATACACACACACACACACACACCAGACACACACATCAGACACACACACAACGCACACACATACACACAGCAGACATGCACACACACACACCAGACAAACGCACAACACACACCAGACATGCACACACACACACACACACACACACACACACACATACTTACACACATTCACACAACACACACACACACCCCCACACTCAACACACACACACACAACACACACACTCACACTCACTCACACACACGCACACACACACTCACTCACTCACACACACACAGACTCACACACACACATATATAACTACACAACGCACACAACCCACACAAACACACCACACACAACATACACACACTCTCAAATGCACGCACACACACACACACACACACACACACACACACTCATACACAACGCACACAACACACACAACACACACTCTGAAACACACACACTCTCAAACACACACATAATTCAGCATCAAATGGGATCCTGCTGCCGACATAATGGGCTAGATCATCAAAGTAGAAATAAGAGTTGTCTTTAAGGTTTGTTTTGATTTCTCTAAATTGATTTGAAATAATAATGCAGTTAATTGAAAACCATTTCTCACAGTGTTTAGTGTTTGTGAAGCAAGAGGTGAAATAAAGGTGAGATGAAGTCGTACCTGAGCAGGACGTCCTGTCTGTCCCCTCTCTCTTTCCTGTTCTCCACCATTTGAAGGAGTGTTCTGGTGTCTCTGGGTCTCTGATGGGGTCGTCCTATTCGTCTCTATTTGGGGTTTGGGCCTGTCTCTGGCTCCCTCTCGGCCTGTCCCTTCTGAAGCTCTGTAATTCTCCTCTTCACCTTTTCGAATTTTCAGGTCTCCACAGTCTTTTTTATAGTGTATTTTTCGGCCTTTCCCTCGTGTTCCCCTCCTGGTCTTTCTCCTCTTTATGCTCTGGTCCATGTCCAGGTCTTTGTTCGTCTTGTTCATTTCAGCTGGATTAATGTGAGAGAAATAATCATCAAAGCTTTGTTGATCTTCTGAGTGATCACAAGCAGGACAAAGTTCCACGGTCTGAGACATATTTTACTCTAAATTGTATCTGCTAAAGCTTAACGTTACCTTCTAACTTCAGTTTAGAAGCAACAGGTCAAACAGAGCCCTCTTCACTAAGCCACGCCCACTGCTTGGTTACTGTTGCTACACAGCATAAACTTACTCTGGACTGAGGTACCTGGACCTTATAAGGGCCGTTCAAATATCGCGCCAAAAAAACGCGTGGAAAAAAAACGCTTTCTCCTTCTATCCAAAAGCACTTGCGCTCCGGAAGTGTCTGTCGTTGCTAAGCAACCATCAGCCGCCCTCTCCTTTAATTTCAGCAATGAACTTCCACCAACGAAAAACCCTTGCTGTGACTCTGCTACAAGATTTATTTACACAGAAAAGAAAAAAAACGCCCTAGTGTTTGGGTGCACCCCATTCTTCAAAAACGTAAACACGGAGAATTTCACCAGCTGCTCCAGGAGCTCCGCCTGGAAAACGGGAGGTTCAAAGCCTGTTTCAGACTTGACAAAGACCAGTTGGATTATATTTTAGGAAATGTTGGCCCAAGCATCAGCAAACAGAGCTTCTGCCTGAAACCATCTCTCCTGCACAACGACTCTGGAAGGCGAGGAAGCTCATTGGTTGAATCTTGTCACATGACCCGCGGTGCGCTTGCGGCATTCTGAAAAGTTGAGATGTTTTCAACTCGACGCG
>JBBPCY010000035.1:2807866-2821626 GCA_037974405.1 Brachyalestes nurse | reverse complement strand
AGTGTTTGAATCGTCTTTTAAAAGAAAGTAAAATGCCTTGTGATGAGAATGAATCACTTTCAAATAAAACAAGACAACAGGACAAGGCGATTCAGCTGTATCTGACCGGTGGATTCACTCATTACTGCCGTTCGGGGAGCGCTATCCCACTCGTGTGAGTGATAAACCTGCTCGTTTGAGCGATTCAGATTCGGCTGGAGAGGAAGTTAACCGGCGGACTCATTGACTCGTGCTTTAGGAGTGCTATCCCGCTCTCTGAGCGATTCAGATTCGGTTGCATGTTTTCGGCTGTGGAATTTCGGCTCTGACTGACACAAGGAGTCCACTAGGAGAATTCAACTTTGCAGGGAGTTTGTAGGATTGTATTTTTAAGTGTGGTGGTGTAAAGAAACTGTAAGTTCAGCAACCTTTATGGTAGTAATTGATGTTTTAATGATTATAAGATGTATTTATGTGACGGAGTTTACAATTGAGACCTCAGATTCATGACTCATGAGTTATTTAATGGATCCGGGTGATTCACGGGTGAGTCATGAATCACACAGTTCTAGTTGTAGAAGCGAACAGCTGGAGCCCTAAATGGACTAACTGCAAAGAGGCGTTCCTCAAGGAGTCACAATCGCAGAATTTAGCCAAGTGCACATGCAAATGCTTTTTTTGCGTTTTGAGACCACTCACTGTATGTGAATTTCTTTTTTCTTTCTACAGTGAGATGATGACGGTGTGATTTAAAAAGATAGTGTGATTTCATGCTGTGAAAAAGAACTGTAATGAAAATCTTAAAATAAAATATATAAAATAAAATATTGACCTGTTTTGCCATTATATGTGCCCTCCCCCCCCACAACACACTGGCCCCACCTCGGCCCCCTTGGTAATTTTGGTCTAGAACTGCCACTGCTGGACCTAGTTATGGTTGCTAAGCAATGAGTGGATATACGGGCGGGTTTATCAAAAGCTGTGATCGGATTGGTTCGCTTCAATTTAAGAGTTCAACACATTCTTTTCAGATCCCCCTTCGTGTGTTTTTTTTTCCCCTTCAGGCACCATCAAGAGTTCAGTGCAAAAAAGGAAAATGGTGTTTGTGGGTTCTGGTGTCTCCTAGTGCTCTTTATTCCATCTCATGTTTATCATATTCCTACAAAACGCTCATACAGAACATGTAGCACATCAACAGGTGATCATCTCAGATCATCTGCTGCTCCTCTCACACACTCACGCAGAGGTTGGCTGTTCTGAGTCTCAGTCTGGACCAGGTCAGGGTGAACTGTAGCTCTGGAGGCTTCAGGTTGAGCTTCAGCATCCACTTTCCTGAGCATGTCTTTTTTCTGCAAGGAGGAGAATTGAGTGTTAGATGAGATTTGTTGTTATTTGTTGAAATCTGTCTGTAGGTCTGGATGTTGGAACACATGGATGTGTGAGATGGTCTTTCTTGGACAGACTAGTGCTGATACTTAGCTGCTCTTCATTCGTGCACAAGTTGATGGAGTGTCCAATTGTGTTTGTATCCTGGAATCTTTCTTTTCTTTACTCACCCACATGCTGGTCATCCCTGGCCTCAGTCTCCTGGAGGTGAGGATGCTCTCCATCTGTTTCAGCCTTAGCTTCTGACATTTGGAGCCATTTTCATTTCTCACCTGGGGGACAGCATTCGGAAAGATCCATCTCATCCACAGTGACAATCAGATGTTTATCAGAGATGACTTCATCAGCACCATCATTTATCCTGCCCATTTCTTTGGAACCGCCACTGGAGTTTGCCACTGACTCCTTCTGTGTGTTGGTTTTTGCTAAAGATGTAGAAAGTATCAGCGGTTACTATTAGGGCACCATAGTTTCCACCTAGCAACACCCTAGCAACCATCAGAGATGGCATAGAACCTACTAGCAACACTCTCTAAAGTAACTTGGATATCATAGATAACATCTTGCAATATCTTAGTAACCAACTGGCAACCACCTAGCAACACCCTAGAAACCACTAAAATATTGCATTTTGAGATCTTTGGTAAAATGTTCAGCAGTTCTCAGGTGGTTTGAAACAATCTGTCTATGAGGAACCCACAAATTTCTTCTTTCCATTGCTAGGTTGAACAAGGTTTACAGAAATGTATGAAAACCCTTAGATTGGCTGCTTGGCCTCACCAGTTACCTCCACCAGAGAATCATCATCTGCTTTTTTTTAAAACACCATCAGTGTTGTAGTTTTTTCATGTAATCGAAGCAGTTAATCATGTTCTGTTTTCACCTGGACATGAGCTGTTGGGTTTAATGTCCAGCTCCTCAACACCCATCAGTTTAGCTTTAGTCTCATTATGAGAAGTTTTTTGGCTTGGGACCGGGCCTTGTTCTCAGGAGTTGTTGTCGATGGGTTGTTTCCTGTATGAACATAAATAAATATCCGTATGTTTCCATGCCTTTCGCCCCAGGTCTCCTCGCAACCTTGATTAGGATTAGTAGCTCTAAATGATGGATTGATGGACATATCCTTAGTGTTTCAGCTAGGTCATTATTAAAGTGTATGTTCTCCATTCCTTTACTGTATGATCAGTTCTGCAAACATTTAATCATTTTACTATAGTTTCAATTCATTTTCTCACCCAAAGGGTGAGAATGTTCCTCAGGGTTGTTCCTCAGGGTTCTCCAGGTCGATGTTAATCAATTGCTGGATGGCTTCAGCATCAGCAGGTTTACAGTTTTGCTCATCAACCACCATTAGATTTGCCATCAGCCTCCTGGTGAGCAGTTTTTTGGCCCTGGCTCTGGCCTTGCCTTCAGGAGAAATCACCTTCAGCCTGTTGTTTCCTGTTTTAACAAATAATGAATACATTTCAGTAGTCTGGTGACGTCTCCAGGGTGATTTCCTGCCTTTTACTCTAAGACTCCTAGGACAGGCTCCAGAACCCCCCGCCACCCTGATTAATACAAACGGATTAGATGATTGACATGGAAATATGTATGGAAATATCATAAGTGTTCCAGCTGGGTTGTTATTATATTCCCATATATGTTATTATATTTCTATATAGTAACAGTTCTGAAAACATTTCATAATTTTACTATCCAAGAGGGTTCTCTGCAGGTTCCTCTGTGTTCCCCAAGTCAATATTCATCAGCTGTGTGATGGCTTCAGCTTCAGAATGTCCTGCTCCTCAACACCCATCAGTTTTGCCATTAGTCTCCTGATGAGGAGTTTCTTGGTTTTGGCTCTGGCCTTTTCTTCTGGAGATCTCACCTTCTGTATGCTGTTTTCTGTTTTTAACATGATTAAATATCAGTAGTCTGGTGATCTCCAGGGTGTTGATGGATTGATGGATGGAAATATAGTCAGTGTTCCAGCTGGGTCATTATTTTAGTGTCTGTGCTTACTACCTTTACTTTGTAAGCATTTCTATAACAATTGCGACATTTTACCATCTGTTCAGATCACTCACACACTCAGATGGTTCTCCATTGGTTCCTCTGGGCTCTCCAGGTTGATGTTCATGAGTTTCTGGACAGTTTCAGTCTCAGATTCATCCAATAGCTCACTCGGCACTTCAGCCTCTGCTTTCACATGTTCAAACACTGTCAGTATTATAGATTTATCATGTTCATCATAGCAGTTAATCATGTTCTGGCCTTGTCTTCAGGAGAAATCGCCTTCAGTTTGTTGTTTCCTGTTTTAACAAATAATGAATACATTTCAGTAGTCTGGTGAGGTCTCCAGGGTGATTTCCTGCCTTTCACTCTAAGACTCCTAGGACAGGCTCCAGAACCCCCCGCCACCCTGATTAATACAAATGAATTAGATAATTGTTTGATGTATGGAAATATAATAAGTGTTCCAAGGTGGGTTCGTATCGTATCAGGATTAATTTTCATATAGTAACAGTTCCGAAAACATTTAAGAATTTTACTAACCAAGAGGGTTCTCCACAGTCCAGTCAATATTCATCAGCTGCTTGATGGCCTCAGCTTCAGAATCCTCAGAATCCTGCTTCTCAACGCTTATTTATGCATTTTCCAGCATCTTTGCAGGAAGTCCACGACCTTCTGGCAGTAACAGAGCTCCTGTTTCTGCCTGTGGACCTGCAGGACTTTCATCTTTTCCAGTGGATGTCTTTTCTCCATCATCCTTCGACTTCTTTCCCCATCATTTCTTCCATTCTCTCCAGCTCCCATTCTTCCTTCCACATTTACTCTTTTCAGTTTCCGCTCCTTCACTCTTGTCTTTCTCCTCCTTTCTCTCTCTTTCTGTGTCAGAGTCCGAATCTCCTCCATTGTAACAACACCAGAAGCTCATTTTTGCTGCCGTCATCTTCGCTACCTAAACACAGAATGTTGTGGAACTCTGCTGTTTCTTCACCATTATGACACCAGAGTTCCAGACATTCTACTGTGGTTTCTGGTGATGAGTGAAAGTGAGTCTTCATTCAGTAAATTATTGTACAGCATTTATTAATCACTTCCAACATTGAAGGGATAATATCAGAGGCCCTTAATACCAGGACCACCCGCCTCGTATCTCCACTCACTGTCCATCCCATCAGCTCCACCTACCCTACAGGTACACCGTGTAGTTCACAGGTACAGACTGTTGCCCATCTGCATCATCTCTTACCCGCTTTACCCCCTTTATTAGTGGTCAGGACCGCCAGAGAGCAGATATTATTGGGGTTGTGGATCACTGGATCAGTGGAAGATCCAGGACTGTTGGATGTTCTTAGCCATAATTATTTTGGAGATCTGCTCATAAAACATTGAGCTCTGTATCCTGCCCCAGACTCCCAGGCCTAACGAAGCCCCCCTCAGTTTAATGAAAATATAGGGGGCTTCGAAACAGCTGTAACTGTGAGTTAATTGTAAAATCATATAAATATACTTCATTCAATTCTATGTTCAATTTCATTCCAATGTACCTTTCACACACACACACATACACATACACACACATACACACTCACACACACAAATTCAAATTACAGAGGCTTAGACTACAGAATGTGTCTGGCTTTATGCTGAACTACAGGCATGTCCTGCTCTTATCAGTAAAGCCTTGCTGCTTTAGGGTAGACAAGCCTGTAGCTGAGCAAGCCTGCGGCTCAATTCAAAACCAGGCTTTAATGGTCATGCCCTTAACAAAATGAACAACTTCAAGTGCAGTGCAAACTAGCAGAACTGCGCAGTGGACAGTTGGTGTAATACACCTGTCAAATCTAACACATTAGTTTCACTTTGCTGAAGAAAAACCTCAGCTAGAACACGAGTAAAGTTTCGCAAGTGGCCTAACTTAGGCTGAGCTAACATATAGGCCATGTTCCAACAACTAAAACAAGTTAAGGACATCACCTTCAACAGGCCCTCAGTCTTTTCTGTAACATTGCACAGCTTAATTCATAGTTCATATTGTTCATTTCTCTTCTCTGGTGTAGGTGCATAAGAGACAATACTTGTAAGGTAAGGGCAGCTAACACATACATACATGTACATAAACACAAATACACACCTATTTGTTTTCCTCCTTTGGCAAGACATGAGTTCATGCCAATGTGATACTTTCGTAGGGTAACAAAACAAATCTTTTTTTATCTGATAATGTAAGTTAATGAAAATCATTAATGTAATTTTGGGGTGTTTCTATAAAATTTTAGATTTTATTTGATGCAGGAGTGGAGCAGCACGTAAATATGAGAGCCCGGAATGTTTACTAGACAAGCCAAACATAATCAAGAAGTCCACGGCTTACACAAGACGCAAGCTGATAGGTTTAATGAGGGCATTAAATAAACAGCACAACTAGAGTGTTAACAGGTACAACATATAAAGTATAAAATATTTATACAGGGTGTCCACAGGGTGTTTTACAAACAATGCCGGGAACAATACAGCAGTCCTGTCTTTGTAAAGTGCTTTAAACAAAGTTATTTATTTGAGTAGTTCAGAGAATTATTATTACATTACAAGGTAAGCTTATTATTTATGTGTACCAACACAAACAGTACAGTAAATGCACCTAATCAAATCATTTTTTAATTTAGCTTGTAAAATGACCACATAACATTAGACACACACAGACACCTGGACAGTGCATCAAAACAACAACAGAACCAGGGGAACAGGGGAAAAGACAAAAGAAAATTAAAAAAGAGAAAAAAAAAACAGGAAAAGACTTACTGTCTAGTAATTGTTTATTTTCTCAAAAACAAAAAAGTCTTGTTACTTTTGTTGTGTTTTTGTCACGGTTTATTCTAGTGTTTTGTGGTCATTTTATATGCAAAAAAGGTGCGTTTTTGCACAGTACTGTTTGTGTGAGTACACATATATATCAAGATGACCTTGTAACTGAAAAAGTGAATAACTGTTTGAAGCACTTTACCCCTAAACCTCAACCTCAGGGACCAAAAGAAAATCATTCACTCTTATGTTCTTGCCTAAAAAGTTGGCATGCATTTTAACTGATCCATCATGTTTCCCTGTGAGGACCAGATAAATGCATCCACTTCTACAGATTTTCCAGTACTTCCTTTATTATGAGGACATTCGGTCCTCAAAGAGAAAAATACACTCAAACAAATGTTTTCATTACTATATAGACTGCATTTAACATATGTAAGGACCAGGAAAATATTCTCACGTCCATAGATTTTTCATGCTTTGCTTCCATAATGAAGACACACACACACACACACACATACAGATAATGTATGAATGAAAACGTGTGTGTGCGTGCGTGTGTGTGTGTGTGTGTGTGTGTGTGCGGTGTGTTATATTTAACATTATAAGTAAAAAACATCCTCACATCTATAGATTTTTCATGCTTTGCTTCCATAATGAAGACACACACACACACGTTTTCATTCATACATTATCTGTATTGGACATACTACATTATGTAATGCTATAGATGTGTAACACTGCAGCAAACTAAATCTAACCCTATGTTTCTTCTGTGGTCTAACCACTATATACCTCCCTTAATCAATTTTCTGTCCAAAAAGTTGCATTTGAGGTAAGAGCAGCACATTTCTTCAGAAGGACCAGGAAAATGTCCTCACATCTAAAGATTTTTCATGCTTTCCTATCATTATGAGGGCACACGCACACACACAACCACAACCACACACACACACACACACACACACACACACACCTCCTTACTCTCTATGTGGTCTCCACTTCAAGCCAACAAATCACTCCAAACCCCAAACATGGTCCAAAACTAAATATGTCACAGAACAAAAAGGGAGAGGGTGGCAGGCCTTGTTTATGCCAAAGTACTACCGCAGTGAATCTGGGCCTGCCTGTGTTTGTAAATAAGTCACCTCTTTCCCATAACTCTCCCTCTTCCATCCATTCTGTGTGAAACTGCAGAAGTCATTTTTGCTGCCATGTCTAATTCTCAACCACTTAACCACTTAAATACACAGTGAATCACTAAATTCACTGTGTAATCACTACCTCTGCCAGCAGTATAAAACTAGCGTTCCAGGTGTGCTATAGAGGTACGAAGGACTCCAGTGCATGCTGTGTATTCTAATGAAATATAACTCTACACTTAACAACTAATGCTGTCATATGTAGGAAACACCAACCTGCAGACACTATGAAGACACTATGACACTATAAACCTGCAGTACCGTGTGAGATGGGAAATTTAAGAACAAAAAGAAGAACCAAATGTTTCCTCATTTGCTTACTTAGGCAGCAGTGAGTACGCCTAACAAAGTAAAAAAAAAAAAGAAGAAGAAGGGAAGAAATGCTGCGCTGTGTCAATTAGGCCTCCAAGCTCCAAAACAGACCTATTCTCACAATTATCTTACCCTCTGTTCCTAATAACTGAAGGGAGGGAAATCGCTTAGGCCAGTTGCATTCAATTCCACAGCTATGCAAATGCAGAGCGCCTCATTAATGATGACTGCTTGCAGGCTTTCTTCTTCTTGTTCTTAAAAAAACACATTCCAGGCTAGGAGGAGGCCAGTGGTGCCACCCTCATGCCTAATAATCTCAATCCAATTACCATAACAGCATGGTAAAATCACTGCTGTTAAATTACTGTTTACTCTGATGACCACTGACTTGCTGGCCTCTTCACTGGAAACACCTCCCTTATACTTACACACTTTACACACACTTTGCACACACTTTACTTCATTTAGTGAACATATATATCCAATATTTAGGTGTACAATTACAGACTTTGTTATTCAACCTTTACACCATTTATCATAGGTCAGTTTCTTGCCACAGGACCACTACTGGTGTATGGGTGATGGACCATTCTCAGTAAAGCAGTGACAAACACGTGGTGGCATGGTTGTGTGTAGCGCTACTGCAAGTGTATGAAGCTTAGCAGTGCTGTTGAGTAAAGAGATGCCACCACTCAAAAATATCCGTCCAAGCGTAGCTCTGTGGTCTGAAACTGACCAGTAATGAAAGACTAGAGGATGACTGACGCAAGGTATAAATACCAACAGATATGCCAACATGTGGTTATAAACTGGTACATACTGGGCTTTGCACAACAGTCAACAGTTGAAGGTTATGGGTATGAATGAATTCGTCTGTGTGTCCACTTTGTGATGGACAGGCAGCCTGTCTGGGGTGTTTCTCCACCTTTCGTCCTGCATGCTGGGAAAGGCTCCAGCTCCCCCACAACCCTGGTTAGGATAAGCGGCTTATAAAGCGAAAGAATGAACTTACTCACCATGCTGGGCTCAACATTGCAGTGACTGGCACGACTGGCATCGTCCATTGGACGAACCCTACAACACACTCTACGGCTCTAATGAAAAGGAATGAAATGTTATCCTGTAACAGTATTTTATTCACTAAAATGATCAATCATTTTAGCTGTTTTTTTTTATTTATCATTGTTCGTGTATGGATGTTATTGTATTTAGCTTGTTATATTTTAAATAACTGTAAATTAACAAAAAACATACAACCTCCATACCAAAGAGGCAAATCACTGGTCAGTAAACTCATTTTAGTTAAACCGAGTACTGTTGCTGGGTTTGGCTGTTGTTTTAGAATAACAAGCATCAAATCTAAACCTACAGCTGATGCTTATGTTCTTTTGCGAGCGAGCAGCTCGTTCATGTAGTAAATGTAAGCTAACCTAATGGAACCTTGATCATTTGGCCTTTGAGGATTTCACTTTTATTAAGTAATTCAAACTATAACAGTTTTAGGTTATAAAACCTTGTTTAAATAAATAACTAATTTACTCTTATTTAAACAGTTTTTTTTTTCACTTTATTCCTGTGTATTTATGTAACTTAGTAGCAGAGCTCTTAAAGGGGATTTACACCAGTTTTTCAAAAAGCCAGTAAGTTTTTCTTTGAGATATATCCCAAGTCATTCACAGTGGTCTGATGTAAAATGATTTGATAAAGTTACTGACTCTGGTAGTGATGGGAATCAGTGGTCTACAGGTTTGCAATGAAATATAACCATTTTATTTACGATCCAAAATAACCAGTGAGCCTATTATTGCATTGCACAATTTTTATAAGTCATGTTGATAATAATACATGAATAGTTGCAAAAAAGGGTAGTGTTTTGCTTGACAACCTTCTGGATAAATGGATGACCTGCTAGACCAAATACCTTCCGTCAAAACTACTGTAAAACAATCTTTTAGGCATCCGGCACTGCATACATTACCATTTCCTGTAATATCCTGAGAGGTAGCTTTTAGAGGCATTCAAAATTCTGGACATTTGGTTGCTATAACTATTACTGTGAACAAGTATTGGTCAGTTTTTGTGGTGCGTTTTTAAACAACCATCCTGAATGGCTTCTTAAATTTGATTATGCAGAAATATTAGTGGAATTTTCCTTATGGGACTATTTTCAGTACTCTTTCCAGTACTTTTTGTCCTTCACATATGCAGTAAAGGTCCTTCATGAGAAAACAGTGAGAAAGAAGCGTTTTAATGAGTTGTCTGATCTGTGCAGCATGCGATAGAAACGGGCTGTGTTTGTTTTTCTTAAGTGGCGTTTTAAAACCAGTCCTTGATATTCGTAAAGAGCCCCATCAAAAGCTCTCGAGTGTGATCTCTCAGAACGATGAAATACTCAATCCCTCTAAGCTCTCTTACAGGGCTGAGTTACCTTATCCAGCGTGGCACACAGTTAATTAGCCCAGCAGAATGTTTTGGCCGATAAAGGCTTCATATGCTTGAGGGAGCGCTTCAGTGTTGCGGGAATAACATGTGATAGCCTAAAAACTTGTGTGTCTTTTGAATCTTCTCTTCCAGATGAAAAACTGTGTTTGACTACTGAGCTAAGAGACGCACACACACACATTTAGTTTTATGAAATACTGTCTGGATGGCACATTGAAAACTAGATGGCATATCTAGTATTGAATTTCATGTTTCCACCACGGTGTGTCACGTATAAGAGGATCTTTCCGCCAGTATTAAATCAGGGGGAGAAAAAGCACTCCTTCCCCTCCCCCTCCAGACATTTGCTTTGGCATCACTCCATTCTTTGCGAGGCAAAAATAAAGTAACGAGCACAATATTTCCTTTGTTTTGAGGACGTCTCAGACATGCTCGATAGCAGCCGGAGCTGGGTTGCGCTTTGATCTTGCCTACACCTAACTATTTCTCTGAAGAGCTGAAAGCAGATAAATGTGAGGATGGAGATTATTTTCTCTCTCTCTGTCTCTCTCTCTCTCTCTCCAGGCCTTCAGTAAGCTCTCACTCTGATGCATCTTGCGAGAAGACCAGGCTAAATAGTAAGAAGTTATTGTCCCACTTTCAGCTCTGTTTGCTCTCACTACAGTAACTCTTTTCAGGGCCCAAAAATCCGTAGAAGATCGTTTGATCGCGGCCCATTTCTGGGGTGGCTTGCTGCGTGGTAGCATGTGGCTCGCTGGCATACGGGCACATAAATTGCACCAGCTCTCTGTGCGCTGACACCAGTTAGTCAGGCCCCATTACAATCACTCATTTGCATCAGCTTGCTCTTTTCTCTTCGACGCCTGGTGAACAGACGGCGTTACCCTACTTTAAAAGCTTCAGCGACTCCTAGCACTGCCATTGCAGACTGGAGATGCCACTGCCACCAGCATACTGACTGCCAGCTTTTTCTACAGGCCTGAAATATATAAGCAACAAACTAGCTGAAAAAGCTGGACTCATTCACCAGGGGGAAGACTACACTCTTACAAGTTCCATGAAGGTTTTTTTTTTTTAAATGGATCTTGCCCTGAAAGAACATTTCAATGAATGATTCTTTAATTAATTTTTTGTGTGGGAACATTTTGAAAGCTTAGAGAACCTCCACCTAATGGCTACAACCATGTGTTCAAGCAAATAACCATTCAGAAGTATTTTTTTTAGAATGTAGAAACGTTAATAGATATTTGTGTTAAAGAGCACATAAAAATTCCCTCATTTCTGAAATAGAAAGCAATGTCATGTAAAGTTTCAAGACACATCCCAATCCACACGGTTAATATATGAAAACAAACATGCAGAAACATCCCAGTTTGACCTGGTTTTTGTGATGTCATCAACATATTTCCATACACCCACCTACTCAACATTCAACAGTTACAAGGAATGTTTCAGCCTAGACCTGTCCAGGGTGTTTTTTTTCAGACTTCTGCCTTTTGACTGCTGAGATAAGCTCCAGCATCCTCTGCAACACTGGTCAAGGATCAATGGGAAATGGATAAATGAATGGATATGTCAGTCTAGACTGTATCTCGAATGAGAAACAGTATAGAGAAACAAATCAGAAAAGAGCACATTTAGATATATGAGCCTTAAGAGTGCAGTAACAAAACCAGCCTGTTTAAGCTGATAAAAAGAGGCTAATGACTATTGTGGGTAGTCACAAATGTTATAAAAAACCCCTTTTCATAACAGACACAAATATGTCGGATAAATTCATGAAAATGTAGGGTATAGGATCTTTAAACCAAAGATCTCTACGGGCTGTGCATTACAATTGTTTTCGTAAAACAATAAGCTACAACTTTGCATTGCAGTCATTTTAAAATGTAATTAAGTTAAGTCATTTTCAATGATGAATGAAATGAAGCATTAATAATCACAATAAATGATTCAAACAATGCTGCTACAGTTATTATGCAACATACTCAATTCCATGATCATCAAGTTTTTTAAACTACACAGCTCATTCATACACAATACAGCTGATGTGTGCTCTGCTGAGGGGGGCCTATTATAATATCTGGAAATGGCTTAACTAATCAACTCTCTGCTTATAATACATGCTTTAGAGGCTTTTTTTGTGTGTTGGTCACTTCGTGGATGGCTTTTCCTGTCAGAGTAAGAGTGTTTTGTAGCTGTCTCTATCTCTTTAGTGCAAACTGAAAATCCAACAGCTGACGGAAGCAAAAAGGATGGGCACGGCATTGTGGTGGGGAAGTGTTATCCTTCCTATTACCCCTACAGCAAATTGGATTCCTCATAGCCTCAGACCCACAGCTTCACAGAGCTGGATCTGAGAGTCTCAGCTTCATAATACAGTCTCCAATTCATTGTATGTGTGTGTGTGCAGTGGTGAGCTATGACAGATGAGAGCAAATGTTTGCCACTGCATGTAAAATTAATTCCCTAGACATTCCCCAGCCAAGAATGTCGGAGGATTATCATACCGCCAATAACTACTCGTCTCTGTAATTTGGATGTAAAAATAAAAGCATAATTGTAACCCTGAGGTAAGGGAATGATAGGATGGCTGTCTGCTAATTTCTTTATATAGAGCCACTTTAGGAATTAATGGCCAAAGAGTTGCGGGTATAAAATTCCTGATGTGCTTGGACATTTTTCTGTGCATCATGAATCGGCCACCCACGATCCATTCTGAGTGAAGGCAGTCTAAACTAGTAGGAGCTGCACTTACCGTAAGTGGAAAGCAAGTGAAAGAGTGGTGCGGTTCTACTTTTTCTGTAAAAAGCATATGCTTTAAAAATGTATTTTCTGGTCAAAAACAAAAAAAAGGAGTTTATGTGGTAAGAAGCAATTGTATATGGTTTTATTCAGTTCAAAAAATGAATGGAAAGATGAAAACTTTAGGTCAGGTGAGTGAAAGCTAAACACAGCTCCGGCTAAATACAGAGGGACCACTGCAAAAATGTTCAGTTTCTCAGGTTGTATCTTTTATAGGTGCAAGTATTAAACTGCACCTTTGCTTTAGTTTTTAAGAACTGCATACAATATTTCTCCTGATTTCCAAACAAAAATATTGTCCTTTAAAGCATAATTTTAAAGGAAATGACAAAACATTCAAATAAGAGAATTGATGCAGTGTTTACAGAACTGGAATAATTCAAAGAAAACAAACTGGCAATAATTACTTTTGATGTACTTTTAGTAGCGTTTTGCAATCCAACTGTTCACATTGCAAGAGGAGAGTGTTGCTTACAGCAGTGTTTTTATACTTTTCCTCATTAAATAAGATTTAATTCAGGTGATCAGTAATCAGTCCCTTATAAAACAGAATGTGGTGCTTGTGGAGAAATTGAACAGACACTGGCATAGAATGGCTATCATACACATCGAGATGCTGGTTTTAAAATGAATTGCAATATATATTTATATGTGTGGGTGGTGCTTAGCTAAAGAATATGTTGTTCATAATCTTTTACTAGAGTTTTAAACGTATTGTAACAATGCTTCATTAGAATTCAGGACTCAAGATGGTTTGGTCGTATGGATGTCACTGGTGTTATTGTGTGTTTTCAGTAACATTACATTAAAAATGTCATGATAATGTCATGATTTGACATGATA
>JBBPCY010000035.1:2782400-2802376 GCA_037974405.1 Brachyalestes nurse | reverse complement strand
ACACAATTTTAACAAACATTATTAAAATAAATAAAATAATTATCTCCTGTTTATTTGCCTCATCATTGTTGTACTGTGTCTCTGATTACATGTGCACGAGAAGTTGAGAAATAATATTTCATAAAAGTTATCATTCCCAAAGTAAGGTAACACGAGTGACAAATAGACTGTCCATGAAATCTTTAAATAAATGCATAAAAACGGAAATAATCATTAAGGTGTACCTTATGTGTATTGTTATAGTCAATTAGTAAAGTAATAATGTGGTATAAGCTTAAAGACTAGAAAAATAAATAGATTTTCAGGTATCCTGCCATGTCAAAAGTGGACGTTTCTGTAGAATGACTCTAATGAAGTAAACAAAAGATCCACTGAAGTGGAAAAAAAACATTTGATATATTTCAGTGTTATGATAAACTTTAAATGGCAAAAAGCCTGTTTGGAAGAGTGCATAAAGACAGTCACCGCTCAAAAAGATTGATGTAAAGGTCTGGCAGCTCTTGGACAAACTTGATTACGCAATTCTGGAGTCACTCAAACTGTTCTTATAAAATGGATTGTTCTGGTTCTCAGATCTGTCATGACTGAAGCCCACTAATTTGCTCTGATAAAAAAATGCGTCTGCACTAGGAATGCATTTAGGTCCAGCTCACTAAGATATTCCTTCTAAACACATGCTGGAGGTGTGTGGAGATACTCTGAGTACAATGAAGGTATACTGTGTTTAAACACAAAACTGTTTAAAAGGCTTAAAGGGCTCATATCTCATATTTTTAATTTTATTTGCAATCCTTTTGAGCTCTGCCTCTAATATTTGTGGTATTTTGTGCACCCCAAACAGGACTAACTCACATTTACATGACTATCATCCAACCTCTTTCCATCCTTTAAAATTAAACAGGCTATTAATTTCTGACTGACATCCTCGCATTCAGAGTGAAACACTCCTTATAGCTTCAGAAAGAATGGACAGAGTTTAACTGCTGAAGACTCAATAGGTGGCTGTACGTACGTGTTGACATCATGACATCACAAAAACAGTGAATTTAAAAAGAGGTGTATTGCAGCAAAGTGTGCATTAATAATATGATTTCCCATAAATTAGCCTTTTAATAGGACATATATCTGCTATCCATTTCTACAATCTTCATTCTACAATGAAAATATAATGACACCCTTGCATGGGGCAACTTCTTTGTAAATGTAACTAGAGATGTGTTTTTGGTCACTGCTTCAAATTCCGATCCTGCAAACCTGAAAAATAATCAATCTAATCATTATCTGTGTCACTTATTCTAAACCAGGGTCAGGGTGGAGTTGCTGGAGTCTATCCCAGTGGTTATAGGGCAGACACAAAAAACACACTCACTCTTAAGGCACTTTTCCATAGGCATTCAGGAACCGTGCTGTACCTAACCCGTACTGCGAGGGTGGCACGCTTTGATTTTCCAGATTCTCAGCCCAGTAACGGTGAAACTGACGGGTTAGCATCCCAATTCTCTCCCCACAGTTCATATGGCCGGTTGTCATCTCAAAACCGCATCCATGGAGTCATACCAGCGGAAAATGTGTTTTCTGTCAGAGCTGCTTTTGATATTGTGGTCTTTTATCATTTATAGTCTTTGTCTTTGATATAGTCTTTAGTTTTTGTTTTTTTCAGAATTATTTTGCCATGTGGTGAAAACCTAACACAGGTAACTTGTTAGCGATGCCCTGGTTCACCTTCACGCTTCTCACAGCGTTAAAGATACGATTTGTTACCATCATAGAAAACTCCCACTGAAATGTTTCTTCAGGCCAAACAGACAGTAGTGTTTGTACTTTGTCATCTTCCCAATTGTTTGTTTCGCAATTTTTTTTCTTTTGTACGTACAGTCAAAAAACATGGCCTCTTTCCTTGTTGTGATGACAACATTTCGACTAATCAGAAAGCAGTGATGCAGTCAGCTCAGCTGTGGCCCGCTTTTGGCTCTGCCATGGATCAGGACTGTGCCAGCATTGGTACAGCTCAGGTACGGGTCGCTTTATTTGTAATGGAAAATATTTGTTCAAGGTACGGCATGGTTACTCGACTAGTGGAAAAGTGCCATTATTCACACAGTTCACATGTCTTTGAACTGTGTTGAGTGAAATGGTTTGATTTGGAGAAACTCCAGATTTTTCAGAAACTGATGAAGGTTGTATCATTTTTGCCTATTATTTTTGTTGCATGTCAGTGTGCATCTTTTTGAGGTTTTTATTTTTTTAAATATGGCTGTGATCCTGCTGCAGTTGTCTGCTGAAGGGAAGTAGATTTAGAGCAAAAAATGAAACATGTGAATAAATAAAAATATTTCTCTGTCAAAAACCAGTAGTTTACCAGCAGCTCTTCTACCACAATTCAATTGTTTTTTCCTTCCCGTTGAAAGTTTCTAGATATGTGGTAGACCCTTTAAAGCTACTGAATATTATTATATATACTGAATAATATTAATATTATTATTATTGTTGTTGTTATCATCATCATCATCATCATCATTTTGAAATACATTGAACACACACTATATGTAAATATACCAAGACTATGTTCTCCACACATTTATTTTGCTGTAATACTATTGTAATTGATTAGTTCATTTAGAACTCGTACTTTGGGTAACATGGAACTTGCTTGGGTTTGTCAGTCAGTTGATAACCTCATTGTAAAGCCAGAAAGTCCTGAAGAACTAAATCTTTCCTCTGCATTACCCTATGCATCTGCATTTGCTTTCATAAAGAGATCAATTTCACCATGGACTTCTAGTGCCCCTGTGAAATATTGCATTGTCAGGGGTCCCAAATATGACTGTCCCCTCAAAAGGCAATACTCTTTCTGCCAGATATTGCATCATTTTAACCATTCATTAGAAAATTTCAGTCTTGTATTCATATGAAGATTATCTGCTGCTGTCAGCTCAGAATATATTTAACTTTTATCATAAGCAGACATAAGTAAGTATGGCTTTTCTACTACTCTCTGATCCACAAGGTACAATAAATCATTTATATTTCTAGTTATTGTAGCCATCTGTAAAATACAATAAAGATAACACACAGATAATTCCTGAGCAAATAGCACTGCACAGTGTTCGCCTATAGCTTGTCTTTTCCAAAGTGCATGAGTTTTCTTATGTGGACCAGTAACTGAAAAACCCAGCAATCCTCTTTCAGTTTCTGTGCTTTTCTTTTCCCTACTGTTATGTTGCTTAAATGCTAACATAACAGAAGTTTCTTTTCGTGATAATAGCCAGCTGAATGCAACCTTTCACACCTGACAAGCAATCACTCACAAACAAATCATCACAGATAAGACTGAGAAGGCTAAGTTTAACCAGATTATAATCACAGCATGTGGGAACACTGCAAGGCAAGCTAGGTTACGTTAGAGAAGAATCGACTTTCTTGAACAAAATTGGCATGGAAAGTTGTTTCCTCTGAGACCCCTAAAAAGAAGTATTATAGTAAAAACCATGAAATATATCTACAAGATAAAAAAAGATAAGATAAGATAAGATAAGATCACCCTTTATTAGTCCCACGGGTGGGAAAGTTCCACTGTTGCAGCAGTTAAGAAAGCTTAACATCACAACAGTACAACATAAAAATACACTATACAAATGTAACAAAAATATAAATATATTCTAAGTTTAAATGTATACATAGTTTACATGTTTACCAATGCATACATGTAAACTGTAAATGTTGGTGAAGTATCAAAATGATACATATATATTCTAATATATACATATGCACACACACACACATACACATACACACACATATATATATATATGTATGTGTGTGTATGTGTTAAATGGAGTGTCTTTTGAAGTAGAACATGGCCAATCATAACAGAGAGCATTTATATATGTCTCTAAGGCACAGTAACAAGAACATCCCATGTAATTCAAGAGGATGAAGAGCGGTTGAGAAATGGTCATGGAAAAAATAATTATGACAGTTCCAGCATACATAAAACCACATAAACGTCATAAGTGGAAAAAATACATGAAAATTGTAGGAAATAGACTCTTCGAGATGCATAATAAGCCGGAGGTTCAAAAGGTTAAAAGTTTTGTTTTGTTTTGTGTTTTTTTTTCTTTTCTTTTCTTTGTTGTAGTTATTTGTTTGGTTTGTGCTTAGGCACGGCCCAGATGTTAGTCAGGGCCCTAGGCTACAGCCAGGAATAGCCTATATGTTAATCTGAACAAACATCCACAGAGAAATTAAAAGCAGAGGTTGGGAACGGCACAAAGGCATCCCTTGTCAACATCACCAGAGTAATAAGATGGATTTTAAAGCAGGCCTACATTTCCTCTCAGATGGCAATATTTTCCTCTTTTAAGGTGAACCAAATCAAGACCCGCAGCTCAATGGGAGGTTCCTCGCGATTACGGTTTAACCGCTGGAGAACGTTCTCCCAGAATCCAATAAAGCTTCCTTAAATGCCATAATTTGTCCATCTGAATTGTAGCGATTTCAGCCACAGAAACGCCTTCCCCTTTAATGCTGTCATTAAAGGAAGTAAGCTGTTTTTATGAAAATCTGGTTCCTGCCCCTCATGCTTTAGGCATGTCCCTGGAGCCACACGCCGCCCGAGTTGAGAAGCTCTGAATGAGAGAAGCTCAGCCAAACCCAACACTTGAATTTCCCTCTAATATGAAACATATCCAGAAGTGAGATTAAATAGTGGTTTGGATTGCTAGTAACAAGATGCCAATGGCACACTTAACTCTTCCAAGTAAGCAAAGGCATTTTTTGTGGTGCTAAGTGTAAAGAGTCTCAATTTACACAGAAAAAATAAATGTAGGCCAATTATCAGCATGTTCCGTTACAAGTTCCCTTTGAATATTTCCGCTAGCAATTGTGCTTAAATTCAGAAATGGTCCAAGTGAAACAGACAAACATATCCAAACAACCAGTCTGTTGAAATTTCATTGAAATCATGCATTTAATCCCCACCCACCTCCTAGACCATATCAATGCAGACCATAAGCTCAAAATGTGTTGATAATACCCTTCTGCCCACATCACTGCAGTCCTGTTCAAATACATGAATCATGTGGCATATTAGCTCAATAAACAAGCAATGAGCTGCAATAATCTGCAGGGATTTGTGGAAAGTATCAGAACACTGTGAATACTATGTGCTCTATGTTCTCACACTTGTTCATAACAACTGTACTTGTAATGTCTGTTATGCTTTATATACATCTGTTCCAATGCAAGTGGGATGAACTGTGATCTACACTAAAGTGTGTTCTATGCCAAAGTGATTTATAATGCTTGAGGAGCACGGATAGGATAATATTTGTCACTGCTGTATTCCTAAAATGATATTGTTTCAGGAAAAGGAAACAATATATTTAACTCACAGTGGGTGTTAGGGTGAAAAGACTAAATTTGCACGTAATTTCAGACCATTTTGGTTGGGTCATTCGCCATGATTTTTTACATGAGTGGATGCAAAAGATGGCAAAAATTGGATCCTAGTGGAAAACACTAGGATTGGTTCTGACAGTGATGTTCTTCACTGTCAGTGATAGTCTTCACGTTCTGATTTCCTAACTTTTCTCACGAACAAGCAGTGCAGGATTCCTTGTTTTCACCGAGGTGCTAGTGCATGAAACAACAGCAAAACCACGTGTCAAACACTTCAAAGGGTCTGATACCTAAAGCAACATGCTTGTACACTGATCTTCAAAGAAATGCTTATAATCTGCGTGGCTGCTTGTCTCCCTCTCAAGAACATGTGTATTCATCTGATTGTCTGTCACAAGCAAAATGAAGATTAAGAAATCACTGACCGGGCACTGCTGAAGGAAATTAGCACTTGCCATGATTTGCAATTGGATTACAACCATACTCCTGACAACCCATCAGCACAAATGCCCACTTTTATATGAGGTAGAGCAGAGAATGGCATGTGGTGGAGACTGAACGCGGTGGGACTTTTCATGGTGGGCTGTGGACGCTATTGTTCCACACAGAGTTTTAAAATTAGAGGGCACAGAGCCTCTCTATTGAGCTAAGATGATAACTTGAAATACAAATAACAGCATGTCAGATGTTCACACATTAAAATAAGGCTCCTTAACAGTTCTTGGGTTGGATATGGCTCCAGGATTAAGCTTCAGTTGGTCTAAATCTGAGTGGCTCTGTGTTGAACCTATCATGAGGAGACCACCACTTTGATCCCTGGCAATGTCATAGAACAGTTGGCCTCTTTCATTGAGGATGGCCCTCATTCTCACCCATTACTTAGCTGACATAACAGAATTGGCAGTTAGTGTTCTCCTCCAAGTGTGTTGAGCTGTCCAATGATGTCATGTTAGCAAAAACCTATGGTGGCGCTTCAAATGATTGTAAAGAAATGTATACAAGCCTTAACCCTCAAAGCATTGGAAGTACTGTGTGAGTGAAGGAGATCTAAATAGTGGGTGAAGCTGGACTAAAGTGTGTAGAAAATTGGGGAAAAATAAGTAAAACATTTACATTATGTGAAGGATCCTGAACTTCAAAACAATTTTCAGACTTCCAAATCTCATATCTCACAACAGCACTTTAAGGAAATATCAGTTGATAGGTTCTTTAAGAAACTAAACCAGTTTCTTTTATGGCATCGCTCCTAGAACACTTTTTTGGCACCTTTATTTTTATTTTAAGAGTGCCTGTCAGCTTGCATTTCCCACTGATTATCTTCAGTCTCCTCTTTGCTTAGCTCTGTTTCTGGCATAATGTCCTAGCTGCATTAGTTTAGGTCTGAAACCATCATCTGGGCAGCGCAAATCTAGTTTTCTGTTTGAGAGCAAATGTAACGGGTATGTGATTGTACTGCTGTGGGTTTTGTCCAGGCAAATAGCACCATATGTTAAGAACATCAATCAAATGTGGAATGATGTCGTATTAACATCATTTTCCATGGTACTGGCATTAAATGATGCATATCACATTAAATGCCTCTAAACTCATATTTTTTGCTGACAAGCTCTTAGACACAGGCCATTAATCAGGTTACTTCGCAGATCATTGTAACACATCTTGATGCAGAATGGAACTAAATGCATGCAATTTGGAGAGGTCACTCTTAAGGCTAATATCCCAGGAGCCTGCTGAATGTCATTATGAGAGCAGACACACTATTTACAGGGTTTTTTTTCCTGCATGTCATGAAGTGCTGGCAGCCAGGAAAAAAAGTGAAGAAATAATGCATCTACTCTCAAGAAAACATGGAGTAAAGTGAACAGTGTAGTTGTATTTGTACCCTATATGTTGAGACTTTACTGTGTAATTTCCATATCTACTAATGTGCAATTGGTTAATACCTTGGAATGTGAGTGGCACAAATCCATGCTGTAAATACAACAAAGGGTAAATCATCTTCATATGGCAAAACCTACTGGGAGTTCCCCCAGTTAAGGATGATGCTCAAGGTGTCAGACATCATGCTGAGCTTTGTTCGCTGTCCCTCTATCACATAGAACCAGAGTTATTGTATTAAAAAAACATGTAATAATAATAACCACAATTAGGGTTTTTAAAATGGCGTCTCATACAAATGCACATAAAGAACAAAAATGTCAGTTTTTTTTTATTTTAGGTCTTAGAAACAAACAGAAAAAAACAAGATCTTTGATCCCGGGAAAACTTTCAGGTTGGTCTCCTGCAGAGGGAGGGGGTCCGGAGAGTGGCTGAGCAGCGCTGCACCAGGCAATATAGCAGCAAGCAGTGAGCATGTAGGAAAGCAAACAGCGGTATTAGACTGTTTTACACAGCTTTTATTTGTTGAAAACAGATTTTACTAATATGCTCTGAGTTCTACGGGTTAAGAGGCCATGGTGCAATCTTAGCATTCATGCTTGTAAAATTCAGTTCTTTCCTTTACATGTATACTCAGGAACTCTTCTTTATTTTAGAGTTACATCTCATATCTGGAATTCAGGTTACATCCCAAGCTAGTCCATGGGTCCAGAGGGTACAGCTGTTCACTGCCTTAAGGTAAATTGGAATGCTGAATTGGAGCCCTAGATGCTCAGGCAACTGCAAGGTTGTTTGCTGAACCGCTTCTTCAGTAAGAACATCACTGGGTGACCAATAGTTAAAGAAGATGCTGTTTTAGCTTTTGTTCATGCTGGAAAAAGATGAAGGAGGCTTCACACTTCCAGATATATGGTTACTGCAAAACAGGAAGGAAGACAAATTGTGAAACAAAATATTAAAAATCATAAAACAATATCTTTGCATTTCTGCAGAGCTCTGATTTCATGCTAAATGAGCAAGTAATATTACTTAATATTTTTTCTGTTAATGTGGTATGAATTAAACCTATTTACATCTCATGACTGATGCCACTAATGTCCCCTGCAGCAGCCCCTGACTGGTCAGAAGCTAGGCATGATTCAGTCCTGAATACCAAAACCTACTTTATCCATAGCCATTTTCATTACTTGTCCTGAATGTTTCTACCTGTACAGCAGAACTGTCTGTATGAATGTATAATACTAAATCATAAAATGTGCATAGACCTCTGATTTCATCTATTTTTTTTTTACACCAGCTTTAAAGTTCACTTTGTCCCTAGTCTTAAAATAAACTTCAGCACAAACACTGGCTATTGATCTGTCACATAATTTTCCTCTCCAGGTAGGAAAAACAGAAGTGGACACAGTGGCGGTGAGCTGTGTGGCTGAAATGTTTCTGTTCAATCGAGGCAAACATTGTCCCTGACATTTGTGGAATACAGCGTGGAAAATTATCTGACAGACACGGACGTGAAAGCTAGCCAGATGGTATGGAGTTATACCAGCTGACCTTCTTCAACTGGAGGAGAACGAAAGCAGGGGAAAAGGGGACCTTTATGGAGTGAAATATGTTTCATGTAGGTCAGGGTAATTATGGGGATATTACCATTTAATATTAGCTTAAAGCTGCGTAAATCAGAGGAGGAGAAGGGCACTTTGTCCTTGCGCGGCCTAGCCTGCTATTTCCACACCCCACAATCAAGCTCAAGCTCTCTGTTCTCTTCAAAGAAACTCAGCTGAAATCATGAGTGTCTGAATTACATAGAATGTTTAATGCAATTATAGTGGCGGCCAGAAAAGTGGAGGTGGATGCAGAAACCAGAGCAGCACACCACACTTTTACTGTATGGTTAATCTGACAACAAAATGAACTGTTTTAGGCCAGATTAAAATCTCCGATATCCCACTGCCAGTCATGAATTGGAAAGAGTCACTTCAGAAACATTAGCATTTGGCAATCAAGTAGTGACAAGCCGGCACCGCAGGCTCTGAAAGACTGTTTTATGTAGACGTTGCGACCTGAAAAATGAATAACCACAGCTTGCTGCCTCCGAGATCTAAATCAAGCATCCCTCAATCACCATGTCAAAAAGAGGGTTCTCTCTTTCTGCCTAACTGCTCTGATTTGTAGAATCAATAGCTTCTCTCTCCTGTCTGTGATTAGCCAAATCTCCTCAATCTTACTGCAAACCCAGCATGATCTGATCCTCCACAGTTCATCCGGCTTATTACACTCATGCTTGCCTGTGTCTAAAGTAATGTCTACATTTGCCCATCAATAAAAACCCAGACTTGTTTTCCTTCTATCAGTTTGGCATTTGTGCAGACCGTGAAAACAGCAAAAATGCTAAACAGCTACGAAATGCAAAGCTGTTTTATCCTCCACAAAGAGTAAAACACAAAATCAAACTCAAAAATGTCACCAAGGTAGTGTGTGTGCATGAGTTTCAATACTTTTTAAAAGCGTAAAACATATAAAACTGATTTCTGGTGATTGATGCTGAAGACAACAAAACTATAAAAGAAAAAGCAAACCAAAACAAGTTCAGAGGAGTCTACCTCAATCACAGTGGTCAAACAGCTGTCAGAAATCTCAAGTGTGACCTGCCCGGGAGCAGGTTAGACCTGCACCATCAAGTTGCCATGGTGATGTAGCCTGATAAAAAGTGATCCATCGCTATAAAGCAGAACATTCAGGGCTAGGCTGATCAAAAGTTTGCTGGCTAAAACATAAATCAAGCTTTGTGGGTCAAGCTCCAGACAAAGAGGCAAAATACATACACAGAGCTAGTGAGACCACAGGGTAGGTGAACACAGAGGGCGGAGCTAGTGGCAGGTAAAAGAACTGTGTAGGAACTCAGGAACTCTGGCTTGTGTCAGTGTCCATCACAGTTTGGTGACTTTCCTGCTCTAACTCACCTACTGGTACCAGAGAGGTATCGGATTGGATATGTAGTTTTACAAAACATGGGCGTTAAAACCTTTGTATACAATATTTTACATATCTGAAATCAAGGGAACAGTCGAGGAGTTTGTTTCTGTTTTGTTGGGAAGGACTCTAGGATTTGGAACATTATTGTGGTGCTTTGACTGCCTTCAGCCACAAGAGTATTAATGATGATGGAGGATTAGTTCTGGATCACAAAACTAACTGCAATTGGAAGGTTGTGGGCTTGAATCCCAGGCCAAACAGTGACACTACTGAGGTACCCTTGACAAGGTACCGTCCCCACACACTGCTCCCCGGTGGCCACTGCTTCACTTGGTAAATGTGTTAAATGCAGAGGACTCAAGTAATTTCCTCTGGGATCAATGCAGTATGTAAAATAAAAAGTTGGCAGGACAATTCTTTGGCAATAGGCTTCAGGGCTGTGTTGATTTATGAAGTACTGGAATGATTGGTGGATTTCCAATCGAGAAGGTTCAACGTAAGGACCCTCAGGTGAATGCATTAAGTCAGAAAGCTGGATTACCCTCATATGTAATGACTGACTTTCCCACAATGGCAATGGGGTGATGTTCAATAGCTTCATCAATAAGGCCACTTCCATAAAAGTTCATGACTGCTGTAGCTCAGCTGTAGCTGTACCTCTACAACTGCAAAAAAAAAAAACTGATGAAGGAAAAAACTCATCAAGACTAGAACACTCTGTGCTCTGCAAATGAGCGCTCGTAATTTTGCCTTGGCAAGTGGAAGCTTCTGAGGGCCACTTGAAAGCGGCGTTAGCATGCTAAACTCTGAAATGGCCTTGGAAGAAGCCAGCGCATCTGTATACTTTTCCAGGGCTTGAACTGTAGAAAATTGAAGCGAGCGTAATAACTCTCATCTCAGTGATTAGGTTAAGGGGTAAGCAGGGCCAGCGCTGGCTCTTCAGACACTACGCATTTTCACCTCATTCCCTAGCAACAGCTCCGTACCGTTCCTTAAACTTCTTTAATAGTGTTTTTCAGCGTGCTGTGGGGCGCTATAATAAAACTTTTATCAGCGGAAAACACAAATAGGAAAATTTCTGCTTTGTTGCCGATAGTCTTCGGGGCCTCCAAGGGAAAGCAGACGTTCGTATGCAAAAATAAAGAAAGGAAGAAATAAGGAAATAAACGAAATGGGTTCCTGAGTTCCTCTTATTGTTCTGTAGCGAGCACAACACAACAGTTTGCGTGTAAAACCCAGAAGGAGTTCACAGCCCAGTGCCCCACTTTCGTATCCTTACTGTGCAGCTGAACGACAGCGCAGACACACACAAACACATCTGGGTTTTGATCCAGAATATGCCACCATGCTACATTCCACACTAAACTCTTTATGTACAGCGACATGGGACAATATGACAGAAAATGCAGGTTAAAAAAAGAAGAAAAAAATCATTCAAGCTTTATGTTAGTGTTGAGCAGACAGGAATAAGAAAAGCTACTTCAAATGACTGCAGAATTTGCTTGCCAGACGTTTTTTAATACTAAAATCAGGAACAAACAAAAATCTGCAGTGTCATATAATTCTCTAACACATGTATGTGTATGAATGAGTGTATGTTTATGTACGTATGCATATGTATATATAGCTCTAGAAAAAAAATAAGACAGCACTGCAGTTTATTTTTTAATCAGCATCTCTATGAGTATGAAAACCATTCCATGCCAGTGTCTGTTAAATTCCTTCACAAGCACCGCATTCTGCTTTATGAGGGACTGATTGGTGATCACCTGAATCACATCTTATTTAATGAGGAAAAGTATAAAAAAGCACTGCTGTAATCAACACTCTCCTCAAAGGTAATTATTGGCATTTTGTTAAGAGTGAACCTGAGATTTGTTTTCTTTGAATGATTCAAGTTCTGTAAACACTGCATCATTTCTCTTATTTTGATGTTTTGTCATTTCTTTTCAAATTATGCTTTAAAGAACAATATTTTTGTTTGGAAATTAGAAGAAATATTGTCAGCAGTTCTTGAAAACTAAGGCAAAGCTGTTCAGTTCAGTACTTGCACCTATAAAAGATAAAACCTGAACATTTTTGCAGTGATCTCTGTTTTTCCAGAGCTGTTTATATATATGTGGCTGTGTGTGCATACACAAATAAACTTACACTCGTGTGTGTGTGCATTTTATTTCTAACCTCTTTTCTAACCTCTTTTCATTCCTTTCAGTGAAACATGCTACTTTATTACTGCACCTTTAAAACTATGAATAAAAAAAGTGTGGACCAAGACACTCCTAAACAACTCTGATGTGAATGGGCATGGCATCACTGCTATAGGCAGAACAGGCAGGTGTATAAATGAGCTGGTTTTTGTGACATCACAGAATTGGCTCTGGATTTGTTACCATATATGACTTTGTGGACTGAGGAGTGAATGGTTTGTTTTACGCCGTTACAAATTCTTGCATTGTTCATTAAAAAAAAGTTATCCACAATACAGGCTCTTTAATAAGTGAACGGCTGTCTACTTTGTGTATACTCTCTTTCAAAGTCAAGGAGAAAAATCACCGGAGCAATAAAATCAGCAGTGTTAAATGAACTCAGAGACAAATTCCTAATAAAGTAACTCATACGCTGCTCCTCAGTGGGCTCACATCTAGTATGCATGAGTTCATTTAACACTGTACATTAAGAGTGTAGATTAGTGCTGTAAATTCTGTTGGGTAGCTGCAAGCACAATATTTTTTTACAAGATGGGTCTGTTTAGAGATGCAGCTGTGGATGTGTGTGTGTATGTGTGCAAAATGGAACTTACTGTAAATTGAAATATTCATTGCAGCACAAATGATACCATAAACCTCATTGGGAAACAAATCTTAAATCACTATGACTATGTTTAAATGCATTTATATGTATATATCACTTTGTAGGTATGTTCATAATGTAGCTATGAAGATCAATATAATCAATATAAGCTATGAATATATCAATATAATTCCTGGGCATACCCTTGTAAGGGACCTTACCCTTACTCATGCCAAGTGAGTGACCAATCAGAGAAAGCAGAGAGTACGATGACTGAGTCAGGGAAAAATAAATATTATGTAATAAATGTTCATTTTCATGAAGCATGAAGTCTTCTGAGATTGTTGTTGAATGAAGCTGGGTCTGTACAGTGTATTTACTGTGGATTACTGTGGTTTACATACTAAACATATCATTTCTGACTGCAAGCACATAAGCATAGGTGTATTCTTTGCTATTCTATACTGTAAAGAAAAGTATTAGGCTTCATGTACCTGTAAAGTCTATAGGACCCATGTTAGTTTGAAATGTTATCATTTTTTATTTAATATTAAATGGCCAAAACACCCCAAAATAGCTGAAAAGACATCGGAATTTGCCCTAAAATGTACGCTTGGTACATCCCTAATGGAAAACTATAAACTTTTTCAATTTGGTTTTGCAGACAGAACATTTAGAACCTATCACGATCCTGTTGATTCTCATATCTCTGTTTTTATGATGAATGTTTGACAGTAAAATCTAAAGAAATCCATCAGGTCATTACTGGGCTATTGACCAACTGTGGTTTTGTCTGAGCCTGTATGATGGACAGTACAGGGCTTTGGGTCTGGAAAATGTTCGGCGCCAACACAAGTAAATCTCTTCTATAGGCTTTATTTTCCCCCAGAGGTGTGTGTGTGTGTGTGTGTGTGTGTGTGTGTGGCTTTCCAATCGGATGAATATTTTAAATACACACTAGAGAGAAATATATGACGTCTTATAATTCAAAAGAGAGAGAGAGAGAGAGAGAGAGAGTGAGAGTTAGAGAGAGTGAGAGTTAGAGAGAGTGAGAGTTAGAGAGAGTGAGAGAGAGCTTACTTTAGAACCTGTATTTTTGGTAAAGAAAGCAGCATTAATTATATGGAAATGGAAATTGGGGTCTTTGATTTCCTCTCGTGTTGACGTTTAAAAAAAATATGTCCAAGCCTGAGGTGAGAGACTCAATTCACAGCATAATTTTAGGCTGTGTGAGGAAACAAGGGGAAATATAGAGGGAGAGGTAACAAGGGGGGTGTCAGGGGATCATGTTTCAGTGCTTTTTCACACCAGACAGTCAATATTATTAACTTATGGAAAATGTGTTTGTCAATCTTGTAATCACTTTACAGAAGCAAAACAGATATAAAACGTAACAGATACAAACAGTTATGTTCTTAAAGGTTCTAGGCTTCAGTGTACTGTTCAGTGTACTGTTCTTAAGTGGAATGGAACAGTTGAACACATTTCAAATACATTTTTAACACTTAAATTTACCATTTTTTAAATAGCCATCAATCAATCAAAGTTGTTCTTCTTTGGTGTCACTCCAAAGAACCTGTTTTTGACAATTGTAAGAAGAACCTTTTTGGCCACTTTTAAGACTGTATGTATAATAAAGCTCTGAAACTCCAAGTAGTTGGATTTATAAATAGAATCTAACTGATGTGTTTTTTCTTAACAATCACTGACATAAAAGCAATGCCATAGAAGAATCACCATAAAGGATGATTTTTTAAAGAACCACTTTTATAAATGAGACGCATGCCAAGAAGCTTTTACGGTTTCAACAATCTCCACATAATGTAAACGTTTTATTTCATTTAAAATTTTTACATGTCCAAGCCAAAACCTGAGGGACTGTACTAAAGGGATTTACCAATATAATCTATGGAACAGATGAAGTATTTAGTTTTTTTTAAATCATTTTCTATTTTGTAAAGCATATTCAGTTCAATTCAAGATCCGACAAGTTGGTATATTTTCATTTATAGAATCCCTGGTCTGATTTTATTCATGGCTTTAATATTGCATTTTAGGTGTGTTTGGACATTTCACATCACCATTATATGCAGCCTGCAGTTTGGCCCTCAGAGTTTGATGCTCTGTCCATTCTGAACAGCTGGTGCATGGCCATCCACTCTCCTCCAGCTCCACTATAAGAATTAATAAGCATTTCAGGCAGCTACACGAGTCGCGCGAGGGCCATAACGCTGTCTTTTCATTTTATGAAGAACTCCCCATCTTCAAAAACAGAATGACTGCAAAACCACATTTGCTTTCCTGAGGGTGCTCTGGAGAGTACACTGCACTTGGTGGAGCCTCTAAAGTGAGATGATTGTTGGCAAAAAAACGATGAAAAAATAAATAAACTTGATGCTATGTCCATTTGAAGGACATGCTTTTAACTGTATACATACACATTTGCAGTACTGTCGTCACAGGCTATCGACATGGCTGGATAAAACTATACTGCAGCATCAACCCTACAACCTTTGTGGGAGCTTAATGAACCATAGTAGAAAGTAGGTAGCCCCACTGAGACTACAAGTCAAGGCATTATTTGAAAGGACATAATGAAAGAGATTTTTGGCCCTTTTCTGTCTGTGTCAGATTCATTTGTACGCACACACACATTCACACACACACACACACAAACGACTGTTTTGTGAAGCCAAATGTCAAAGCTCAAATAAAACAGCAGCAAGAGGGATACCAACAAAGCAGCTCAGACTGAAACATGGGCCTTCGGCAGTTGTCAGTTCTTTAATTACAACAGATGGGACACTTTAGTGATCACAGTTCAGCTGTGGGCCTAAAAATCACAGTCAGCAGTAACTGTCCAGGGAACTGACCTACAGTATCTATGCCCCGCCCACAAACATGTTCATTCATAACTACTGTAGCCAGGTAGGCAATATCCCCCCCAAACTACATACATTATTCACATTGGATATTTATTCACTGTTGTTAAATAACAGTTTGATGTTGGACACTAGTGATCTGGGCTGTGTTCTTGAAGCTAATTCATACTAGGCAGGTTAGAAACTATTATATATTAAAGTGAGCTTGATTATGCAAAACTACACCTAGTCTGTCCTTAGAAAAAAGTCATTTACACTCATACAAATGAATTACATAAAAAATGAAATGGATGTTTGAATTTAGGCAATTTTATCAAAAATGTCTGTCTTACATTTACAAAACGCATTTATCCAAAGCAATTTCCATTCCCTAACTACAGGGGGCAGTCTCCCTGGAGCAACTTGGGGTTAGGGTCTTGCTCAGGAACCCGCTGATGGTATGCTGAAGGTAGGATTTGAACCCATGACCTCATGGTCCAGAGGCAAGTATTTTACCCACTAGGCCACTCTTACCCTCTTTCATTAGGCTAAAACAGATTTCCCCAATGGGGCTGCTGGTGGTGTAGTGGTTAGGGAGCTGCCTCTGTGATCAGAAGGTTGTGGGTTTGAATCCCAGGACTGCTAGTGGCACCTCTGAGGTACCTTTGAACAAGGTACAGTCCCCACACACTGCTGCCCAGGCGCTGTGTTCCTGGCTGCCTGCTGCTTCACTTGGTGAATGGGTTAAATGCAGTGGAAGAATTTCACACTGTTCAAATTGTGTGCTGTGGTGTGTTCACGTATGAAAAATGGACTCTACACTTCTGTAAATCTTGTTCAGTGACACCTGCCCTTTAGTCAAACTCCTATGTACTAGGTAACTATTAGGGCTGGGAATTGTTCAGATTTCCTGAATCGATCCGATTCCGATTCACACTGTCATGATCCGATTCAATTCTCGATTCGATATCGAGTTATTTACAGATTTTTTTGTGTTAATACTAGTTTGGCTTGGTTATAAATTGACTTAAATGGAGGATATCCCTATGTTGATGGACTGTACTGCAATATTACCTGTAAACTTTGCCAATCGTAGTCGGCAGGAGAAGACCGATCTGCGAATTTTTAAATCGATATCGCATTTTTTAACGAGAATCGATATTGATCGGTGAATCAATTTTTTGAACGCAGCCCTAGTAACTATGGTGTAATGGTAAGTTCCAAGACAGCCTAACTAAATTACACTAAAATTCCCAACAGTTTTAAGGTATCAAATAGGTCAATGCTGTATAGCCACTTTTGATAGAATAGGGTATCAGTCAAAATAACTAAATAACTAAATTATACTAGCCCAAGATTCTAAACAAAAAAAAGGGTTCTAGAAGATATTCTCATGTTTTGTTTTCTTAAAGAACCTTGCAATGAATGGTTCTTAAAAAGACCATTTTTGTAAATCATATGTGTGAGTATGAAGAACCTTCGCAAAGCTTAACCCTTAGAACTCAGAGCGCATTAGTCAAATCTGATTTCAAGTCCCACTCCAGGTTTTCCACACCCACTTGTGGACGGAGACTGTCCTGAAAGTTCTCCCGGGTTTATTTCCAAGACCTTAAATAAAAGAAATTTGTTCATTTTTGTTCTTTATGGGTATTTGCATGTGATAACATATTTAAAACCCCAGTTGTGATTATTATGATTGTTACATGTTTTTTAAATTACAACAACTTTAGTGACACAGGAACACCAAACAAAGCTCTGCATGATGTATGACATCTTGATCATCAACACAATCCAGGGGACCTTCATATAAGGAGTTGTTTTGCCATATGATGACAATTTACCATCAACATGGATCAATGCTGAAAAAGTCTGTTTTCTGTAAAGGATGAACTTAAAATCAACAGAACTTTGACATACAATTGTGCAACAAGTCATGTCATACTATCTATGACTGAACACATGTTATACCCCTGGTGTCCGGTTAAAGCCATGCTGGATAAAAATTGTTCTCAATGCTGTGTGTATTTACAAAGCTATGCAGTAATGTAGAAATCCTAGTTTGTTCTGTAGGATACCCTTCAAAGACAAGCTTGTCATTTATTCAGCGGAAATGTCCTTGCTAGCGTCTCATCCCTCTCTTCTTCAATGGCAAAAAAAGGCACTGGATGTATTTCCAATGTATGGCACAAATGAAGATCAATGACGAGCAGCAGAGCATGCCTCTCTTCTTCAGGCTCAGTCGTAGTTTTTGTAATCGCGGGTTGCTTCTTGTACGCTTTCCACAGAGGAACCACTCAGTTTGAATTATATGATACTGACCCTGAAATGTTTCATCATTAAGTCATAACAGAGAATACCACAGATATATGATTATTTTCAGTACGTGAAAAGATCCTCTGAAGGCCGCCCCAGTCCTGCCCTGACTACATCCACATCAAGCTGAATGAAAATTCTTTTTCCTTGACTTTGCCTATTCACCAAATACTTGTGCGGAGCAGGTGGATCTACATGGCATCTTTATCAGGTAAAATCAAGGAAAGCAGATCGGAATTGAAATTTAATTCAGTCATTTGTACACAGAGCCTCTGTTCTCATTCGTAGTCAAAGCGAACTTTATTCTCATCTCTGCTACATACACACATACAATCAAGACGGCCTGGCTCCTGATTTTACAGAGTGAAAGTACACAGAGTACACATATATAAATAAACTATAAATATAAACTCTAATCTAGAAGTAAAAGTATGCAGTTTTATACAAAAATGCGCAATTTGATACAAGGTCATTTTTAACATCCAGAAAATTGTGCAAATGTAGTCAGGGGGAAAGCAACAATACTGGAATGTAATCGTGTGCCTAATACATGCAAAAGATTAGAAGCGGTTCAAAATAAAGAACTATAAAGTCAATTTATGAAAAATACAGGAACTCTGAGACAGTATTCAATAACAAGGGTAACACAGATGTGTTTTTGCATGCAAGAAATGTAAGTAACATTTCACGATTTTGCATGTGATTCCTGCATAGGTGCCATGCTAATCTTCTGTTTCGTTGCAATTTAGTCTGTTTTAGATGGGTTTTAGTTGTAATCAGATCTTACTAATACAAGTTCTAAGGATTATTGTAGAATCGCTTGTAGCAGCTATTGTAGAGGCTGATTTGTGGAATTTTCACATTTATGAAAATATACCTTTTTTACCCCCAATATATAAAAAAATGTGTTTAAAACTGGAATATTTATGTTTTTGGTAGATTATGTATAAATCAACAAAGCATTTTGAAAGGAGGTGTTCAAATGTTTACATATATTGTGATGCTATAGTAAAATATTTTTTCTGTACATATGAGAAACGCTTTGAATCTTGAATCTTGAAATATGCCAAACACTGAACGGCTCCCTTTTTGGATTTTTGTACAAGCCCATTACTAACTGCTACCCATTTAAACACATGCCCTGTTGGAAAACTGTTATGCTGATGTCATCGATTCTGCGGAATTATGAATGGCCCTGACCTCTCAGGGCCCTAAAATGAAACAAATGTGTGAACTGACTAAATAACACGAGTCAATTCATCATGCGAACAACATGTCACTTACAAGTGTTGCTGTGCATCCAGGTCAATTAACATTTTGCAGAAAGGCATTTCATTGCGTTCAATGAAGTGTACAGTTTATATGCCATTTTTCAAAGTGTCTTTACTGGCCAGGTTTCCTGTCTAAAGCCAGGCAGACTTGCTGCTCGAGCGATTTAAACTGAGGATTGTCTTTGTTTTCTTTTCCCGTGAGCTGTTGTTCATCACTCCACCTTGAGAAGCTGGTGCAATAAGGAATGTTAAAAATTGCAAAATAATCCGCTGACCAACTTCGCACCTAAAAAGTTGTATTACAAGTTTCAGCAGTTGGTCTGTGAGCTGTCCCATCTATAAAGCTAAGAGCTTCAACCAAGTAAAGAATACGCAACATAGCGTGAGGACAGTGTAGCAGTTTTAGCCACCTACTAAGACACACACACAGATCTGATCTTTTATATGTCCAAGTATGAACTGAACAGCTTTGCCTTAGTTTTTAAGAACT
>JBBPCY010000035.1:2752374-2782300 GCA_037974405.1 Brachyalestes nurse | reverse complement strand
CGAACCGAATCGTGAGTCAAAAATCGCGAAACGAACCGAATCGTGGGTTTGGTGTGTCGTTACAGCCCTAATATATACACACACATACATATATACACACATATATAAATTTAAAATTTTTTAAATTAATACACATGTGTTTTAAAAAAATCGAATTGTCACCTTTTGTAAATATAATATGTAAATGTAATAATGTTAATGCATAAACAGGCATGCATCATCACACATATGCCACAAACCACATGAAGTTGTGTAGTGGTACCCCTTTTAAACATTTGTCTATGTGCGTTCAGTTATTATACAGTTCTCTCTAAAACTGGACTGAAGTACTGCCCTGCATAGTAGCTAAAATCACTAGTAACATTTTTCTAAATGCCAAACCATGTTGCAAACATAACCAAAAGACCACATTTGGGTATCTGTTTTCACCCAAATGCAGCCTATATTTTCCCCCTTACCTTATCCATGTTTACACAGTGACGGAGGAAAAAGTTGCCCAGGTTCAGGGCGTCCCCGTCCTGTGACTCGGCCTGCAAGCTGGGGAAGGTTTTCAGCACAGCAAAAGCTGTGCCCTCAAATCCCTGGGTGATCAGACTCAAACACAGGTTCATGGCATCTACACACAGACACACACACAAACACATGCAATTTAGAAACATGTTAAACACTGATTCAATCATTATAAGCCTCAGACTGTGCTAATTGTGCACTGTAGGCTCAACTGATGCATGATGCATTTATCTGTTTACTCTTGCTCTCTAAGATGCTTGACAAAAGACCACAGAAATGCATGGCAGTTCATATAAAGACGGCATGTAAGTGAACCGTTATTTTAAAATAATGTGTGTCAGGGGGCAGTACCTGGAACAAAGCCTCTTTCATGCTTCATGCGCTCCACTATCTCTGGAACGTGCTGCTGATGGCCAGCCTTAGCCAGACTGAACACGATCTGCATCAGGTCTCGGTCCATCAGACTGGTGTCTGTGCTCTCCACTGTATCTAAAGTCTGGGTATGAGGCAAAGGATATGGTCACACTGATTAAGACAAGGAACAGTTATAGACAAATGACCAACTTTTTATTAAAAGCAAGGGTAATCAATTCTGCTCCTGAATGGTCAGCACAGTTTGGTGACAGTCTCTGTTCAAACCCAACTACTAAACCTGGGAAATCAAATGGCCTTGCTTCATTTTCCAGATCTTGATCCAGTTTCCCAATACTGTTCTGCACACAGTGATTGTTTTCTCTGTCCATCTAATTCACTAATGTAACTTTTCTAGGTGAAAGTAGTTGTGTTAAAGAAAATAGTGCAAGGCCCCAAAGACCAGTACTGGAAACCACTGTTCTTAAAAAAAAACAAAAAAAAAAAACCCAACATAACCAAAGTGTGACATTTTGCAGCATAGTTTTAGAGATTAATTGCAATACATAAAAAAACTACATTTCTACATCCCTCACTGTTCCTTATTTCAACTAACCCACATCCACTGAAAGTTTAGCCTGGCTTCTCTGGAAAATGGCCATGTTTTCTGTGAAATTAATAAATAGTCATCGAACCCAGAAGAGCCATCTGAGACAAAGAAGCAAAAGACCATTTAACAGCTGCAATAAATAACCTACACTTCCAATACAAACCTCACTGGATGTCATATGCTAAAAATAGTTCAAGCCAGATGACTTCAAAACGTTTGGGCTTCAAATTCAGGCTGGAGTGCTTCATTGCGTCCCTGCGTACTATCAAGAGAGATTCTGCCATGTGTGAGGGCACTTTTTACATTTTATTCTGCATATGAAGGGGCAGTCGCTTTGTCATGGCAAATATAATGAAGTTTGGTTTGCCAGTTTGGTTTTATTATGTAACTGAACAGTTTTTAAAAGAATCTAATTTAATAAAACAATATTTTGACCACATTTCACAAACACGACAAGTGTGTAAACGTTCACCATTTTATCCTAAAATTAGAAAAACTAATTATTAGAAAGCAAATATCATCCCGAACTACTTCTTTAAAACCTGCATCCCTACAATTAACAGAAAAGTTGGGCAGGAAAAGCTGTACTGGGAACCAGCTTGCAAAATCACAACTAAAGATTAATTAAACGGGTCAGAATTTTCTAAGGTAAAGTGACACATTAAAATCACACAGAGCACAATTTAACGGAATATGTGCGCATGCAAACACAACTCACCTCTTTGATTTTGGCCATGTCTCCCTTCTCAGCATAAGCACAGAGCAAAGCTAGGTAAGTGTCTGGACCTGGCTCGATGCCTGCCCCCCTCATCACAGAAAGGATGTTAGCAGCACTCTCCATGTCTCTGTTACAGAAAGATAAACAGTTGCTAAACTACACTCACACATGCAGAAGCATCAGCCTTATGATTCACTACTGATCCTTTGCTCTGATCTTTCTGCCTTGGTGTGTAAGTGACCCATTTCTATTCTTAGACTGATCAAGCCTGTGCTCTGAAATGAATGGTGAACGTGTGCAACCTAATCAATGAATAGTACTACTCTCAGTAGAGTCCCATGGGCATCTATGTGTCCACACAAATTTGTATCACATTAGGGCTGGGGTCACCAACCCTTATCCTTATACTTTCCTGCTGTGTTTAGCTTCAACCAGCATCCAACATGCATCCTTTATTTAACACACAAGCCAACCAGGGACTTCTGATGTAGTTTATTAACCAGAGCAGGCGATACACATCACGGTTGGAATTAAACTTCAAGAAGTTCTATCTCCAGAACCGTGGACTGGTGACCACAGAATTAGTATTCGCACCTTTTCAGTCTGGTAAAGTGTACACACCAAAAAGCAACTTACCCTGCTCGGCTATGACCAGTTATCAAGGAGTTGAACACAGCCTCTGTGATTGGCAGGTCTTTGCTCTTCATGAAGGCCAGGATTGTGCTGCAGACATGGCAAGAGTTTAGTACATGACATAACCACAAGAAAACCACAAAAATCAAGACCGCTCAAAAACACAAAACAGACCAAAAACAATCACTTTATGCATAATATTTATCAAAATCTCTTCAGGCTGAGCATAATTGCAGCCATTTTTTTTTCCCTCACCTTGCACCTTCAATGTCACCGTCTTGACAATACGCTGCAATCAGTCTCTGATAGGTCACCTGACAACAGAGGAACATCTTTAAACATCTTTAACCCAAGAGCACATGTATCAATCATTTATAATATTACTGAACTAAACAGCTATATATATATTCACATCGGTCAGAAAACCCCAACTGACTAACTGACCCAGTCATGCAACTAAAACGGAGCAAAGACACCAAACGCTCACATCCTGCACAGAGTTCACTCACCCTGTTGGGCTGCACATTGGCTGCCTCCATCTTTGTAAGAAAATCTGTGGGGGAGAACTTATGCTCGTTCTGCAGGTAGACCTTAAGCAGAGCATTGTAATGGCTGACATCGTAAGTGGCACCTGGAATAGAAATCCTGATGTTAAAAAAGATTCACAACAGGCTTATAAGTAGCAGAAGGGCTGAGGGTGCCAGTGCTCTTACCCAGCTCCTGTAGCTTTTCCCAGATGCGATGGGCCAACTCTGTACGCTCAGAAAACGGCAACTCGGGCAGCAGGGAACCGCAACTTCTCAGCAGCAGCAGAGCCTGGTTCCCACTGGGATAGCCTACAGGGGCAACACAAGTTTTGAAATGTCAGTAAACACAGCTGGCTAGCTGTGACGAGTTCAAAGAGCTCCCCTAAACACCACAGAAAATGTTTCCTGCCTGCGATCAGACTCTATAACTCCTCTCTCTGTCACCCATCCACAAAATTCGAACGGTATCAATAGTTTTCTGATTCTAAAAATCGCATCTAAAAAATCATGTTTGTATGTTTCTTTGCTGCTGTATGCTGACTCTGGTCAAAAAAGGTCATTTTTAAAAAAATGCTGACAGGAATATTAACTTTTCTGATTATAGGTTCTCTCAGTAATTGTGGTATGGGTTTGTGAGGTGGTGGGAGCTCCACACTAGATGCTGAAGGAGCACTGTATAGAGATCTGACATACTGTGCTTTTAAGCTTAAAAGACCAGATACAATCACAAAATCATAAGTATGTGTAAGCTAAGCATCATACAGTTGCATTTCTAGTTATTGCAGACAGTTTGTGATTTTTTTAAAAGTAATTTTGTTTGTCCTGCTAAAATGCCAGTTTGCATAATTAATAATTAGTCACACAGACGTTGCTTGCAATGCTTGCAATATGACTTCATACTGCTCTTTAAACAACTGAGAAGGTGAACTTCTGGTTAGTTTAAATGAAAACCTTCAGCCAAACGGCCCATTCGTGGATAAAATTGAACCCCTACCAACTGAACAATAAATCAACAGATTAAGTGGTTTGCCTCACCTGTCCGGCAGATATCATGAAAGATGCGCTGCAGCAACGTTTTGGTAACTCGGCCGGTCCTTCTGACTGAGCTGTCTAGTTTAGCGAGAGCCCAGTCAAACTGCTGTGCCTGCTTAGTTCGCAGTCCGAGGCTGGACTCCTCTCTATCCACCCCCTTCTGCTCCACAGCTGTGCCATAGTACCGCAGCGCTGAACAAGGCCAAGCTGAGCTGTATGAAGAGAACCTGGAAACAGAAAAAAAGTCCTGTTATAGCTAACACTGTGAAGCGTGTATGCTGTTCCTGTCGATTGTGTATACACGGCACATGGTCAACCCAATGAGAGAAATTATATGAGACAAAGACGCCTCATTTTGGATCCATCCTAAGAATCCAGGCTTTAGTTTAAAACAGTGATGGCCTGAAGATGGAATGAACCAAATGGTTGCTACAGTTTATGATTCCACACTTAAGTGTTAAAAAAAATAAATAAATTTTTGGAAGCAAACCTACACTGAAAGGGTTCAACTGATGGCCTGACAGCACACCAGGTGCTTTTGAAAGAACAACAAATCACAGCCTTGAAATAGTCACCTATTGGGTTTGTCACTTTTTGGCCTAACACAATGAACTTAACACATTCTTAACCCTGGAGCAACAAGGACCAGAGAGAGGTCATGGAGCTGAAGCATTGGCAAGCAGAAAACTAAAGATGAGCCAGGAAAGCCAGGACACACTTCTTTTGGAGCCAAGCAGAAACAACAAAACTACAGAGAGAGTATACAGACCGACACAACTGACCAGATGCTTTAATGACAGGATTCAACTGATGGTCTGAATGCTCACAAAACGATTTTGAAAGAACACTTTACCACACAAATCACAACCATGAAATTATCTTTGTCACTATGTGGCCTAAGCCAATTAACCGAATACTTTCTAAAATAACTTCTTGGAGTCACTGTAACTTTATTATCAAAGCTCCTCACCAAGGACCAGTGGCTGTAACGACAAGATTCAAGTGATGGCCTTAAAGCACATCAGCTGCTTTTGAAAAAGCTTTGCCACACAAAGCACAACCTTAAAATGATCTCTAATTGGGTTTGTCTCTTTGTGATTTAACAGATTGAACTTAATACATTCGAAGGCTCATGACTTCTTGGAGCCACTGTAACTAGAACATTATCAGAGCTCCTCACCAAGGACCAGAGAGAGGTCATGGAGATGAAGCATGGCTTCTACTAAGGATGCCCATAAAGCCAGGCCACACTTCTTCTAGAGACAAGCAGAAACAACGTAACTACAGAGAGAGCAAACAGACGGACACATCTGACCAGTGGCTTTAATGACAGGGATCATGTGAGCCCACACGGTCAGGGACATGTTTTCTCGAGGTCAGTTGCAAAACCCAAACACGCGTGGAGAGGGACCCACGCTGCAGCTCCCGAATGAACCCACCTGCCCACAGAGCCGTGGACTGCTGCTACTCTCCTGCACACTGCTCCACCGCACAGCTCGCTAAAAGCCGTTGCGTGTCTGTGTGCCCCCGCCGCCTGCAGGAGAGGACGGGGTGAGATCTTCAGTAACCGGGCAGATCGTAAGAGCGCAGCCATGTTTAACCTGAACAGCAGCACGAGAAGGACATCCGCACCACGTCACGGGGCAGAGGGGAGCGGGCGAGTCCATTATCTTCACTTACAGGGGGCATCGGGTGGACGTAACTTCTACATGTGTCCTGATATCATGGTGTGTTGTAAAGGATATTATTTTAATTCGCATGACTAAATCTGATTTAGTAATTTAGTTTAATCTGATATAATGAATCTGCTTTTCTGCTTGCATATGCTGTTATATAGTTTACAACAGCATGACAGAAGTATTCCAGAGCTTGGATCATACCACTAAGACGTTTAATGGACCTCACTATAGAGATGTGTGTGGATCAAACTAGCACTTCATCTGTGTTTGTGTGGAAATAACAACACAGTTAATAAGAATTAGAAAACTTGATCAATTGCTTATTAAGGCACAGCGACACAGATCTAAAGTCTAAATAAATCCAATAAAAAAAACTTGCAGAAAAAAGCTTTATATGAAATACACTATGCTATATACAGTGTCAGTTTCTGTCATACGTGAACACAACACAGCACACCTTCTGAAATTCTTTATATGTATTTAACGCATTCACCAAGTGAAGCAGCGGGCAGCCACTAACTCAGCAATTTTGGGAATTCCGTCAGCGGCACTCCAAAAGAGCCCCAAAAGAGTCTAGTTGACCTTCAGAAGATGTTAAACTCACTCTATAGGGCAGGAATAATTGGTGTGCGCATCTATTCTATACTTAGCGGCAATGGTAACAGCGCCACTTTAAACCCGAAGAGCGGCCTCGTGTTGTTGGAGCGCCAGTTGTGCAGCCGGCGACTACGGCTCATAGTGGCTGAAATACACTGAACTCGTGTACATTTCAAGGTCAAATTGTTTGGTGTACATACACTATATGGACAAAAGTATTAGGACACACCTGTTTTCAGGGTTTGTGTTAGGCCGCTTACTTCCAGTGGAGTTCAATCTTAATGCTTCAGTATACCAAGATATTTTAGACAACTTTGTGGACACAGTTTCGGGAAGAGCCTTTTCTATTCCAGCATGACTGTGCCCCAGTGCACAAAGCAAGGTTCATAAAGACATGGCTGGATGAGGTTGGCGTGACTAGCCCCCGCAGAGGCCTGACCTCAACCCCATCCAACACATTAGGATGAACTGTAACGGAGATTGCGAGCCAGGCCTTCTCATTCAACACCAGTGCCTATTATATTAAAGTCTGTGTATCTGAATGCAGTGTCATTAAAGTCCATGTTGGTTTAATGGTCAGGCATCCCAAAACTTTTGTCCACTTGACTTGTGTACATTTGTATTGTCCATCATAAGAATTTACAAGTTTTTAGACATAAGTTTCTTCTGAAATCATGAATATCATAGGGAATGTGTCCTCTCTTTGCTGCTGTACTCTTCTGGGAAGACGTTACACTATGGTTGGAATATTGCTGTGAAGATTTGATCGTGTTCAGCCACAACAGTTGGTGCTGATGTTGGATGAATAATTCTGGAACATGGGGGGGTGGCACCATTATAGCAGTGGCAAAGGGGGATCAATTCCATATTATTACATGTCTATGCATCTGAATCCAGTGTCATCAAGTCCCTGTTGGTATATCATAGACAAAAGTAATGGGACACATGACACCCCCCACCACCACCAAAAACCAGCCGAGACTTTGAGCTGCGTGCTGTGCACACCCACGAGCACAAAAACACAAAAAAGCAACTTTAAATACCTATTATGCAAAACTCACTTTAAAAAAAATTATAATAGGTCTATGGGCTATAAAAACATGTTCATGAAGTTCTTTGAACAAAATCACTCTCACATAAAGAGATATCACCAGGTTTATTCTTCAGTGTGTGGCTTCTGTTCAAAACACGCCGTTTCAGGGCTCTGTCCCTACATGCAAATAAGCTGCTGTTGGCCACGCCCCACCCCACCCATGCATCACCCACCCACCCACCCCTTACGCTGCACCTTGAACAGACGTGAAAATGGCAGAAAACAGAGGCGTTATCCAGCCATATATGTTAGACTCCGAGTCGGACCCAGAGCAAGATGCACAAACACCTTCACGAATGCAGCAAGCGGTTTCTGAATGGTTAGTCAACTTTTTAAATTAACTTATTTGTTGTTACCATCGCTATCTCTCCTGTCAGCTGCATAGACTACCCTGTAATGCCGGCCTCTTTACAATTTAATATTTGGGTTAGGTTTAGGGTTAGGGACTTTCCCTGTCTCACAGCATTTCAATCTGTTTTAACCGCTTTGCAAAGAAATAAGGAATAAGGAATAAAGTAATTATTTCTCTCCTACTGTCCCTCAGTCACAAGTTAGCGCTGATACTGCCGAAAATACAGGGTAGTGAAGCGTTATCCTAGCACGAAAAAGTGAAGCGTTGTCCTAGCACAAAAAAGCCCTAAATCGTGATCGCAGCATGTATTTTGATTAAATTGTATTTCGTGATGACTGTGTGTGACACACTGTAAAAAATACAACTTGTGAAATAGTGGAAGAATTAATTAAGATAAAGAATCATTTTAGATTAAAGTTGTCTCAACTCACAATCATGTTTTATATGCCTGTTTTTGTCATAATTGAAAAAGTTAAGCTGCAAAGTTAGGAGTACTAGAATAAGAACGTTAATTTGACTAATCGCTGGGCGAAGTTCAGACAACTGTTTTTGAAACAAGATCCCGCATGCGCAGTTGGATACCAGCTCTGGAAGCGACGGTTTCAAATAAGTTCACAGCGCAGTTCATGTTCAAATAAGGTCGGGGACCTTTCTTCTTTCGACTAACCTCTGTAACAGCTTTTAGTATCTCTAAATTCGGACTAAGGTCGCTATTATAACTAAGACCGCTGTGTTTTAGCTAGCCAACGCTTGCTGCGTTTAACCGCTAGCGAGCTGAAGTTAACGTTACCTCAACCACAAGGTAACGTTAATCAGTAAGGGAGGTGAAATTTAGCAGCAAAATGCTTGCAATCGATGGAGCTGATTTATTCTAATGATAAAATAATTTTGCATGCTGTGACTTCGTATAAAACTAGGATTGGCGCGGCTAGCGTATAACTTTAGTGGCGTATTTAGTAGCTTAGTGGAGTATTTTAGCAGAATTAGCCTTGGCAAACCGAGAAACAATATCAATAATAGTAAATAGCAGTCTGGGTAACTTCACCGAAGCTCTGAATATTTTTGCTGTTCAAACTGGCGAGCATTTATTCGAGGATAAAATAATTTCGTCTTGTTTATATTTTGTGGTGTATTTCATCGGATGATAAACACCAAGTGTGCTAGCCAGTTGGTTCTTGCCACCACACTCGTATTTGTATCTGTTACATTTACGCAGTAAGCATTTGTGAGTGGTAATGCAGTTGGAAAGAAATCTTGCTAAAACCAAAAAATAGTTGTCATAGTGTTCATTTACGTCACGTGTAGTAGATGACCACGAGAGTTGGCACGTCTGTTTTTGTTAACATGAAATGTTACTTGTTCGTTTGCAGTTTCATATATTGTATCCTATAGTAGTAGCATTTTCCCCACCAGGCATGTCTTTGCTTAATATTACATATTAAATTACATATAATGAAACGTATACGTGCTGTTGGTTTATTCAGTGAAACACGGAGTGAATGCCGAGTGCACTGTTTGTCTTTCGGAATGCATTAGCCGTAAACAGGTCAAGCACTGTCATGTTGAGCTTTCCCCATCACCCTATACATTCATATGTCTTTTTTTTTATAAAATGGATAAAAGACCTTTTCTTTGAGCAAATCAAATAACTACAGAGGTGTGAAGAGATGGAATATCAGCTTTTTTTCTTCCCTCGTGGTGTGAGTAACCTTCATTTTTTGGGTTCTCTTCAATTCTGCACTGAAATTGCCAGAACTCATGGCAGCTGAGACGAGCCTTTTCTTTTTATTTGTGGTCCAGAGGGGATGGATGAAGGCCTTAAGTGATTTTACCTGGAGCTTTCTCTCCTTTAAGGGTCAGTTCCTGATAAATTTAAGGGACTAAATTATCCAGAGTCTCCTAAGATTAAAGAGTTCCTGTTGGCATCTGGTTTGCTCATAAATGCCTCGGCCATCTCGCCAACATATGTTCCCGGGCCCTCACTCGCTAGTAAACAATGTCAGCTGCATACATGACATGGGGAAAGAGGCATGGGGGTTTCATAAACACGACTTGAGAGCGAGAAATCTCAAAGCAGTTCTAATGAGCAAATATTTACTCTGTAATTAACAAATTCTGCAACGCAGAGAACAAGCAGACTGCCAACTTAAGTGTTCACACACGACGGCGGCTCTGGCAACCATCAGCAAAGTGGCCAGCAGTTTTCCATATGAACTGAGGGTGTGAGCTGATTGATAGTGTTTGATGCGTCTCTGTACTGCCAGCAGTGCATATACGGCTTGTGTTTTTAATGTTTCAGAAGAAGGGAAATGCTGAATGCTTGGCACAAACAACACAAGAATCCCTCTGAAAATGGCGAAACCAAAAATAATTTAAAAGTAATGAGTGCTGGTTGTAAACCCAGTCTTGCAGCTCAGTCTTCATACGGCACCAAAACAGGTCAAGCAACATCTGGCTATGGACCGTATGTTGCTTGACCGGTTTGGAGGTTATAAGTTAATAACTGTTTGCGTTGCAGCTGGAAAATATCTCACATCTGGACATATCAGGCCAGTTTGCATTAGATGTAAATTAGACAAAACATGGCTGGCTTAATCTGAACCACATTTGCATGCATTAATCAGTTTCATCTACAAAACAAAGAAGTGTTTTAACTCACTGATTATTGTTCTTGTTCAGTTATTAGCTTCTAGGTTTCAGTTTTTGGCCAAATCATCTCTTGCCAGCCATTGGGATTTTCTTTGACCCAAGCTATTCTCAGAAATACGAGGAGTAATCAGGTTTTTACAGTGTCATTTTGCCCCTGAGCAGATGTTTTCACTGAGATGGGGCTGACCAGGGACCCATAACAGCCTCCAGAACACACAGAGCGCATGGACAGTAAATGAAAGGAAGTGGTTTTAGCGACAGCAGGGTGAGACTTGCAGCTCTTCCTGGAAAAGGTCAGTGGCGTCCCCGCTAGCTTCACGGCTAAATGGATAAATCTGAGTGTGTGCCTGATTGAGCAGCTTTTAATTGAATCATTAAGCTGTAAACACGCATGATGACATCTCATCAGTCATAACTTGTCAAAGCTTCAGTTAATTTAATAGGGTAGCGTTCATTAGGCTGGACGAAACTGGTTGATATAAAACTGGGTAAAGACTGCTTGAGGTCCTTGTTATTTTGGAGATATCACTCATCAGTCAAACACCTTAATCTCCGTTTGACTGGTGCTTTATTCTCCCTTAAAGCAAAAAAACGATATCAAGTAGATAAGTATGCTGAATTCTGTTTCTCAGGCTGATTCAGTATGGGCTTGGACTATCCTTTTTCTGGCATCCCAAACACTCTTAATATTAAGATCCCCAAATGTTTCTTGGTTTGGATATATAGTTTAAAAGCAAAAACCTTGTTATGACTTTATTTGGAAAGACAAAGGCCTGCTTTAGATGACTGTTAAATGCTTACCTTGCTTTTAATTTGCATTCAACTGTCTATTATAATCCTAACTCCAACCTTAACCTCAGCCTAGAATCTAAACCTAACCCACACCCTGGTCCTAAACCTAACCCTGGCACTTATCCTAAATCTAAACCTAACCCTATTGAAAATCAACTGCATTTCACCAGTCACTTCATTAAGAACCAGTAGATAATCTATCGAGGGTCATCCCTATAAAGTGGACTTAAATGTGTAAAAACGTACACTAATAAATGTAAAAAATCAGTATAAAATTTCAGACTTAAAAGATTAAAGTCAGCCTGGAAAAAAAGAAATTCTAGTATTTCTTATCTTGGCTCTCAGGAAAACATCCCAAGGCCTGTCTGGCTGGTTAGTAGAGTTTTAGCACTCAAAGAAATTTGCAGTATACTTTGTGATGTTCAATGTGTTACCCCCAATTATGGAACAAAACTGGATAGCACACTAGCGCAAGATGTACACTCAGTTAATCATTAGACTAACAAAAGTATCACATTCTGTAGAAGTTCTTCTGTGTGCACAGCAGAATTTGCTGTGCTTGCATATTACTCAGCCACATTACTTAATGAGGAGGGGAAAATCGTGGTTGTATTAATTTAGTTGCTAAGAGATTTTCACAAGGCTTTACAGACATGGATGAACCAAGTCTAACCTCCCCTCGGCAGATAGTGATTGAGGTTTCTCAAGCCGCTCCCCACGGACATGAAGGAAATTATGTGTGATTTTTTTTCTAGTATTGGCAGCACTCTTTCTTTTTCTGTCTCTCTCTTATTTACAGGCACACACAAGCATGCAAGCAGCACTCCTCTGGGAGAGCCTACAGTCTAGATGATCATTGGTCTTGTTACTTATCCTGTCTCGCTGCTCAGCTGCCAGTTTGCCAAGGCCTCTGCTGAAGGGGAGTTTTTGTCCCTGAGGATGAAAAACACATCCCCTGCTTTGTGTCCCTCTCAGGGCATGGAGCATTGAACAGATCCCCACATTTGTGTCTAGGAACATACTTCAGTTAAAGCATGGATATACTTATGGCTTAAATAATGAAAACCATTACTTGTTTTTCATGTTTTGTATATCAAAAATACACCCTGCCATATTACTTGCACGAAACCCAAATGTGTTTTTCCAGTAAAAGAAAAAATGCACAAAATATAAGCAAGCAAAAGCTACTTCACCTCACTGATTAGTAATAGTAGTAGCTTTGCCAGCTATGTTGCATTAGTAGCATCCTCAGACTGACTTCAGGGCAACAACTCACATCTCTCTTGACTCCAAGCTCTACTCTCATTAGTAGATTATTAAACAACAATGAATAGATTATTAATAATAAACATATTTGATTATTAATAATAAACATATTTGATCATTTTTATTAGTAGAAATTTTGTTTAAAATTTGAGAATACTGAATCATAAGGTTAATTAATTGTTAGTACAACTGAATGGTTGACAAAGCCATAAACATTAGTGGTAAGTTCCCCAGCGTTGTATCACCAGCCAGAAGAGTTTCTTATACCTCCCAATCGCAGCAAATCAAGCTGGGAAACAGGAGGGGAAGTCAAGTCAAGATTCAAAATTCAAGAGTTTTTATTTGTCACATGCATAGTCATACAAGTACAATATACAGTGAAATTTATCCTGAACTGCACCTTTTTGACTGTGCAAACATTATAAACAATAAGTAAATTTTAAATTAAAAATCTGGAATTTTCTGAAACACAAACAGAAATGAGTACATGCAAAGTAGATGTAAGTATAAATGTAAATTTTAATGTAAATAAATGTAAAGTACAATTTAAAATTTCAAAAACACAAATCTGAAACAAATCTAAAAGTAAAAAACTTAAACAAGGAGCACAACAAGTTAGAGATAAACATATAAGCTAAAAGGCAGCAATGTGTACAGTGTGCAAATGGAATGTTAAAGTGCATTGTGCCATATTAGCACAGTAATGCAAGCAGAGTAATGTAAACAAAGTGACCAGAGTAAGGTAGTGTAATGTAAACAGAGTGACCAACGTAATATAAACAGTGTAATGTAAACAGTGACCAAAGTAATATAAACAGTGTAATGTAAACAGTGACCAAAGTAATATAAACAGTGTAATGTAAACAGAGTGACCAGAGTAATGTAAACAGTAACAAGCAGCATGTACAGTGTAGCAGCATGTGATGTAATAATAAATCAGATACTATATAAAACATGAATGTTCTGAAATATGACAATGAATATGATATGAGGTCTTGTTTCAGTCCCTTATGGTAATGCTATGAGGGGAGTGGGGGCATGTTCTTTACAGTGGCAAGTTTTTCTTTATTTGTGTCGGAACAGTTTAGTGATTGGGAGAGAGCAAGTGGTTCAGTTCAGAGAGTGTGTATATGTGATGCATAGTTTGTTTTTTAGGAGTTTAGGAGTCTGAGGGCCTGGGGGAAGAAACCATACCCTATCCTGGCATTGAAATACAGAAGTGTGAAAGTAGGGTGTGGGAAGGGTGTGTGGGGTGATCAGACAATGCTGGCAGCTTTGCCGATGCAGCATGTGGTGCAAATGACAGAGGGAAGAGAGACCTTCTCCGCAGTCCTCTGTAGGGTCTTGCGGTCTGACGTGGCATAGTTTCTGTACTATGCTAAGATGCAACTACAGAGAATGTTCTCTACAGTCCCTCTGTAGAATGTTGTGAGAACTGGGAGGGGTGCTCTCCTCAGTCTCTGCAGGAAGTAGAGACACTGCTGGGTCTTGGTAGAGACCCTGTAGAGATCCTGCTTGGTGATGGAGATGGTGTTGAGGATCCATGTGAGGTTCTTTGAGATGAAAACACCAAGGAACTTGGTGCTCCAGATGATCTCCACTGAGGAGCCATAGAAGTTCAGCAGAGAGTGATCACAGTGTGTTCTGACGTCAATAACCATCTCTTTTGTTTTGTCTACTTTCAGTGAAAAGTTGTTGGCTCTGCGCCAGTCTGTTAACAGCTGCACCTCCTCTCTGTACACCATCTCGTTGTTCTCACTGATCAAGTCCACTGTCTTTAGCAAACTTGATGATTTGATTTGAACTGTGCATTGTTGATTGTCCAGTCAGGACATCCATGATCCAGTTGCAGAAGGAGGTGTTCAGTTAATAGCAAACAGTTAATAGTTAATTATAAGTATTATAACTGTTGTTTTAAGTATAGCTTTTCAGGTTTGAAGAACAGATGTGGACTATTTGAGCACTAGTGTACGTCACTCTGGATGAGAGCATCTGCTAAATGCCGCAAATATAAATGCAAATGTAAATATATCAATGGGACATCAAATGCTGTATCATATATTGTGAAAATAATCGTAACATTGAGACTACCTGTGGTCAAAATAGTCCTGTCACCTGTAGACCTAACACTGTATCAGCACAAAATTAATTGTTTTGTACTGAGTGATGTCACCTTTGTCCATGATTATGACTTGAATATAAAGAACCAATAGTTACTAAGTATTTTACTGTCATGACCATTTTCTGACCTTACTTATAAGAATGTCCAAATTAAAATCTCATGGTTGAAACCTATAGTACCTAGAGAGAGCTGCTCCCTGAGGATGTGTCATCTACTAGGTTATGATGTCTTAAAATAAGATATGGAAATGAAATCCGTGTAACGTAATTCCATAGATATAATGAGTTGATTAAATTGGTGTCAGTGCAGGTGAAGTTGTTGCACCTGTTTACATTTCAATGCCTTGATATGATCTGGGCCCTCAGTTCCCTTCGGACAAGTTCCCTACATCTATTCTCTGTGATGCCTTTGGAAAAACATAAGGAACTACTCCTCAGACTGACCTGAGGGAGAAACCAGCCGTGGAGAAATGGAATTGGATAGCAGCGTGTTTGGAATTACACATACAAGGCTTGGGAATGCCTCAGTGAGACACCACCTGCAGCGGTCACTTCAACTCCCATCTCTGAAGAGAGAGTGATCCAACATCTTCTGCTTGGCTTGCTATGAAAGCGATAGCATATCTGCAAGTGCCTCGGGGCAGGAATCTGCGTTTCGTTTGTGGGGGGGAAGAGAAGGGATAGAGGGAATTTTTGTAGCACTCGGTCTGAGCGGACATACTTGGGTAAAGGATACTCCCCTCAGTGGATACCTACACTGGCCAAAGTGATAAAGATCATGAAATGGACAGGATGAGATGGAAAATTAAACAGTAAGGGGCACAGAGAAAGGCTAAAAAGAGGGATTTAATCATATGAAATTTCAGTGAAATCACTGCTGAAGTTCTTAACCCTTAAGGTGCAATTGTATCATAGATTGTGAGGGTTAGTTTTGACTGTAAAAGAAAAACAGCCAAACTGTTATATATCAATTGTCATAACAAAACCTGAAATCTCTGAAATGGTAACTTTACAGGAGAACGAAACACATTTGTAGGCTTGTGCAAGTGAAAATTGAAAATTGAGGTATTTTTAAATTAAAATAATCAAATAAAAAGTGTTCCTGTAACTCTGTTATCAGATTAACTAGGACAGTATTGTCTCTCTGTGTCTGAAATGTTATGAATGTGTTGAGTTGCTAGTGAGCAATGAGGGGTGAAAGAGGAGAGACGATAACTCTCTGCTGTGAGAATAATTCACACCTTTCCACAAAGACAGTTGTGTTGGACAGTAAAACTACAGTTTTCATCATATAAAAGAATCGTGTACCTGCACTGGCCCTCTCATCGGTAGACTGCGAGTTTGACTGCCAATGTTGCCACAGCCATCTGTGCCCAGGAGTCCAAGAGAAACTATTCGCTGTCTCTGGGTGTAAAGTGTTGTCACTCAGTACAATGCTTGCATGTCTGTTAGCTGACATAACAGAACAGGCTGTAAGCATTCTCCTTGTAGTCCAATGTCCATCAAATGTGTTAGCATCAGTGTAAAATTTAGCTTTCATCCTCCCACTGTTGCTAGTATCATGTGATTAGAGGAGTCCTAGTTAGTGAGTTTAACATCATAAAAACATTTTTATAAATATTGATTTGCTTGCTCACTTATGAACACAAAATTCCAGTTTGCTACCAGTTTTGTATACCATCTACATTTCCATTAAAGTACTGTACATATTCAATCAGTAGTTCATAGTTTAGCTGAGGGATTCAAATGGAAAACCTGGTTAAATGCATTGCAAGATTTGATGCTGACCCACTTCTGCTGGCCCACATTCCATTGACTTTTCACACTACAGAAAGGGATCTTAGCATTGTCCAAAGTGCTTCTTTAACAATGATACAGGGCACGACTGTATGTGTAGAAGAAAAGAACAAGAAAAATTTTAATCATATATTAATTTTAGGGGGTTGTGAAGAGAAAAATAAGTTTTGAGAGGAAAAACACTGCTAACAGTGGCATCTTTAAACCTTTGTAAGTCAGTATGTATATAAACAGTATTGAAACATCTATTTGAGCTCACCCTAAGGTCAATGGGTGTGAATCCAGTTTTTCATTTATGTCTTTCCAAGTGCAACACCAGAACTCAGTTAAAGTGCAGCGATAGCAGATAACTTCAAAGAGCTCTGGAAAGCATGGCTTAACCTCAAAAATATTTTCAAATGCATCTGACTTGCTTGACCTCGCCATTAATTGCCAAATTGAGGCTTTGTTGTCTTTGGAATCCGTCATGAATATTCATCCAGCGCACTGTATGGATGTGCATTTTTGCCTTTAAGAATGGAATGTCACATTCACTTGTCTTCATTAGACTAAAGGGTCAGCAGTGTCCTGTCTCTGAACTAGTCTAAGGGTAAAGTTCACATGTTTCCCACCATTATGTGTATTGGTGGATTTTTACTAGAAGTTGCTGGGCTAAGACAAGGCCAGGGGCCAAAGTGGAAGGAGGGTTTTATGAGCAATGTGTTGCTGGTTACTTGTTTAAAAAGAGCACATTAAAAATGGCAATGCTAGAAGATATAGCAAAAGCACTTGCCTTGTCACGCCTTATAACGTCTGACGCAACTTAAGCAAAATAGATCCCTTTCTGGTTTGCAATACATCATAGTTATATCCAAATTTAAGCATACCTGCTAGTGCTAGTGGTTGACTCAGCATGTGATATATTGCTCCATAATTCACTGTAACTCCCTTTTTTGATTGATTGCACCTTCATTGCGTCTGATTACCTTTGTGTGAGGGCAGAGTTGAAACGGCTCAGCTTAGGAGGCCTTTCACAGCGTGAGGCGACAGGCTGTATATATTAACGCTGGTGATTAGGGATCAGCGCTAGCTCCCACATTAGTGGCAGCAGGCATGGGGGACTGCCGCTACAGAAGCAGTCGGCGAGAGGGCCTCCGCCAGACGCATTTCGCAGGACATCTGCGGGAGCTTTTGTGAAGCCTTTAAATCAAGGCAGTTGGTTACCAGCTGCGCCGCTCCAGCAAGAGCCCTGCTAAGTAGTTAGCCAGTCAGTCTGTCGAATGGAGAGAGAGAGAGCAATGCCACCTGTAACAACACAAATGTCCATATGAAAGGACCCTGACAGCCCAGGTAGTGACAGACAGCCACTCAGTTCTGCTAGTGAGCTGGCCCCAGTCCATGTTTATAGCAGGTGGACTTTCATCAGCCGTCATGATGTTCAGTAGGCCCTGGCTGACGCGAGGAGAGCCATCAACACTGTGATATAGAGCCAATGTCGTCAGCGCCATTAGCATCAGCTTTCTGCCTAGCAGGCCTCAGAGCTGTGCCTTCAAGTAGCCAATGCAAAGTACGGCAAGAAGACTGTTTTACAAAGCACTCCAAGGAGTAAGTGCATTGCTGGCATAACAAACAAATCATTTACATCAATCCGATTTGGAGCTGAAAGAGATTTTCACGTTAGCATGGCGCAATGAAAAGAAAAGGCTTTTTTTATCCCAGCCCCTCCTACTGCTTGATTTAATAAAAGTGGTAAATGTATTGCTTATAAAGGCAGTGTACGGCAACTCCTGCTAAATTGTTTAATCTGGCAAAGTAATGAAGTTTCATAGCAACACCGAATAGTCAATGCAATGCACAGAGGGGCTCAGATTGCATCAGTTTCTGTAGCGTTGTATCAGAAGGCTCCTCCGTTACAACACTAATGCAGAGGTTCTTCTAGAAAATTGAGAACGCTTGTCATTTCTCAACTGCCAAACAGTTGACAGCAAAAGATTAACATTAGTTGTGGCAGCGTAGCCAGCAATGCTCTAGCTTCCATTTTCATCAGTCAGCAGCGCAGAGATCAAGAGGGTGATTTCATACACCTCTCAGCACTTGTAGTGAATAGAGAACCAGTTGTAGGGCTATGTGGCCGGGTTCAAAGAGTCTGAACTGGCACCTGTGGACACTCCCTTCTGCTATTTTCTTTCCTCCCAGTTCAAAAGTGAAAAGAACTTCCCTGTTTCTGCTTTCTCATCATAAGAACTTGATTCTGTGTATCTGTCTATCAGTACTGTGTAGTTTTGGAACATATGAGCAAATTCTAAATATTCTAAGGCTCAGCTAATTAGAAAAGTCTAAAATATATAATAACAATTAAAACAAGATATTATGGAGAAATCAGATACAGATACCTCACTGTGTCTGTGCAAACAGTAACATTACACAATTATGTAGAGCAATTTGGCAATTTTCTATGTTTATTATCAATTTTAAATAGCTTTCAGCCTACAAAATCTATTGTTATCCACCAAAGGTTTGGGACTTTTACTTTCTAAACAATCCTACTGGCTTAAATTCTCTTTTCTATCCTTCATATGTGTATGTCACTGCAGTTTCCTGGCTGTTGTAATCCCTGGGCAAGAGAACAGCAGGTGTTTTTTTTTCTCTGTTCTCCTCTTTTTTGTTACCCTTTCTCTTCCTTTGCAGCGAGGTCAAGGTCTCCCTATCCCATCAGTCAGCTCAGCTAATCGCCTCGTTCAGGGACGTCTATGTTCTCCGAACGCTCACAAGTCTGAGCCCCTTCAACAGCAGGGATGGTGAGTGACGACAAAAAGTAAGAAGCCAGTTTAGGCAGACATATTCCATTTCCTTCAACAGTGTGTTCGGAGGCCCTGGGCAGCTTTTATGAGGGCCGACCTCCAACCTCATTAACGAGGGGTTGTTGGCCTTTGGCCGCATGGACAGCCGCAGCACAAACGCTGCTGGTGTTGCCACATGGCTGCTCGGAGGCACACTTTCCCTTTCTTCCACTTCCTGGCACCATGCGGCCACCCCTGGGAACAGTAAAGCCAAAGGAGCTGTTTTCCACCCTAACCTACACCACAGACGGTTCCTCTCTAACACCCCTGCCCTTATCAGCCCTTCATGTGGTCCTCAGAAGCTCCATTTTGCAACCAGGGAAGCTGAAATGAAGGTTTTGCCTTTGTCAGGTGTTTTTAGTGAAGGATTTGCTTTTCAAGTGCTCTGGAAAAAAAACTTATCTTTACAGTCAGCAAGATATTTCAGTATAGTCCTAACATTTTGCCCCATTGTAAAAGTGTACATAATACGCAACTATAGACATTAAAGATCTGTTCGTGTCATATAATACATTCCCATAACGGATTAATTAAGTGGAGAGTGTACATTTTAAAATGTAAAATGTATTATCGGTTTTCAAAATAATTTCTTGGTGCAGTTTATACTGAATGCAATATTCCAACATTGTTTAACCTATAAAGTCGTTAATTTCTGCATGCAATATTTAAAACGTTATAGCAATCTAAATAAAGTTTAGGACGCTTTACAGCCAACTTCAGGCCACTAAAAACCCCACCTCCGTACTGGTGATCAGGAAGTGAGTGACAGAAGGACACATTCCTCAAAAACAACTTTTCACTGTCTCTTAATAATTCTTTCTAATAATTCTGCTGGATTTTGGAGAGTGTAATGGTAGAACAGCTCTCTGTCCAGAGATCATCAATTTTTCTGTCCACTAGTCCTCATGCACATGAAGCATGCACATTATTCCAGCTTATGCTTCATGAAATTTAACTTGTTAGTGAAACAGCTGGCTGTGTAACGCACACAAATTACAGTTTGTAAGATAAGTTCCACACAGCACTGTTTGTAATCTTAGTGCTGCGTGCTGTGCTGAAAGTAGCAGTTAACCTCCAGTCAGAAAACGCTGCATTACGTTTAGTATTTCTAACAGTAGTCAAGAACAAAATAACAATGTTCCCCAAACAGAAATTACACACCACTCACTTCTGCTCATTCTGAATCAGAGCAGATGTGAAGCAGCTTTGATTGATCTGCGATGCATGTTCAGCTCAGTATTGTTGTTGAGGCTGGGTGTGGATCTGGATGTGTGGAGTGCAATTTTTTTTGGTGTGCTGTGTTAAAGCTGTCCTTAGATCAAAATTCTTATCTTGGAAGTACTCATCTTTGTTCATATTAGGGATGGTTCATCTCATCATTTCAAAGATGAATTTCTTATTTCACTGTGAGTTATTGAGGTGTACACAGTCTTGTTTTGCAGAAAGGGTAGATTTCTTCAGAGATGTGCCATGTTTTGTCACTGCTTGACGAATTGAAAATGTCTCAAATCTGTTCATACAAAATGTAAATGGGATATAAATGGAACAATTGTGTAACTATCTGGTTATATATGAATAAGTATGAATTGCAGTTAGTACAGCAAAATGGCAATAATAGCCTATAACATCTGCTCAAAGGTGTTTTGCACAATTTTGCACTTGTTGATGCACAAATAGTTTCGATACTGAATTTGACATACTGTGCAAATGTTATGGCACATTTCAGATTTAGTTGTTTCCCAGTATGTTCAAAAATAAAAAGAAATAAATAGAAAATGCAGGTTTGCTCAATGAAATCAGCATGCTGTTTGACCAGGGGCTGTATAGGACTGTACAGTGCTCATAAAACTGTTCTAATTTGTTGGACCACACTAACCATCCTCTGGGGGAACAATGCTCAAGAAAACTGTCTTGAGTTGCATTAGAATAATGTAGCTGATCAGAATATCCTGCAGTTCCACATGAATTCAGGAAGGGGCCTTAACCATGAAGGAAGTCATGGTTAGGCCACATACCACTTATTATAATTGCTGAGGCTCCTTCCTACAAACTTATTATTTTGTTTTATCATCATTTTGGCTTGACTGCTTTCCTTTTTAGTGTTCCTATGAATTATATTTGTCCTACACAATGTTTATGTTTCGATCTTACTAAAAAGGTTCATGAGTAGAGCTGTAAACTGTTTTATGTGGGTTTTAAGCATACCTTGCTGAAGATGTCCCTCAGAGCCCGTGCTGTATGGCTATCCCAGTGGCTCGGGTATGAATGAGGCGTTATGTGGAATAAATAGACAGATGGATATATGATAGCACGATGGCGGCATTACCAGTGACCCCTTTAACAGAAGAAGGAATTCAAGCCTTCTCCAGCTGTGCGCTGTCATGATGAGAAAAAGTCTGAGGAGGAAAACTGTCTCACGCATTATCCATCCCTCCACGCGATTTATTGGAAAATGTTCCAGTTCAAGATATTTTATCTCAAACTTGCCCACAGTTACTGAAGCACCTTTACTCTTTCCAAGCTCAAACTTCTGGCCACATCAGTTCGACGTCACCTTGACAACCAGCTGTTCTAAATGAAGTGGTTAAGTGATATGTTCTTAAATAAGGACTTGTAATGAGACTAATTCCGCCTCGCACAAACCAACCACGCAATCACAGCATGAATGTTGATTGTCATTGGTATGCATCTCAAAAGAAATAATGTGGATGGTATGGTTGATATCGTCCAGTCATGTTTAATCGAACAAATGGTCTCTTATTAGCATAACCAATTTAGGAAGCTAATGGAATTCATCTGAGCCCCCAAGCCACTGGATACAAATGATAATTAACATAAAGACAATCAGTTTTTTAAACAGACCATTAAATAACTGTGGGAGCGGACTGTAAAATGATGATGATCATGTATGAGATGAGGTCTAAGTCAGACTGACAATAACAATTGGTCGGAAACTACAGCAGCTGCTGTGAGAGATAATCGGAGCTCATGAGAGGGTCGATTACAAAATAAACAGTAGAGTCTTCAGCCTAAAACCCAGAAATAATACGTTTGTCAACTCATTGAAATTGTCACCAAGCAGTTCTACTGGTGTCCAAAAGCATGTGTTGCACTCTGGATTTTAATATTTGCATTGATCCTGTGTTGTTCACCACAAAATGTAAGATGCGGTTAACACTATATAAGGTTAGTTTACTGTATTCGTGCTAATGTTGGGAAAATTAGCCTGCAGGTAAGCTTGTCATTATGCACATTGTTGCAGTTTGAACAACATTGTAAATTGCTGCTTTTTTTCAAAAGAGGAGAAAATACTCTTTTGTAACAAGATCTTTTAAACCTTTCTATTGGTTCATTCATTGTGGAATTGCCACACATTGTAAAGCATGGTGAGCACTGACAAATGATATAAACAAATAGAAAACTAAATAAAACTGAGACCAGTGCATATGTGTCAGAGATTTTCACTTCAGTTTATATGAGTCCAATTGTAGGCTTGAGCTGTAACAACTGGGCATCAAATGTTTTATTTATTCACTCTATTCATGTTTGGTCATCCTAATTAATTGGTGTTGTTCATGAGTACGATCTGAGCTGCAAATCACTGAGCATCTTAAGAGTCCACATCTCTGATGTGTGCAATCCCTTTCATTTCTAATGCGCTCTCAGTGGTTTTCTAGTGTTTTCCTAAAAACTCATCATGGTCTAACTTCTTAAAGGGTACTAACACTAACACATCGTGTTGACAAAAAGTAATTCTGTGAAGAACCGTTCAATGAAATGTTCTTTAGGGAACCAAAAACGGCTCTTCTATGGCCAAATCATTCTTTTCGATACCTTTATTTTCTTTAGCCCTTGCTGAACATTAGCCAAAGTGATCTTTCAGCTAATGCTCGGGCACACTACAGTTCAGTCACACAAGGCCTGAGGCGCATCATCTATTCACTGAATCTGAGCTTGGATCCGCATCGTAAGGCGTCCCAAACCGAATAAATGCGAAACTGTGCCAGCAGGTTTTCAGACGGCATTCTTAATTAAATGTAAAATGTAGCCGCTGGCAGCAGGGAAAATACAGGGCCAAACAATCAGAGAAAAGCAATTCTCATTTCTGAGCATGCCCCCGCTGTGGCCCTTTTCATACAGTGATGCAGGAGGGTGTGGGCTCATTACTCTGGCTTCTAGAGTCAATCTGTAAACAACTGATTTCTAAATGTGACTGTAGAGGAGCTGTATCAATTCCATGGCATTTTTGGGGGGAGAAGATTAGAATATAAATGGTGCAGAGAGAAGGAACAGGACAAAGCCTTCAGCTATATGTTTCAGAATGTGTTTTTTTTTTAACTGCTTTTACAGATTTCATAAAAGTCTGCAGTTGCACACTTTATTTTGCTGACTCTGGTGGCTGGAGGCTTTATAGGTTGGATGTGGGGGAGCCGTAGGTCACTAGCCGCTCACCCATGCATTACGTTCGAGTCTGGTTCACCTTGATTGTGCGGTGGGTTGGGAGGCGGTGGAGATGGGTGCCATCACCTAAGTCAATTTCATGACTCACTGACCTCCCCTCAGCCATGTATGGTAGTCCGAGAGATCACTTAGCACACTCCCTCTCTCATGCCAACGCCTATTGCTTTTCAATTATGCCATTACTGAGACGGCATCTATATATTACATAATTGGGACCTCTTAAGCTGGACGATAAGCCACGAAGGAGAGTGCAAAGTACAGAGGATTTGTTCAGACAGGGATTCTGGCTTCAGTTGGCTTGTCCCTGGGGCCAAATCCAAACAATTTATCCGTGCTCCACCCACAAATATGTTCTTTTCCATAATTTTAGACACCAAACGATCTATTATTAATTTACACTTGGCTTTATTTTACAGCAGTTGTTGCTAGGTCGGATAATCATTACAGAACACTGATAAAAAGCCATTTCAATGTCGAAAGTAATCTGTTAGTATTTTGTTGACACTAGTGCAATAGCAAATTTTTCCTTAACTCAATTTCCAGTAACTATAAAAACACAGCCCAGTTTGACAACATAGCATTTTATTGGAAGTCTAAATTCCTGGGATGGGATTTTTGCAAATGGTAACCTTCAGGGCCTTTTAGGCCGTCAAAGACAGCCAGATTATTTCTGAGAACAAAAAAAAATCCATAATGTTTAGCTCTTTTTTATTCAGTATTTACACCTTGCAATACTACTCATTTCATTTTTTAGAGTATTGTTTGAAAGCAATAGGACAATACTCCTGTTATGGAAAACATGACTCTAGGGGGGTTTCCAGTGGCATCTCTGGGTCAGGACTCTTTAATGAAGAGGTCACTCTAGAAGGTAAATGCAATATTAAAATGTCATTTACAAGCTTCAGATGTCTGAGTTTAGTTTAGAAAAGCCAAAATGTGCAATGCTGTTAGATTTGTGCTATCATACTGCTAGATATCTTGTCTTAGGGGTGTTTTTTTCTTTATTTTTATAAAAAAACTGAAGCCCTAGCATTAATAACTGCTGTACTTTTGCCAACACTGTGTAAAGCAGAGAAGGCTCTGGGCCAGATGTATGCACAAGCACAAACACAAACACAGAACAAAACAGGCCTTGATTCGACCACAAAATGCTCTCACACTGCACCTGAATTTAACTTTCGTTTTACTAAGACTGCTGCTTATCACACAAACTGTGCTAATTCCCCTAACTAACTGTGTGCTCATTAAGTGCAGGGTTTTAAAGACACAGTTAAATAACAGAGCTGTCAAAAAGCTCAAGACAAAACACAAAATGAAAGTTCAGTGATGAAGAGATAGTGGTGTTCTTTCTTACCAAAACATTCTCCAGGGGCATTCCTTCTTACCAAAAGATTCAATCTGGGTTACAAAAGAGAGGCTGTAACAAAACATGAACTGTACGTGCAAATTGCAGACAAATAATTGCATCTTTCTGCATCTTTTCACATGTGTTCATCTGATCCTGATTAACAGTGTTATCCTGAGGGTGAGCATTCTTTCAGCACGTGTTCGAGACACGTGCCTAAAAAAAAGTCTCTTAACAACACGTGTCTTGAAACACAAATACAAATTTACACCTGGTTTTAAAAGGCAGAGAAAAATCATTGCAAAACCAGCCACTTCGAGCGGCTCAAACTTCAGTACATTGAGAGGAATGTAATCAGTCGCTATTTGCATGATCTTCCTATTTGTTCAGCCCTCAACCAAATACATATACATGAGTGAGAGAAGCGAATTCTGTGTTTCACCAAGCACGCAGCCCATAATCTGCACAATTAGGATGCGTGCGCCAGTTTATACATAATGCGCCGATTTGCGTCTGGAACTCATGCAAAAGGCTTAGCACATCGGACCCTCAGGGTCCTCCAGAGAATCAGGCCCACAGCGGGTAGCCAAAGTGCATTTACACAAAATATCTGAACATCTGAGCTATGGGAGTTTAGACTAGCAATTAAGCTACAAATCAGAGTTTTCTCTACAAAAGAAGAAAAATGATGAAGGGATTCCAGCATGAGCTGACACTGGGAATTATGGCAGGAGCAGGTTTGTGAAACCTCACACAGAGATAAATCAACCCAACCTGTTATGTAACTGAAATGTCACTAAAGCCCTTTTTGCTTCAAAAGCCTCTCTTGAAAATAACGCTGGGCCTCCCTGATGCTCCAAGGCAAAGGTTTTGGGGAGAGGGGGAGGGGGGGCTAAAATGCACTATGACAGTGATGTATGGCCCTACTGTGTTACCTCAATTTGGCAATTAAATCTTAATGTGCCTTGGAAAAATCATAGAAGCACTCTCTGTGGGGATGGACCTCTCTCTCCAAAGCATCAGCAACATGCTTAAACAGAGCACATTCCTCTATAATTTACATTACATTTACAAATTCATAGGAAGCCTGTTGTTGAGCAAACAACAAACCAGCAGTTGGCCTAAATGAAAACAATTAGACTTTAGTACGGTCATAGAAAATTGAATAGTGCAAGAATTACTCCCTATGTGTTCCTCATATTAATGCTTCTACATCCTGGTGTTCCTTCCCATGTATAACACAATGGAACAAAACAAATGAAATTGAAGTACTGTTCTCTCTTGGGTCTTTGCATGTTCATTCTTACCCATTTTTTATTCATACACCTTCTTGCCAGAGAAATCCACTTAACCTACTTAAATTGGTGCTTAACATCAAAGAAAAAAACTCTATCACTGGAAACTAGTTTGATTATGGACAAAAGACAATACATCAACTAAGCAGGTGCATAATTTGTCAAATGGTAGAAACTATAATCTGTGCAATCTACTTTAGTACCCAAGACTTGTATCATACACTGAGAGATAATACAGTATCATACAGTAAACGTCTATACCTCTACCATGTTGGCATCATTTCTATGCTGAGAATGGTAATCCCACAATAATACCTTTAAAGGGAAGATCCTGTTTTGTTCCCTGTACAGTGATGGATATATAAAGGAGGGCTGATAAATTATACCACAACAGGTGGGCTGCAGTCAGTAATTGCAAACCTAAATGTTGACTAAATGTTTGCAGCAACAGTGTATAACTAACTGATTTTTAATGAGTTTAGCTCCTGGTGATTCTCCTGCAGAGTTTTATTGCAGCTCTAATCAGATCCACCTGATTCCTCTATTCAGAGGATCCTGAAGGCTAGATGAAATGAATCAGGTGTTACTTTAAAAGGACTTATAATTATAATAATTAAAAACTGGTCAATGTAAAGGGCTATCACACACTGTGGAGGTTTTCTCACATAATATGTTACACTAAACATTTTGCACTACAAACCAATAAATATTCTGGAAACGCCACATTGGTTGAATTACATCTTAGCAAATATGATGTGTTGATTTGGTTGCTGGTTAACATAATTGCAAACTATTTCTGAAAATGCAAACATCCCTTTCTGATCCAGACTTTTGGCTGAGAGTCTATACTGTGAGATGACCTTTTGTTTAGTTCCCTGTCCCAACAGCTACATTTTAAGGAAGGTTCTACGAATTTATAATTTAGATAAAGTTGTTAGAAGTAGAAAGCAGCCAACTTATAATACTGAACTTTGGAACTTTGGAGGTGTTTACAAGAAGCTTGGGAAAAATTCATGCACATATCTCTGAAAACAGAATAACACAAAGAATAACACAAAGTCTCCAGAAAGAAAGAAAACTGCAAATATTTTAGTTAGGCTTTCTATATTGATTTTTGTAGCACTGAAACACAGTTTATAGTATACTGATTTATAGGCACTATAAATGAAGTCTGTATGAACTATAATTACTTCTATGAAATGAATTAATTAAGTGGTCTGTTCAGTATAAAATATCCACAATGATCTGAGGTCTTACATAACTTGATCCTTGTTCTCCCACCTAATTCTCCATCATTTAAAAGTTTTCTCAGCAGTGAACGGAATTGGGCCTATCGGGCAGAAGAGCTCAAGTGAAGGCAGACTTTGAACCACATCTGGACTTTAAGAGCAGCAGTAGCCTCAGCTTCTGACTCTCCCTCTCTCTCTTGGTTCCTGCGATCTCCCACTGCATTCTCATGATTAATGGTGTTCTGGTGGCGCGAGACAGCCGCTCTTTCACTCCGGGACTGCTCTGGCTAACATCTGCACGCCTTTATAGTCATCACAGTAAAACATATCTTGACAATGGGAAGTGTTCAGAGGAAGCTGTCTCACGACTTATTTTGAATGTGGGTATTTTTTATTAGTATGAACTACAAGCAGGTTTAAAGGTTTTACCATATATTACTCTGTGCCTGCGTTTATGTATATGTGTGTGTGTGTGCGTGTGCCATATGTCTCCCACACTCTCCCAAATGCTATTTCTTCCTCTGCTGCTGAAGGTCAGCTTGTAAAAGTCAATAACTTCACTGAAAAAGGAACACAACCTAGATCTCTAGATAACACATGACCCATACACTCTGTGCCCACTTTATTGGAAACACTTCCATTGTTCTTCCACTCCTGGCCTCCTACCTTCCAGGTTTACTAAATAGGTCTAGAATTACATAATGTAGCTCATCTGCAGTCATACACAATAGTTAGCCCCCACTACTCCATTCAGCACCGGTCAGTTTTTAACTGCAGGGCCACTATCGACCAGAAATTATTTGGGAGATAGGCCATTCATAACACAACAGTGATGCTGACAGGGCAGTGGAATGGTAATATGTGTAGTATAGGTACAGTGGGGTTACTATACATTTCAGTGCTAGTCTGAGAGCCGTCCATCACCCAAAGGAGTGACTCTGTGGTCAGAAACTGGTAACGGATGAACAACTAGAGCATGGCTAATGCAAACTCCGCAAAGTACAAAGTAAGAGTTTCTCATAATGTGGCTAGTGAGTCAAAAATTATGTGCAGCATTACAATACTGGAAAAGTGCTTTTACTAAAGAAAAGGCAGAATGATTGTGCAGCTTAAGCAATTCCCAGGTGATCCTAGAATCTTGTATAAAGTGTTAAGTGTTCATTTGTCACACCAGAACACAGCACACAGGCTAAACAGTGTGAAATTGTTCTCTACACTTAACCCATTCACCCAGCAGCAAGCAACACAGTGCCCGGGGAGCAGTGTGTGGGGATGGTACCTTGCTCAAGGGTACCTCAGTGTTGCCACTAGCAATTCTGGGGTTCAAATCCATGACCTGTCAATTACAGGGGCAACTCCCTAACCATCAGGCCACCAGCTGCCCCTGTCTTGTCACGTGATTACTGTGAAGTGGTTCCTATGTTATGCCAAGTTACTAGGGTGTTGCTAACTAATTGCTGTGCTGTTCTACACAGTTGCAATGGTGTTTGCGGTGATTGCTAGGTGACTGCTATGGTATCAGTTGGGGTGCTGCTAGTGTATTTGCCGGTGTATCATGGTGGAATAAGTGAGGTGCTTTCTGCCAATGTTTTTTTTAGGTGAACAAAATGAGAAAAAAATGTTTGCTGTGTGGGACATCCGGTTAAAATGCTGCATACAAATCCACCATTCCCAATAAAAATCTCAAGCAGCTCAAAAACTGCGAGATGGGTTAGTGGACAAAAAGTAGAGAACATAAACAGTATAACCATACTATTCATTAAAATAGGAATGGGATTCATGTATTTTAATGGACTGACTTTTCGATACAAACTGTGCATTTAATGAATAGCTTTTCTTATTTCTTTGGCATAAACCAAATGCATTTTTCAGACCTTCCCAAGGGCATGTGAATTAGTTAAAACTTTAAATAGTTTGTTTAGTCTGAAAAAACTGCAGGGCAGCAGTACGTCACACTTTTGCGGGCACCTTTTTCCATCCATCCATTATCTACCCCTTAGTCCCGCACTCAGGGTCGGGGGGGGGGCTGGAGCCTATCCCAGCTGCTATG
>JBBPCY010000035.1:2729722-2740074 GCA_037974405.1 Brachyalestes nurse | reverse complement strand
AACTAGTTCATTTTTATTTGAATGAACTGTATTTTGAACTAGTTCTTTTTCACTGTGAACTGGCACAACACTGGTTAGCACACATAGCCTATAGCAATGCAAACATAGCCTATAGCAGACTGTGCAATGCTCCCACTAGCATCTATTTAAATCCCCTTAATCAGTGAAAAATGAACAGCGCTGAGGTACATTTATTTTAAAGATGCTCCAAGCATACAATAGGGACTGTACAGTCTTGATTCCAGGAAAAAATATGTATTCGATGCCCGTGTCTCGGAAAAGTGTTCCCACCAGAGGAGCGGCTTAATTTTCCATATGAAATAGTTGCACAAATTGGTTTAAGCTGTTGCTACAGTTCTCACTGGGAAGTGGAGTGATTCCTTCATAAAAGTGTACATTTACCAAGGCATAAAACACACTTTTCACACACGCACACACACAAAAAATTATAATCTGCAGAAATGTAGGTTTTATTAAGAAACATCTTTTCCAGGGAGTATTGAAATGGCTTGAGCCGGAGTTTGCTCTCTGTGAAATTGAACATGATTCACTGCAGGTTGTATCTTTAATAGTACTGTAGGGACCAAATTAATCAGCCATGGACTCTCTCTCTCTCTCTCTCTCTCTCTCTCTCTCTCTCGCTTTATTTCTTTTTTTTCCCTCTCTCAGCCTCAAGTAAATCTGGCCTCGCTATGCCACACCACTACATGTCCTGCTTCTAATTAAAATGAAAGAGAGGACAAAGTTTCCTGCATCATTCCACCTCATTTCTCCACTACAACCTCTCCGTCTGGGAGCACAGTGGCAGGCTGTGGTCACTAAAGGCAATCATGTCTTCATAGATGGCTAGAGAGAGAGTTTTTGTTGTTGTTGTTGTTTTAAATGTAGGTTACTTACACCAAATGTTCTGAGATATTCTATCTAACACAAGCCATTAAAAATTGAAAATGAATTGAAAATTAACCATATAATTACAGAATGGGTCTCTGAGTATGTACTAATGAACAAAATAAGGGTTTTAATGCCTGTAATTGATACAAGCTGAACAGTAAAAGTGAATATAAAATGAAATGAATGAAAATTTTTATGAATATAAAAAACTGGAGCCGTGTAAATCAGGCACATCAGTGAAATTTCTAGTCAATATATGATGACGATGATAGAGCTGAATTTATATAGAACCATTCCCAACCTAAGGACACTTTACAATGAAAGAGAAACGGAGACAATGTAGACCACAGTGCACATGGAAAGAAATATGAGATAAGTACATGCAAGCTTTGAAATAAGTACAAGTCTAAGCTTTGAAAGAAGGAAAAGAAGCATCCCAACTATTTTCATTTGAGAGTGACTATGCTAAAGGATCTGCTGGCTAATTTGGTGCTTGGTATGGTGAAAGGACCAGCATCTTGAGGTATGAGCAGGGTTATATAAGCGGTCATTTACTCAAGTAAAAAGAGGCGAGACCATGAAGTGTTTAATATGTAATCAGTAGAGTTTTATATTAGATCCTAAGGGAGGTGGGCATGAAATGAATTCACAGGAGAGATGTTCAGATTCCCTAGTATGTGTGAAGCCCCTAGCACTGTTGACTTTTTCTCATTATGAGACTACTGGAAGAATATCATACAGATTATTAGATAGATGTGTATATATATATATACATGTGTGTGTGTGTGTGTGTGTGTACACCGGTAATAATATTACCACTATGAGAACAATCTCAAAAAGAGATGAGAAATATTAGAGTGATTGACTAGATTTAAAAGGACTTCATTTGCTAGAATCTCATTTTTTTGCAGTGTACTCCAGGTTGGCAGATCCTTCCCCAGATTCTTTCCAGTGGATTAACATATATTATACACTGAGCGCAGGGAGGCAGAGACAACAGGTCACTGTAATAAATTGTGCTTGTAATAAATGGTCTTTCAGCCTATACATCCTAACCACTGTCAGGCGTTTTCCAGTCAGACCTAAGCGGAGGGGGGGAAAAAAGACTCTTTCCACCAATAAATATCAGGAGGGATTTTTGCTTCTTTCTCAGTGAAGGAGAATCTGTTCCCCAGGAGGCTGACAGGGAGGAAGCTTTGTTAACACCAACCATCTGTGGAGGGAGTCAGCGGCTGCTGTCGGTCCCTGGCTGAAATGATTTCCTATTTTGTTTCTGTGGTGGAAAGTTCCGGGGAGCCGTATAGGGCTGCTAAATGATCGCAGTTTTTTGGGACTTCTTTTAAACAACTGGTAGCTCATAAAAAACACAGACTGAAGGCATGCTTGAATCTCCGTAATGAAAACGGCAGCAGTCATAAATTGTGTTCCCTGTGGAACTGCCCTGAACCACTGGATTGTGCAGGACGTCCCACTGTCTCGCACTCTAGGTCTCATTGGGTCAAAGACAGACAGCCCTCCTGAAAGAATACCGAAGACCTGTCCTGCCCTTGATAGTTACAGTATTGTATTGAATTTACTGTTGGGCCTTGGGCCTGGCTCTAAGTCTGTATTGGTTTTTAGTGTGTTGTACTAGACTGTCTTGTTTAATCACACTATACAAACAGTCATTGAAGTATAAAAATTAATAAACAGTTGGAGGCATTTTTCTATGGAAAAAAACTTTAATTGGTATAAACCTTTACATTATGTAGAGATTATTGCAACTTTAACAAGGTTCTTCACATGCATTTTACACTCACACATCTCATTTACAGATTCTGCTATCACAGAAATTTATATTTGATATACCATGTAAACAAAGCTTCAGGACCTGACAATCACTCCACAGTCCATTTATTTGGAGGCTAAGCTGCCAAAACGGACAGTTTCTGAATAATGTTTGTGATGTCACTAAATTTATATGCAAATATTTTACCTGCGACAGTTAAACCAAACCCATTCACTCTGAAATTAAACCCTCACAGCAGTCACTTTTAGAGATTATATTAATCCCAAGCAAATCAACAGTAAATATGCAACCTGTTCTGTGTAAACTTTTCTTATGTATCAAGGCCCTTGAACAAATATTTGTTTTCTCCTAGGCTCAAAACTGATATGTTCTTTCTTACCTCTGGCAGACAGCTCTGGACATTAAAATGTAGAATGGCAGAGTTAAAAAAAAATACAGAGTTTATGTGGTTAAGCTGAACATTGGCTGTAAATTTCTCAGATAATGGCAATACTAATAATTCATGCTCTCTACACTTTTTTGTACTGAAGGCATTGCCCAAATTGAGTAAGTACTTCCATTTCCATCATTTATAATGAGATGGGTCATCCCATTTAAATCAATCATCAACATTACAAATGTCCTCTGGCACAATTGTGTTACCCCAAATCCTCATGCCATCCAAACAGTACTTGTAATGGACAGCAACAAAAACAGCCTGATTTATTTTATGGGATAAAAAGAGGCTAGAACATGGTCATGTAGAAATTAGTTTATTGTGGTTTTGGTATATGAATACATACAAAGGTGATAAGTAGACCTCAGGGGAGAAAAAGTAGGACATGGGCCCTTTAAAAGGACCAGCAAAAAGTCTGTCAAGAAGCCAAAAGTGGAATCACTCCAAGGAACCTTTTTGACACCTTCACTTTAAGAGTGCAATTAAGTCTTTGTCACCCACACTGTGAAGGCTGACCCTGTTTTGTATGCTACACGAATGCCCTGCAGGGGTGTTATTTTGTTCCATTATACTCGTATAAGAAAGGGATGACAATGCTCTTCTTGACTCGCCTCTTGAAAGTTTCCTTTAGCAAAAAAATTGAAAGTAAAAGTAGGGTTTTCTTGTATGGCTTCTAAACTAACAGACCAATGGACCCATCTGGGTAACCAGGAGACAGCATTTGATATGCTGAAATGTACACCCATCATAAGTGAACCACCTAACATCTGAACAGAAAAGGATTGCAATTAACATGTAATAGAGTTTGAAAATGTCAGTTTCTGGCAGATATTGTGTTGAAAAAGCAAATAACTAGCAAACAGATGCTGTCTCCTATTTTGTAGCAGCAGGAGAGGAAGTTTCACAGAAGTCAACCACACCCCCTCGCAACAGGGAGAAAAGCAACAAGCTCAAAGCTTGCAAAGTGTAACATCTCCGACTCACATTTCTGTCCTGTATGTGTTTATTTCAGCTTTTAGGGAAAGATTGGTTAGACTCTGACAAACCTACTCACTGACTTGAGGTCAGCTTCCAAACTGCTGTTGATGAACAGCTGTAGAGGCATTAAGGTTAGGCACTTGTTCTCAGAGCTGTCTTTGAAGGAAAAAAGGAAAGTAAACACAGAATGTATTTTAGAGCGGGTTGTTTTTTTCCTTGCTCTGAAACATGACTCTACCCCCCATTGCTATCCTAAGATGCCGCTCTGCTAACTTAATGTTCATTCTGCATTGCTGGAGAGTGCTGAAAATAAGTATGCTTTCAAAAACAGTTCAGTTGTCCAATGCTTCATGGTGTGAAGATAAGGTTAGCATATGAAGCTTGTCAGATATGCATCAACTGTAACAACAGCCTAGGTAAAGTCTGTTAAACAGAAATATCAATCTGTATACATACTGTATGGGTCAAACTGGAGTTTAGTGATGGTTTTAGCTGAAATGCCAGCGCTGTGGTTTTTCAACCAAAGGGCAAGAAAAGGCTAGTTCAGTGATATGCTAATGAACTATAACAGGACTGAGCTAAGCTAACTGTGAAAGCCACTTCTCATTTTTGCCTAAAAGCAGTCAATATCTGGCAACCTCTTCAGCAGCGTATTGTTCCCGGGCTTTGATTTTGCTGTACTTCATTAGGGCCGATCAGTAAGGATGATGAACAATATGTCAATGCGCTACACTGGGAGCAATATTTCCAGCGCCCCTATCCTCCAGAGATCGCACTAAGGTCGAAAGAAAAGCAAATGTGTAAATTATCCGCAGCTCAAATACTGAGGCAGCCCTATAAGCCAACAGCCTAGCGCACAAAGACTAGCTCCCAAGGTTGCTAATTAGCAAATATTAGCATCAGACCTGCGTTGCGACTCCCACAGCAAATGAAGATAGACTGAACGACCCAAGAGAGAAATGTGACTCGCTTTCTCATTACACAAACTTAAATTACACTGCCGTAACCAGGTCAACAGCACCGTATACCGCTTCTAATAATCCAGTAAAAAAAAGGGGGTCCTGTGAGTTACTTCTGCAGGATGGAATATTTTTAAGCACGAAGCCTTTCGGTGCAGATGTGAAGGTGCGTATTGAACCAAAAAAAATCAAATATTCACTTATTTCAGGAGTATAACTAACTCTCTGTGTTTCACGAGAAGACGCTTGGTTGCGGATCGGTCTTGTTTTCATTACTGGAGCGAATGTGGAGTTGTTGAGTTTGTCATGCACTGAAACCGTGTGCCTCGTGTTACGGTAATGACACAAAAAGTGTCTTGCTTCTGTAGAATAACAGATAAGCGTAGGCTTCCAGTCCTTAAATATAACCATCTGATGATGCAATGGCTCTTCAGTATCTGTGACTTCATTCACTGGCTTAGCAATAAACAACAATGATTCTCCATCTATTTAAACAGGGAGAAGGACTGTGTGTCTCATCTGATCTTCCTAAATCATTTCTAAATGATTGAAACCTTACATTGCATGCCCATGCAATGCAACATTACTGCTGTACATGCTAGGAGATATGCAAATACATAATTACAGCTGCCTACATGTGTGAAAGGCCGTTATATATGTGTGGTGTTCATAGATATTAATACAAGTCGTAGTTCTCAGACTGTATCATTCGTGAACTATTCTCCCCCCTCCCAATGGTGTGCACAATATTGATCATCCTTTCCCCACTTCTCAAGCCGTCACGCCATCTCTAAAACCACAGTGGCAGGTTATCTTATAGTTTAAATAGTAGGTGCAGTCCATGAACGCTAAAGTTAAGTTTAGGGGGCTGTAACATCGGGTGTAAACTCAAAGCTTTTTCATTTGCTTACAGAAACTAAAAATTCAGACCAAAGATGACTCAAAAGCTACAGCTTTTTTGTTAGAATGGTTACATGAGTTAAATAAATTGATTAAACAAAAAACTGCGTATTAAATAACGCTAACCTATATGTAATTATTATTTTGATCTCAGTGCTAGCATGTTTTAATTTGTATTACAACACACCAAATTTACCCATATCCCTGCACTTTCAAAAGGTTCTTAAGGCTCACACACCTCAGACATTGTTGTTTCAAGTTCTTCTATTGAAAAGCTCCCCAATCAACCAAAAGTTGTTCTTCAGTGGCCTTACTTTAAGGGAACCATTATTGGCACTTTTATTTAAGAGTATGTGCTACTGTAGAGATTGCACTCTGCAAGGATGATAACTGCTAAAATGCCACAATGTTTTAGTTTCCACAAAAGCAAGCCACCCCACGCGTTGTTTCACGCGCTTTTTAACAGTGCCGTAAAAGCTCTCTCTCAGCTACTTTCAGGCCAAAAGCTGCCTCCCCGGCAGCTCTGCCCGTGCCATAACAATGGCCACTGACATCATTCTTTCAAAGCTGGCCCTCACTGAGGAAAAACAAAGAGGGAGAGCGAAGCACACTTGCCCAGCCAATAGAATGCCGATGTTTCATGCCTTGAATGAAACAAGTACTCTTTTGATATGTGGCCTGACAATAATTTCCTCAATGTTGATTTTCACCCCCTTTCCCCCTCGCTGTCTCTCTCTCTGCCGCTCTCCACTTGAAATTGTTATTTTTTGTGCAAATGTCCCGCAAAAGCTTTGATAGGAATGTTTTATGAAGCAGTGAAGGGCACCACGGGTTTTGTTGTGTCTCGGCTGTGCACGCACTGCATACCCCTGAGCGCCGCGTCCATGTCCTTTTATGGGCGACGGAGCGGGAACTGCATGCTAAAGCTTAATTGTCTGAAGCTAATTCTAGGTTATGAGCTTGAGGGGTGAGATCAGATCAGACGTAAACAAGAGTGTGACAGACTGGCCGAGGGTGTGTTAGGGCTACAAAGTTAAACACAGGCACGCCACAGAGGAGTAATCTGCTCGTATAGTCTATTTGTGCTCACCTTTCCATCTAAAACATCCATTATGGGATGTAAAACGGAGAGAAAAGGAGAAGAAAACAAAGTCCTACCACCGGAAGGTTAAGTGATGTCAAAACTAGCTCAGCAGTGGTAAAAGGGGCCAAGTTCGAAGAAGACCTCTGAGGCTCACCTCTTAGTATGGATGCATATGAGTGCGGCTCCTCAAAAGACTTTCAAAAGAAGCCACGGCGTTGCCTTTAAGCCTCTAGTTCCGAAAAGAAATACAGCCTGCACATCTGCAAGTCCTTTCAGTCCTGCACACATCTGCACCCTAAAGGCACGCCGTTTCAGACGTGCTCGTTACAGATCAACAGCAGATGAGATGAGTGAGGGTCCATCAGTAAGAACATGGCACGAGTGTAGTACCTGTGCATCTATGAGCCTTGAAGAGAAAAAAAACCCTTACTGCAAATACAGCCACAGCGTCCACATTTCCATTCCTCTCAACCATGGCACCCATGATGAAACAATAAGCTGCTGAAGGAAATCCAATACACTTGTTGAGAGATTTAAAAGACTAAGCTGACTGGATACTTTTGTTTTTTTGTTTTTTTTGCCATCCGTGCATCTGACAGAACATGACTTATGCATTTTCATTTTGTCCAGGATTTTCATTCAAGCTGTCCGACTCAGATTCACCACACGGCCCAAGATGAGCTCTGGAACACCATTTATTCCAGAACACGAATGCAGAACCTTTTTTTGTGTCAGTCAGGCATCCTGTCCCCTAAAATGCTTATGTGTTACCTATTGAAATGGTCAAGGCTTCAGAAATGTGACAGCTGTTGCTTACAGAATCATTTCTTTCCATAAAGCTCACAGTACGAAGTCCAGTAAATCTCCATTCTGTGTCAGAGGCCCTTGGTGATTTTCTACAGAAACAAAAAAAATGTATTAGATTGCTTATCCAGCAGTTTCCCTTGATTAATGTGGCCTACCTGTGAGGTCAAATTGGAGCCATCATTTATAGTGAAGCATCTTGTCAAAGTCAACAGGAGGGAAAGAAATCATGGCATTATGCAACGCGGTCAGTTATGCTGAGGATTCGACCACCTACAGGTTTGATTACTTCGTCCCAAGTTTGAGGATACATGCTACAACAAAGCTTTTCTCCGTAAGGACCTACTTCCAGATAAAGTCTCTCCATGAGAAATCAAAGCAGGCAATAGAAAGTCCCAATACACACACTATATAGACACACCACTCTTCATGATTAAACAGCTGAAAGCCATTAACAGAGTAGGGAACTTCTTGATTATGTACAGAGTAGTGTTAAAGTATTCATTCGAGTCCAGTTTACTACTGAATGGTGTGAACAGATGCGGACAAATAAGAAACTCATTAAATGTGTGTGATGTTATTGTGTAAGGCTGCTCGCAGGTGAACCTCATAGAAGATCTATGAGGTGAAAGGGAGAACAAGTAAGATAATCTAAAACTTTGAGGGCACGGACCATTAACCGCTGATTACTTACTGTAAGTGCTGTGTTCTGGGCAATGAACACACTGTGGATCAGCTACTTTATTACAAGGGGATTGTTTGTGGTCCAGGCCTGCCAACGCAGATATTGGCCTTCTAACCGGACCAATATTTAGTTGCGTTGCACAACATTTACCAAGTCCAATCGGCCAAGAGACAACATGTCCAGGCAATTTAAGAGGAGACAAGACGGAGGGTTCATGCCGATATGGAATAGCCAACAATGATGTGAAACATCAGACCAAACCAAGAATGCTGCGACTGGACTTGCCAAGCCAAGCATCTGCAATTTTGTTCTTAATTTGTTTACTTGACCAAACGTTGTGTTCTAAAAGCCAAATGCAGGCTAGTGGGAAAGGTCAACACATGCCTGTCTGAATGCCCGAAAAGCTTTTGACCTCCATTTTGCTGGCTCTTCCTCTCTATCCAAAACGATGAGGTCAAAAACGTATTTTTAAAGGAAGCTTCCAAGGCAAGAACCACAAGATATAATCTTTCTCAGTAAGCTGTTTCATCTCCTGCTACGCTGCTATCAAATCTGACACCTATTTGAACAGTGAGTCTTGTCAGAGGGGGGATGTGTGATACCCAAGGCGTTGCCCCCTGCTGGCAAAGTGTGTGAAAAAGACCAGAATGTCTTTGATGTGATCCCAGCACTCAGTCAGTTTAGTGTTTTGCCTTTGATAAGAGTGGTTTGGGGGAAAAACACCGCGTTGACGAAGGCTTTTAACTCCCACAGAGCACTAGCCACACCTCAGGCCACTCACTTGCCCAGTCTGGCCGGCATAATGAATCAGAGGTCTGTCGGATCATCCAAAAAAATCGCCCTCACCAGGACCCCTTGGCTAGCTTCTTGATTCTCTCTCCAGGCTGACTGGGGAAGGCCTCACATCGCCGCACTGACCCCACCGGAATGTGACCCCCCTTCCCTCCCCCCACACTAATTTTTATTACCTTGAGTTTTTGCGTGTCATGGAGAGGACAAGCATATAACAAGCATTAGCCCCGCAAATCGTTCCGGGGCCGAGATTCTGCTGGATCTCAGCAGCGTCCCAGGAAAATCACTTAAACGTTTATAGGCCCTGACCACATGTCAGAGAACGGAGGAACTCCAAGTGGTATGGATTGATATACGCATGCAGAGGCTAGTCTGGTGACGCTAGTGGCGGACTGACCTTCCCCTGCTACAGTACACTGTTTCAAACAGCTTAATCAAGCGTCGTGGAAATCTCCCGGTCTAATTAGGTGGTGCTAAATGCAGAAATGAGACAGTCGTGAAACACTTTTTGGCTAGTCAATTTAATATAATTTATGAACGGGGGAGTAACTCCCAAGCCTGGTTTCAATTAGCTTGACCTTGGAATTTTGACTACCAAATCTGCAGAAAAGTAACTTTTTACGCAGCAGTGAAACTTTAGCTGCACGACTGCAGAAATGAAAGCAGAGTATGCTGTGAGACAGTGCTGCTCCAGCAAAGCTCCAACTACTCGGTGTTGTTTAGCCCTGCATTCTGTCGCGCGTCTCGAGTTCTACATGAACGCACAGGTGGATTTAGGCTGCCTGAACAATGTGATGCGCTCTGAGAAAGGAACACGAGAAAACTTTTCGAACAATAACCACAAGCCTCGCTCATAAAGTTCACTAATTTCTTATGAGAATATAGTCTGCACAGTCCATTTGTCTAACTTAAATGAGACCATTCATCCATTTAATAACTTACAAAATAACTTACAAATATTTTTCCAAATCTTGAAGCTGAGGGGGGAGAAAACCGTTCCTCTGAAGGTCTGTGTTCTGCCCAAGGGGGGTGGG
>JBBPCY010000035.1:2713544-2729315 GCA_037974405.1 Brachyalestes nurse | reverse complement strand
CCACCCCCCCCCCCCCCCCTCCCTCCCCCCCCTCCCTGGTCGTTACTCTTCGGCGCGGCACTGCCAGGGAGGGCTGAGTGCTTTGTCTCGACCCACCTGCTTTAACAGCCCCTTCCAATGTGATTACAAGTAAAGACGAAGGCAGGAGTGGGAGCGGTGTGAACTGCACCTTTCATTTACCACCATCATTACGATAACACCGCCAGAGGAGATGATGGGGGGAAAAAAAGGCCAAAAGTGTGCAGGCTGCTATGAAAAATATCATTCTCATCTATCATATAGATCATCATAAACCTGTCTGTGTGATTTCTAGATACACCGCAAGCAACGGGCATGCAAATGCAAACTTTTTGCAGATGTATGCACATGTAGGTGGACATAATTGCAATTTATCGGCACTGCAAGGTTGCCAGATGATTGCTTCGACATGGCAGGTCTTTTAGTGCTCAGTTTTAACGGGCCTTATGATTAAAAAACGTTTTTTTCTCATTTTGTTGAGAACAATTTGGTATGTAAACATTAAAACATTTAAAAAATATGCATACCCATTTCACACGAAACAGATACAGAAAAGAAGCTGAAAAAAATAAGCAAGTCATAAGCAAAGTTTCAGACTTTGCTTGCTTAATGAATGATTAAGCAAGGTAGTCAATCATTGAAATGGTCATGTAAATATAGACACAGTAACAAAAACAGCTTTTATTCCAAGAGATGAAAAATTGAACTTTTGACTGTTTTTCTATTGCATAAGCCCACACACACATTTCGAAGTAACCTCAGGAAAAAATATATAATGTACTAATGTATGAAAAATGCAGTCTATTAAAATGGCTATTTGTTTTTTACATTTCACTAACTGCACTTCATCAAATGTACTGCTCTACATCAAAGGCAGGGACAGTTACAATATCCTGGGCTTCAAATTCATGATCTCTCCATAATAGAGCTAAATCTTAGATATTACCCTGCAGACCATGACAAACGAAGTTGATCAGTGTTGTGGAAATACTGGCGATGCCCATAATATGCTCAGAAAAGCATATCATGATGTAAGTTCCCATGATATTCTGCATTCCAGGGAAATAGACTAAGGGACCCTCTCTATATAGATGCTATTTGGATTCAATGTTACTGTAACTTTGCAGTGATACTGAAAGCGGCCCATCAAGAGTAAGCAGTTATGCTCTTGTGCCAAATGTTATTTTGTGTTAGGATAACCAGACCTCCTAAAAAGCCTGCTATTTTTATTTATTTATTTATTTTTACAGTAACACACAGTGGGGGGATTACATCCTGCTGCCTGTCAGATGTGCACAGCATCTAACAGACATAAAAAAATACCATTAGAGAACAGAGGGATTTCTGTTCGCTTTGTTGTTCCTTTATATGCAGCTCTGCACAACAGGCCTGACCCTGCGACAGATCCTAGTCAGCTCATCTCTTGTCCTGGCGTATGGCACTGATCATGAATTACTTAGTGCCTCGAATGAGGGCTCTTTCAGAGGACCGCCTGCCGACCCATTTAAGCACCTTCACCTTGAAATCGGCCCTTCAGAAAGGTCAGTTCATCTTCCTCACGATTGTGCCTAATAATGCTCCTATTTCCTCCCCATTGCAGTGCTCTAAATCATTAAAGGCGGGGGTGACATTGATGTCAGATGTAAGTTTTGCAAATCCATTTAGGGGCTATAAAAGATGTACATTTCTGGACAAAGGCCAGCAGAGGAGAAGTGAGCGGAATTGAGTTTGGCACTTTAAGAGGAAATCCTGCTTTGGCACTTTAAATCATCGATGACATCAGGCTTTTTGGGATTATAATCAGCTGTAAATAATGAAATGGAGGGTGAGGACATTGGGAGGGAGCAGAATTGTGATGATTTTGAAGCTCTGCTCTACAAAAACCGACATCAAAATCTCTGCGAGCAACATTAAAAAGAAAAAGAAAAATGCGGCATGTTCCCAGATGAAATATGACTGTGTGAGAAGAACATATCTCACCTCCGTACTTTCGTTTGACTTACAGAGTCGCACGGGCATCCCTGCCAAACACTTTATCAACAAACTTTCTGATGATGGATTCATTGCGTAGAAACATGACGTCCATTTAGCATCTCCACCATTGCTCAGAAACTAAGGCGAGGAAACCACATTTCGCCATAATAAACATGGCACTAAATATACCAGCGAAAATGAAAAATCCACAGCTGGCAGGCTATCATCTATATTTTCATGCCCGCAAGCATTTCAGAAATCAGACAGCAGCATGCACTCCCCGCGGTAAAATGAAGCGTCTTGCTTTGTACCTTGATGGTGTCGGTGGTTCTAATAAATATCCAAACTGCCAGCATATGAGAAGAGCCCTGAAGGAATCTCATGCAGGAATGGTTGGCCTGTTATGCTCCCCCATCAGACTATTATCATATTTCACTCTCACTGACTGCATTCCCTAACACCACATTGGCGGAAACCAACATGAAATGACGTAAAAGGGACCTCCAAATGCTAAAATCAACACAGACGGTCTTTTGAAGCGGTCAGCCTGGAGTTTGGTCAGAGTAGCCGCACTTGTGCAACGTCAAAACCCCACTCTCAGATCTAATCAATCTTTTTGGCAAACTAACAAGCTGCAAAAGATCTGCTTGATCTCTGTACATTCAGGAGTGGGAAAAATGAGTTGGTGGTGAAATGTATGAAGGTATGTGGGTAACACTAACACAGGATCACTGGGGAAAAGCAGAAATGTAATGTAAATTAGTTTTTGATGAGAAAAAATGAGCGAGAAACAATAGCTGGCCTGAAATGGCCAATTTTAAGAAATTCGCCATCGTTCATTTAGCAGCGCTGCAAAACAACAGGCTGGTGTGTGTGAGCTAAAACACAGAATACAGCCACCTCATTAAACTCAGGCTGAACTCAGGTAACATGTTAACAGATGTAATCTTATCTATAATGGTCTTATTTATTCAAATTTTTCTGTGACCTAATTTAAATATCTATTATGAGGCATTAAGTACCACATGCTAGCAAAAAAAAGCCAAAAGACAATCCTCTGTTCTGCCAAAAGCCTGAATATTTTTCCCTCCAAACCTCCCCCCGACAGCCCCCCCTCCAAAAATGATTACACCTGTTTAGCGAAATCCTCAGTGCTGTCCAACTAGATGTCATAGCCAAGTTTTTATTCTCCATCTTGAGGGTTTGGTGTTCACCACAGCAAACCACACACACAAACCACACATGCACCACACACACTTCCTGCGCGTACCTTCTGCTCCATTTTTAATTAGCTGCATGGCTCCATCGGCTAGTACTGGCTCAGGCCCCTCAGCCATCTGCAGCAGCGAGCAGGACACCCACCCGATGGGCCTTACTTAGCACAGCCGCATACAGACACTCAAGCAATCACAAACTCTGTGGGTGCTGCGTGCGAGAGGGTGTCTGATTTTCGGTCCAGGAAGTGAATGGTCTGACTTGAATTTTTGGGCTCAGTGATGAATAATGAACAGATATTTTTCAAAAATTAAACTGAATAAATAAAAAAAATTCTACAATAAAATAACATTTTGCTTCTTAAAGGAACCGTTCAGAAAACCATCAAATATGTACTATTTTTCACACCAGATGTAGTTGATCAGACATGTTTGGTGTCCAGATATTGCTTCTTTACTTTAGAACTGGAGCTGTGATGGTAACACTGTGCTAATAAACACTATAGCTCACCAGATTCGTTTCATAATCACCCAAACACATCCCTAAAATTTCTCTTAACCCACTTAAAGCTGCCGGTGGCCTGGTGGTTACAAAGATTTCCCTGAGAGGTCATGGGTTTAAATCCCAGGGCTGCCAGTGGCATCACTGAGGTACCCTTGAGCAAGATGCCGTCCCCACACACTGCTCCCTGGGTGCTGTGTTCCTGGCTGCCCATTACTTCACTCGGCTGAATGAGTTAAATGCAGAAAACAATATATCAATGTTCATGCATGACAAAAATGACCACTTTACATGTAAAACTGCATCATGTCAATGTGGTTTAGGACACAATATGACTTTGTGAGCTATAAAATGTCAAATTTTATGTCACCTCAGGAGTGAGTAGGAGTACTACTTTACATTTGTTTTTTGTAGAAGCATTTGTCATAATTACAGAGGAATCTAATCCAAAATCTAGTATAGTCTGAAACTGTAGCCTGTAGTGTTTACAATTTGGTTCAGTTTTACTCCCAGTAAGTAAGTAATAAAGATTTGGGTGAATATTGACATCTAGTGTTTGGTAGCAACATTAGACTCATAGCTTCAATTCCAAACTAAAGAAGCAAAATTTGGACTCCAGACATTTTGGTTGATGAATAGAGAAAAGTGATTGAATCTTCCCAAATTATTATTTTAAGCTTTGTACTGGACCTATGGGCATAATGTAACTGTAATTGGTCGCAATATCAGCCTAGCAGCAACTAGCATATCTCAAACCATGTTGAGTTTTTAAGCAATGTCAAGTAGACTTGTTTATGTTTTTTGATGTTGTATGATGATGTACTATTTCCTTTTATTCAGTATCCCTTCTTTTGTTGGTTTTTCTCTTTCAATATTCCTTTGCAAAACCTTCAGTTTTCAAGTTTCTGTCTTTAATATCAGATCTTCACTTTTCTTTTATGCTCTTTTAGTGGTAGGAGTTATAAATCATCTCTTGACACCATGACCAAGTTCAGTGAGGATTAGATTTCTGAGGATGACAAACTTCCTCCTGAACAGTTTTTCCCTGATATACGAGTTTTTCTCTCAATCTTTTCTTCTCATGTCAGCATCAATATGGCGAGCTGATTCTAATGGCCCTTTAATATTGTAATACAGGTGTCAGCTGTTCGATTTCTTTTAAACTTATATATGTACTCATGTATTAAACTCCATCTTCACCTAAGATAAAAATCAGCCTGTACAATTAAGGTGAGTTACATTCACCAGTGACACTTCACTTGCTCCCTTTGAATTTTCCCTTGAAAAATACCAGATGGTCTCTCCTTTATTTGGTTTTCTCACACTACAGTAAGGACATACACATATGCATTTAGCCGGCATTAACATATGGCAGCATTATGCCATACGGAAAGTCCCACACCCTCCCTGGTTGAATTCATCACCCACTGTGGTCTGTGGGAGCAGCAGTGTTGGAGGTTGTTCAAAACTTGACGCCATTAATGCTTCCACATTAAGCCTGGACCTCCGGGTTTCCCCTCGCTGCGGTGGCCATCTCTGTAACATCACAGTCAGTTCTGCGGCTCTACACACATCACATCAAACCACCAACTCCACACTCAGTGTGGCCCCACACCCAGATCAACCACACATACTGCATATACGCTATCATTTAAAATTTGGCAGTACCACTTCACAATAAGACCCTTATAATGGGATTTTAAATGATTTGTAATCAGGTTGATACATAGGTTATAGACAGTTTACAAATCATTAATAAGCGGTTATAAACAAGTTATAACAATGTCATACATCGATGCAAGCTTACTATTTGGCAAGATCTGGTCTTTTAATGGTAGTAGCATGTCAACAAATACCTGATGAAGCCGACGGTTTAATATTCTGCTTGAGAAAGGGACAAGATAAGCTCAGCAAGATCTGAGGTTTGGCCAAATAGTGAGCCTGCATCAATGTATGACAACTGTTATCACTGGTTTATAACTGTTAATTAATGATTTAAGTAATAATTAAATGATTTAAGTAGGAATAATTAAAAAAAAAACTATGTATAAGGTTAGTCTTATTGTAAAGTGTTACCAAACTGGTATCGAAACATTTGAAATTACAGTTCAGAAGCCTGGATTTGAAAAGTTTGGAATCACCATCAAGCCACTTGAAATCATCTTTCAAAGTCTGGAATCACCATTTAGAAGTTTAGAATCATAACTGAGAATCCTGAGCTCTCCGATGAAAATTCTCGAATCTCCACTGAAAAGCATGAAATCTCCATTCATACATTTAGAAACAACATTCGAATCACTGTTTTCAACAGCACACATTTAATTCATTCAGTCATTTAGCCATCATAATTTAGCCCTTGTCAGTGTTACTCAGATCCTTACAACTGGCCATTTTTACTGCGTCCAACACATCAATGACTATTCATCGCTGTGTAATATATCTCTTTGACAAGTGCCATTGTAATGATATAATCAATGTTATTCACTTCACCTGTCAGTGGTTTTCATGTTGTGGCTGATTGCTGTAAGTTAATGACTTCAATAACACCTGCAATTAATATGCAATTCCAATTTTTTCCGCTGTAATTTTTTAAGGTTGATCCAGCAGGTCACCTTATTAATTTGCATTTAAAGCAAAATACTGCAGTTACCATACAGGACACTCTCTCCTTTAATTAAAAGCTTTGCATCATGATTACACCCTTGCATCCAGTGTGTGAAGGACGGAACTGCTGGATGCGCATGTGTGTCACTTATGAGTGAGTTTAATCCTTTTCCCCAGGGAAAATGTTTGTCCACAGCCGCATATGTTTTGCAGGGGTTACCAGCAGTTTTTCACACACAAGTAAACAAGCTCCCAAGCTGTGGCTTTATGAGTAGTATGTGCATGCCTCCTATTATCACACACACAGAGCTTTGAGGGCAAAAAAATTATTTCAAAGTAAATTAGAGTTGACATACAAATAGCTTGATTTCCTGCTGTGATTCAAAGCAGAGGCTACTAGTTCACATTTTAATGAACCTAAAATCCAAACTCCTATTTCACGCAATCAATATCATTGTAGCTTAGATTTGCTATTCCATTTTTTGTAAGAAAATGCATCACCCAGACAGTGAGGGCAGTATTCAGACATTTGTTTGTGTTATTTAAAATATTTTCAGTGCAGAAAACCTCTTCACTCTAACACACATGTCTCTTGACTCTGTACAAAAAGTATGTTTTCACAAATTAAAAACATTAATATTTTCACAAAGCTGTTGTTGGCAGCTTTGAGGCATCTACGGCAAGGAGTCATAAGCTTTTTGCAGCATTGCAGTTCAATTTTGGCCCATTCTTCTTGGAATAGCAAAGATTTTGGCAATTACACGCAAACACCTGTTACAGGAACCCTTCTGGCCATATGTTTTGGCCACTGCTCCATTCATGTTTCTGTCAGTGCCCCAGGTCTGTTTGCAGAAAAGCAGACCAATATCACCCTCATTCTTTACTGTGAGTTTGGTGCACTGGGTTTAAGTGCCTAACACTCCTTTTATAGAAAATGTGATGAGCATAACTCTATATTTGTTTCAACACAACACATCTTCCCAAAAGTGTTCTGTTTTAATTGAATGCTTCTGTGCAAAATGTGTCTTGCAGTTCGTGACTCGAGTACAGGCTAGTATTCTGTAAATTCCACGCAGCCTAATAAATCCACCTAAAATGTGTGAATTTGATCAATCACTCATTTATGATTATTCCTTTAAGGCTTTCTGGTATCACTAGACTAGACAAAAAACTCCACCCACACCACTACACTAGAAATAAACTTGCATATATTATTCCATCTGAAGGTGTTCCACAGCAATATGTTTGGTAGAAGATTTTAGAAAGGAAATTCAGAAACACTGGCTTTTACAAAGTGAAAGATGACAGTATTCCTTTAACAGGACATCAGATCATGTGACTAAAACACTAGTCAGTATCAGGTCAGGTATATTGTCTTTTGATTGCACTTCGTTCTATCGTAGTGGATCATTTCTATCTCACTGAATCTCCCTGAAGTGATCTCATTCTCTCTCTCTCTCTCTCTCTCCATCTGAAGAGACTCACACAAGCAAACACACACACACACACAAGCAAACACACAATAACACACACACACACACACACACGGACACTAGATATAATGACATTTGTAATTGACTCAATAACGGCTAGTATTAAATTTATACAGCTATTAGTAAATTGGCCCATTTCTCAAAGCTTTTGTCCTTTTGTTTCACCCAAAGTTTAAAAGATGCTGGCCAAAATATAGTATGTAGTATATAGTGCCACCATAATTCAGTGTGAAAAAAATCCTGCTAAAATCCAAATATGTATAAAGCAACAAATGAAAAACTGCCAGTTGAACATGGCTTGCTATAAGAGAGGGACTACAGGGTCAGCAGATAGCCACCAGGCCAACAGGCTGCTTCAACAACATTTACAACCACAAATACAGATATTTACAGATGGTAAACTGTGTAAAGATGAAATTAAATGTTACCTTTCTGCATGTAACAAGTTTCAGATGTTTCTGTGCAAAAATCAGCATCAGATGTGGTTACAAGATACTATTAGCTGCTGCAAATTTCCATAGGGGACGTAACAAAAATTAGCATTACATCAGTGGCTAATCAGAAAATGAAAGGCCACTTAAAGGTAATATAATGAAGCATTAAACATTTCTATATAATGGTGCAAATAAGCAGATCTTCATGATAATATGAACTCATTTGGTTCTCAGTGCACACAAAATAAATATATAAAAAGTGTCAGATCACTGGAATAACCCATGCTTTATTTAAAATTCTTGTAAACCCTTGGATTAGTAGCCGCCCTTTCTCTTTCACCAGACTCAGCGCTCCATGTACAACAAGCACAGCACAGCCTCTGCATACTGAAATAAGTTCTCTCCTGGTGCTCCAAATTAGGAGAATGAGGGCAGGGAAAAATCCCAACTGTGGCTGCTGCTACTTTCATCTCTACATGTAGCAGACCTTTCTCCAAGATTTAGAAAACTGTACCTTTTATGATTTTTTTAAGGATGTAGCAACACTCGTAACATCACAACACACTGAAAAACAGACCCCCGCCCCCAGTTTTCTGAAAATTCGAATGTCATGCGTCGTTCAAGTATTTGCCACAGGAGTGCATCTTCAGGACGCATAATGTGATACAATATTGGTGAATGAAAATGCATCTCATTTTACTCGCCACCATGATGTCCAGTTATGCTGGTCACTCAGGTACAGGAGTCCTTGTTTAACAGTATGCAAACGTACGCTGAAGATGAACAGATCAATGGCCGTGCCGGCATACTGCTAAAGGCAAGCGGTGTGAAACTCTCATCATTATGCATTACCTTTTCCATGGCCTCCCCAGAGCTCCGCATGTACCAGTCAAGTGCAGTGTATCATGGAGAGGGAGCGTTTAGCACTGCCGGCTCCGTAGACGTAAAAAAAGTGTTTAATTAATTGAGGGCAAGGAGGCCTTGTTGTCAGGAGGCAGTTAAGCTAACGATCAGAGAAAAAGTGCAACCATCTGCAATAATCCATACACTTATGTTCAGAATTCGTCGGTATGAAGGACACTAAGCTTCGCTGCTTAGTCAGTGTATTCACAATGGGGAGACACTTCATCCATATCAAATCAATGCTGTGGCCCTTTAGGCAAACAGAGCCAGTTTAGTCAGCTCCTTAATGGCAGCTACTGAGATACCGAGAAAAAAAAAAAAGAGAAATGTGTTGCTCCAAGGTTTTTGCTGCTGCCTCTAGGTAGATTGTGTTGCTTTTGCAGGTAAGTGATCTTGCTTGACTCTTATTTATTGCGTCTGGAGGAAACAAATTCCCCCACAAAGACGGATGGAACTTCAATAGGATGAACTGAGGTCAGCAACAGTTGAGGCAGAACTGCTGGCCTGATTTACCCTCAGAAAGACTAAATTAATGAAGGCTGTCTGCTTTATGAAGCCTCTCAGCTTGTAAAACCTGAAGCCAGTAAAGCAGCATGCAGACTCATGTGACAGTTGAGTTTTATGGGAGGAACTCTGGTTAAACGGGTGATTCCGCCTTTCTTCTAAACAAACAGTTTTGAAAGTGGCAGGAATGAGGCAAAGAACGGCCAGCAGATGGAGAGACTGGCATTGGACGACACGAGTTGGTGGGAACATCGCTCCTTTCCAGTGCTGTTAGACACGGGTCTCTGTCGAAGGTATGCTGTCCCAACATTAATCACGCAATCATGTCTTCTTACGTTACGCCCGCGTCCTAACAACTTGGATAGTAAAAGCTGGCAGGTGTGTTTAAAAGTTACACGCCAAGGCTGGGCTGATTATAGGCAGAAATACAGAGGCAGACAAATCCTGAATTGGATCATTTCTACTCCAATTTACTTTCCATAGTGTGCAGCAATGAAATAGCTCTATTTGATCACTCTGCACCCCGCCTCACAGTCCTGAGGGCTTTTTTGGACACGTGATTGATTTTTGGTACATCGACAACCGAAACAAATACATTTGGGCAAGTGTAATATGCCAAAGAGGAGAGAGAGTGGTTGAGGAAGAGGAGGGAAGATGAAGGCACTGTTCTGCAGGGAGAGTTCAATTTGCCGGCTCATTTGCAGCAAGTATGCACAGGTGGAACACACACACACACACACACACACACACAAACACAGTATGTCTTGGTAGGTGTGCAGGCATATGTTTTCCAAAGCACAGTTAGCAATATGCATTTTCAAGGACGATGGGGTATAGCCAGAACAGCTTCACACTGATTCCTGTTTCTGCATGTTTCCTCTTGTGTGTTCTTAAGCAAACAAATAAGCACAGTTCACATTTATGTACTGTCAGTGTTGGGAGTACAAAAGTAACAAATTACTGTGATGCATTGCTTTTTGCTGTAACGCAGTAATGTAAGGCATTGCAAAAAAACCCGGTAATATTTTACTCGGTACAAATGTCAGTAACACACGTTATAATGCATTTTTTATCCGGAATAAAGTTCTCCTTCATACAAATTCGCCCAAATCACAGCGAGATCAGCAGAGGAGAAACGTCCACGCAAAATGTTTCACTTCTTGTAGTCAGACAGAACAGAGAGATGAGTGAACCTGCAACTGATCTAACGTCGGATAGTACTGTTTTAACCATAAGCCCAGCTCAGTCAGACACCACATCACCTTCCACTGGCTATCTAATGAGTTAACTGAGCGTCATGAGCTACATTTAGATTGCCAAATCCATATTTCCAGTTATTTTGGTGAGAGTAGCTTCAAAGTAATGCAATAGTAGTGTAATGCCTTACATTTTAAATACAGCAATATTGTAATGTAACAAATTACTGTGATATGACAGTTACAAGTAATAAATAACGCATTACAGTTTAACTTGCCCAACACTGTGTACTGTAGAGTGAAATTGGACATGCAATTTTACCCAAATACACTCACGGTTGATTTTTTCAGCTTTAATGCCACTAATCAGTCATAGAGAGGAAGACTGACTACAGCAAAAACGTGATTCTTCATTCAGGAACATTCTGCCTTCTATTACAATCTATACACCTATCAGCCATAACATTAAAACCGCCTCTCCAGTATTGTGTAGGTCTCCATTTTGACGCCAAAACTGCTCTGATATGTCAAGGCATGGCTTTACAAAATCTCTGAAGGTGGACTGGATTCATGGATTGGACAAGTTTGTCCAGCATATCCCACTGATGATCAGAGGCCACTGGAGGGCAAGCCACCTTGTCTTGTTCTGCATATATTTCTCAACTGGCTTCCAGGAGGATTCAACCTACATAAACATTGCTGTAGTCCAAGTATCTCCATTCATGGGAAAGGTATTTCCTAATAGCAGGGATTATTTCAGTAGGACCATGTGCCCTGTCACCTGTACATTATGAATAATCAGTGTATATATGTATATACACAACCAGTCAAAAGTTTTGGCACACATATGCAAGTCCATCCATCCAGAAAATGTCATATTTCTTATTCATCACTATTCTAATTACTATAATGTGGACCACCAGATGAGCTTTAAGTGACAAAAATGGGATGAAAGACTGTAATTTGACTCTGGATCACTTCACAACCAGTTAAAAGGATGTCAGACATGCACTGTTACAGATTGTTACCATCTTAAAAAGGAAACTTGTTTTACTATATATTTTCATTTGACTAGAACTTTCCAATGCCTAATAAAAGTTTTTTAAAATAAACTGAAAAGTGGGTCGTGTGTTTGTCCTAAAAATGTATGAAAACAAGCACACAACCACACAGACTCCCTCAGTTCTGGCCTCATGAAATGACCGTTAAAATTGCTTGCCAGCAATCCTTCTACTTTTTGACAGATGTTCTCTGAACAGGTGACTGTGAGCAGATAGACTTATCCCACCATGAGACACAGCCGGGTGCAGTGCTCCATTAATACTCTGGGAGCGGGAGGCTGAAACCCAATACCTCAAATGAAGCGTCAGTCATTATGAGACAGGGCATTGTGAGATGACTAAAGTCCAAAAACTGTAGACCTCAAAGGTCAAAAACGCTCACATTACTGCTCTGTTTTTCTTCCCTGACTACTCACATACATCAATCATATTCACATTCATCAGTCATTCCTAAGTGACTCATATTTGTCACTTTTTTTGTAAATCTATAACATGTATTATACTAAACATATCATCAATGTTGCGACATGTTTTTATATCAAGTACGATTTCCAATTTCATGATGACGACCCATAAAATAGTCCAGTATTACCAAGATCAGGGGTATTCAACTAAAATTTAAAGAGGTCCAGTTAGAGAAAATTTTCAGAAGCAAAGATCCAGAAGATCATAATGTTGAACAATTTGGGGTGAGAAGTGTGTGTGTGTGTGTGTGTGTGTGTGTCAACATTGCATGTAATCAATACCTGACTGTGAAATCAAGTAAATTCAGTACAATTCAAAAACATTTTTTGACAGTATTTATTGTCAAAGGTTGAGCTTTTCTGTGTCATATTTTGACTCAGTCTCAACCAATTTTACAGAAAATAAACCTCAACACATCTTAACAGCTGAACAGTTTGAGGCTCACTGTCTTCCCCTCTTATATTCAACTCCCCAAAAACTCAGCCTGCATTTCTCCCTTTCTCTCCCTCAGTCGTTTGGCTCTCTCCCTTTGTTTGTTCGTGTTTCGCTATCGTTCTATTTCTTTCTACAGTCTTATCACCCGTTTGCCTCTAACTGTCATCTGTCTGTCCTGTAGAGTTGCAATGTTTACCGCTTTGAATGAACGTACTTGACTGGCTGAAAGGTATCATGTGGGAAGGCTTAACTTGCATGCAGTTGGTCTGTGGGTTTACCGTAAAGACTGTAAAAGCTGCGCCGGTTAAAATAGACGCGTCCTGTCAGGATTTAATTATAACGTTCTGTGTTGGCTATAGCTCCGGGTCCATATGGGACAGCTTCTAGGTCCGGAACCGGACCGCGGTCCTCCTGTTAGTGACCGCTGATATATATCCTCTGAAAATAGACAAAATGTAACTGAAAGTTAAATATGGCCCTCTATGCAACTGTCAGTGGGCTGGTGTACTGGATACAGCTATTTGAATGTTAATTGCATTGATGCTGTAGTCCCCTACAGTACATTACTACAGTCACAGGAACAGAGCGGATTCACAGTACGTAATAAATGCAATAACTGTTTGTGACAGTGATGTGTGCTGTTTGGCATCCACATGCTTTTCAGTTCTTCAGAGGTTTAGGCAGGGGGTACCTGGAGGGCAATGGTGGGGGTTTTACACGTACACATACATACATACAGACCTTTTCAATCATGCATCACTGACCTGGAAACCCCCCGCTTCCCCTCGCACCACACGGCCCAGTGGTTGAACGTAAATTCTTTGGATGCGGCCACATCTCTGATACTTGGAGGGGTTATAGGCCATTTCATGCACACACACACACACACACACACAAGCAGACACACCACTAAATTACACAACATATACTTGACAGACACGGCCAAAATAGGGGTTAAAAAAACTCCTGCTCCGTCTCTCTGTCTCTTGCACACACACAAAAGCTCTTTCTTTTGCTCTACACAACATACATTCCTTAAATGAAGAGGAAATCCAATAGCTCAGATCTAGTTGAGGGCCTACTTCACCCCCCCCCCCCCCACATCTCTCTCTCTCTCTTCCTCCCTCTCAGAGTTCTCAACTAACCATAAAGATGTGTTTAGGTAAACATCCGAACAACTGTAGGAAGTGAAAACAGGGAGCCATATGTGTCTGTGCAGTTACAGATGTGTGTGCATAAATCCAGGCAGTCAAATTCCAGAAAGCCCCGCACACTCCCTACACTGTCACAGCACAAGCAGTCTGCAGTCTGTACGCTACACGTTATCCTTCTAAAGCAGAAAGAGGAGTTGTTTAGTTACATGACTTAGCTGGTGTATGGAAAACTCGAAACCAAGACATTCTTATGTATTAGAGTCTCTCTGAATCAAATGCAGTGACTGAGGGATCCGATATGGAACGCACGTGTGCATGGTGTCCATGGTGCTTCTTTATTTTTTCCACTGGATCCACAAAACTAATTCACCAAACAGATAATGACAATTTTGACAATCCTTCCAAGAAATTGTAGCACAGAGTGCACTCATTACATGTCTCACCAATGAGAGTTATAGTGCAAAAGACTTATAGCGCAAATAATATTTAAAAATGTATAGATGAGCAGAGCGTTTTTAACTAAATACATTTACTAAACATACTAAATAAAACTAAAACTAAAAAATACAGATAACATTATACAGTAAATTGTGATTTCAAGTACAGTATAGTAATGTGTTCCTTCTGGAAGTCCAGTATTACTTCAGGAACCTGGTTTGACTCCACAATCCACAATTTCACAATCCAAACAACGGCTGGAGGAACCGAGGAGGAATCTGGAACCGAACCTGTGTTCTCCTCACCAGCTTACACAATATCAACTACTTTTATACACAGAACTAATCCTGATATGTTTAAGTGTATTGTAATCTTAACTTTGGTGGCAGAAAGACACTTTATCACACACCGGAGAAAAACGGCTTTAAACAATTTGCATAGGTGCCTAAGACTTTTGCACAGTACTGTAGGTAAACAAGGAGTTAAAAAAGCACACTGAGAATTTAATTAATATAATGTGTCATCAAACCTAGGAATATGCCGAAAAAGTTGGAAAACTTCTAGCCCATCAGTTGCAACAAAAAAAAATGGAGATCAGACCATTCCAGAGATTAAAGACGAAACCTGTTTTAAACATACGGACCATGCTGGCATCAATACTGGCTTCAAAACAGGTACACTGAAAGCGTTTTTTAAAATCTCGACATCCCAAAAAATCCCCTCCTAATGGATTTTCAAGCGTGTTTTTCAAGCAATTTAGTGAACTGTCTCCCATATTACTTTTGGTACTTGAGTCCATTAGTGGTGGCTTCTTACCTAAAACTATACAAGAGCCAGTAATATCACTTATACTAAAAAAAGATAACAACCCTCTTGGGTGTAGTTCAAATAATCCAGTCTTCTTGTTATATAGGGACCGTAACAGAGCCGTCTGAACTTAAACTGTGCAAAAGTTTCATACCGCAAACCATCAGAACTCTGAATGCACATAAATATTTAGTCACCGGTTAACCAAGTACATTCCAGTGAACTACCTCACTTTATATTTTAAATACCTCTCATATTACACTCAGGACTTTCAACAGCACCTGCACTTTACCTTCTGTTTACTGTTTACTGCCACTTACGTCCTGTTATTCGATTTGATAAGACATAATTTACACTCACTCAGTGTGGGTCTATGCTGCTAACTCTCTGCAGTGCAATAATATACAGCTCTGGAAAAAAATAAGAGAGCATGGCAATTTATTTTTAAATCAGCATCTCTATGAGTATGAAACCATTCCATGCCAGTGTCTTTTAAATTCCTACACAAGCACCTCATTCTGCTTTATGAGGGACTGATTACTGATCACCTGAATCACATCTTATTTAAT
>JBBPCY010000035.1:2689256-2713444 GCA_037974405.1 Brachyalestes nurse | reverse complement strand
AACGTACTTGATTGGCTGAAAGGTATCACGTGGGATGGCTTAACTTGCATGCAGTTGGTCTGTGGGTTTCCTCAGCCGGTAAAGCGCTACCGTAAAGACTGTAAAAGCTGCGCCAGTTAAAATAGACGCGTCCTGTCAGGTTTTAAATATAATGTTCTGTTTTAGTTATAGGTCCGGGTCCGTATGGGACAGCTTCTGGGTCCGGACCCAGACCGCGGTCCGCCTGTTAGTGACCACTGACCTAGATAATACATTACATCAACTTACACTGAAGGCCAAGAATGTGTTGCCCTGTGTCTTAACATTTTATTCTCATTTTAGTCTCATTTTTGTGTAGAACATAGGTCAAATGTTGTTAATAACTACATGTAACTACAATGTAGGTTAATAACTACATTTTACTTTGCTTACTTGATGTAATACTCAGAAGAACTATGTGACCCAGTCTTGTACAGAATAGCCGCAAACAGCTATATACAACAGCTTCAGGTGCAGTGGTGCTAAATGCTTTGAGCAGAAATGACTGTACATAAATACTGCCCTGTCCTCCTCCCAGGAGTGGTGTGAAAGAGTGCTGATGGATTGGAACTCCAAGTCCATGGATGTGTGTTCCGAAACACCCAGTAGTAGTTCCCAGTGGAAGAACCCATCCAACAGCTTTGCTCTGAGCCAAAAAGTTTTAGGCAAAGAGACACCCATGCAAAGTGGATGCACGCTTATTCTCCAACGCAGCACGTTCTTGACATCGGTTTTGGTGTTTTGGCTCTTGTAAACGCAAGACAAAGCATTGTTTAAAGTCATTCGTCAGGACGCTAAGTCAAACTCAATAGCAAAAGTACTTCACTGGCTTTCAGAAGTGGGCGGCACAGGCATGATGTATGAGTTTTCCCTGCCATGTTATAGATTGTTTAAGTAAGTCTCCTAAAAATAAAAATTGATCTGCCATTATCAGCGGCCCTCACTGCCAAGAGGACACACAGCCATGGCGGTTTCTGCACCGAGGGAGGAAGAAAGGAGAGGGAAAAAAAGAGAAAAAAAATGGATCAATCCAGAGACAAAGTTTTTAATAAACACATATCTCCTTATGGATTACGGAGAAGGCCAGATGGTAATGGCATTCATGACCTATAAATTGTGCATGAGATGGATGAGTTGCCACTGGGGGTTGGAGCCAGGTTGAGACGGGGACAGACTGCACTGGCAGCAGCGCTGAAGCTCTTATGGAAATCAGAATGATCGATCAGTATCAATACTCCAACCCGCAGCGGCAGAGCCATCCATAACACCCTGCCTTTAATGAGAAAAGTGGGGTGTTCTGAAGAAGTTCAGCATGAAAGATGGAGAGGAAGGACAGAGAAGGAGAACACACTAGGGAAAAATGTGCAGGTAGTGGACGACAGGACAAGGACCCAATCTGCAGTCAAAGACAAATGACCGCCCCTGCCAAAAGATAATGTTATCGCCTGATGTCCTTCCTGCCGTGCATACTTCCGACACTTGACACATTCTGCAAAACATAACAGCCTCATGAAAAATTGTGCAGATATCTATGCAGTATAATTTGACAGGTACAATGAACAGATGAAGAACTGTGTACAAAAATAAGATAAAGATTGGGGTATGCATTTATAGTCTCAGACCTAAAAAAACAGACATGCTGTTCATTGGACTAAAATTGTCTTCATTTGACTCAAAATTGATCAAACCATACTTTCTCCCAGTCATCAAGGAACTGTTTTTTTTTGCCCACGCACAGAATAAACAGTAATTTCATAGTGCTATAATTGAGGTTACATGGCAATTGTAAGATCATTATGGATAGTTCAGACTAGAACATTTGTACGCAACAGAAACTATTCAGTGAACTTCTGCTTTATTTCATTTTAAATATGACTGGATCTTATTAAAACAGACCCAATCAGACACACAAGTATGTACCTCTTCCATGTATTTCTTCTTGATTCAGTATCAAATGTGTTTGGAATATATTTGAACCTCTAGGGCTGAATCTGATGTAGTTTTTAGTTTTAATGCTTAGTCTTTGTCATACACATTTGCGAGCATGTGCCATGCTTCAGTCAAAGGAGATTTCTGAATAGTTTGGACATCTGTCAAGCATGGTCAGGCACCTGCTCACCAATCACCTGTTGGGCACATCCAAACAAAAAAACACCACCACTGTTACCCTTTCTAGGAATCATCCAACTAACATTCAGGAAGATTACGAAGAACCTCTGGGTAATGTAACAATCTCCAGGCCCGTCTTGCACAAGTTAATGTAGGTGTTCATAGGTCTTACATCAAGCAAACACTGAAAAAGAATAGTGTGCATCTGAGGACAGTAAGTGTTAGGGTTAAAGCTGGATGGGCCAAGAAAATTAGTGCCTGAATGTGGATAGATGACTCAAAAAGACAAAAATAAAACTTTTGACTTAAATGAGAAAGCCAAACGCAGCATTCCAGCCAAAAGGTCTCTTCCCATTTGTGAAACATGGTGGTGGAAGTATCACAGTTTGGGGTTGTTTTGCTGCTTTGGTAACTATACTGTATGAGCAATTACTGGAGAATGTAAATAAGGCAGAAAAAAAAATCTGGATCTCAATCCGATAAAAATGTTGTGGAACGACCTAAAGCATGGATCTCAACCAATCAAGCCCACCCCAGTAGCAGTTAGTGGAGATGAGCCAAAATGGCTAAAGTAACATCTGTACAAGAGGGTCAAAGTAAGTTAACACAGGTTTTTACAGCAGTGATTAAACATAGCATCACTTTGTTCAATACATAAATTAAAAACTAGAGAACTGTGTGTAGCTTTTATTTTTGTATTTTTGTTCTCTTCGTATGTGTTCAGGTCTTTATGCTAAAATTCAGAGATTCAAACTTTTAAGCACCACTATGTGTGTGTATATGTACATGCATGTGCACATTATGATAGTTGATGAGCTTTTCCAGAATATTTCTTTAGCTTGCAAAGACTGCTTGACCTTTTATTCTCATGTATTCCATCAGAAACATTTGAACTTATTTTGGACACAGTTCTTTACACTGATGCAATGTTCACACCTGATTCAGTTAATCCAGACCTTCAGGACCAACAGAATTGTGGATGAAGTGCATCTGATTACAGCTGCAGAAAAATCTGCAGGAGAATAACCAGCAGCTAAACTCATTAAGGTTCAGCTGGTTGTATGCCATTGCTTCTAATAAATATCTAATCTGTTTGATCGGAGTTAAGAAACACATTTTTGTCTGTTTTCTCTATATTTTTTGTATATAATGTGCTGCTTCTGATTTATTTATGAGTTTAAGAGTTATAATTCTCTTTATCACTACAATGTCTTTGAGAGTTCCTCGCTGTCAACTGTCCGAGTATGTCTGGTCCAGTATCGAATAGCACCAGACACAGGAGCAGATGGACAGGGGCAGAGACAGGCTGGGCCAGCACAGTCTGCAGAGCATCCAGAGCTGCTGACAGAGAGAGGGAGCAATAGAGCACCTGGCGAAGGCACAGGACCTTCTGTTGTGCCGCTGTTAATTGGCTTAGCTGGGAAAACGTCTCGCCTCTGAACGTCATCAATTTAGGACATTTACTTAAGCGAAGCTCCAGTCCTGCAGGTGCTACTAAAACAGGAAGGACAAACCTCTTAAACAAGCACTTTGGGTTTCAAACATTTTTTTATTTCTATTATAGTTTATAGTCTATGAAGTAATACAGAATGTAAATCTTCATTAATTGTAAAAAAATATATATATATTTATTGATGACAAATTCATAAAGTAGATTAGCAACCGATAAATATATGAGAAGGTTACTCATCATTTAAGGTTAGACACAGAGAAAGGCTATTTATATCTGATCAGTGTTAATGGCAAGTTTGATAGAAATATGTCTTTGGCTATACTCATTTTCTGATCATGGAACATCTTAGACAAGGCTCATTAAAAGTTTAACAGTAAAAATTTACTTTTTGTGCAGAAACAAGGTTGTAAATACAGTATTTTCCCTTCAAAAACTGTTGGCTTAAAGATTTATTTTGTGATTTTAATGTTCACAGCCAGGGGAGACGATTTGAATGACATTTAAGACCACAGCCTCTATAGCAAAATTTACAGGAAAAAAAAAACCACCTACAAATTATGCAAAATTGTTGAAATAACTGTTGACAAACATTTTGATGGTGGGAGTCCTCCCGACTGCCACCAGGTGTTTTCACAAATCATGGTTTGCATCAGCTACAGATGGTCGCAGCATTTACTTCACGTAGTGTCTCATTCTGTCCATCAGACTGAAGGTTTTACAGTCTTATCTCATAATTTAAAGCTGTATCAAACCTTACATCGCTGTGAGCTGTTGGAAAAGAGCATTGGAGTAGTGACGGCATAGCAAAACTGACAGGCAAAATCAAACATTTATGGTTAGAAATGAAGGTTTTTCTCATGTCCTCCCTTAAAGGTGGGGTCCTAATTTAATCAGATTTTTTTCTTTTTTGCTGAGAGAGCCTTGAGTTGAGTTACATGTCAATTAAGGGTAAGTCCTGACTCAAAATCCCATCTCTGGTATTAGCACCCATATTTTCCATTGACTTGTAAATACCTTGACAAATTATGAGGCAAGGTTTATAAAACAATGAAGCCGTTTATTCATTTGATTATTTCTCATTTGTGTTAGCATTTTGCTTTTGTATGTCTTCCTGAGTGTGTCCTCCATATTTTGGCAGTCTGTACTCACTTTAACTGCATTTATAAGCTTGCTTGTCCTTCCTTCACTCTGTTCTTGTAGTGCTCCTCAGAGAGCGCTCGTAATCTCTCAGCAGCCTGTAGACACACAGTAAGCAAATCAATTCCAATGGACGGCTTCAGCTTTACACTGCTTAAGGGCCACCAATATGTCCATTCAAATGTGCTACAGGAAACGTCTCTAAAGTTCACTCTGAAGTTTTTTCTTTTGAATCCGCCCTTGAGGGCATTATTGAGACTGGGCAGTAAATGCAAACTGCTCTTACCTCATAGTAACATCACCACATAACAAACATACGCTTCGCCCAGGGCCATCACTGTCAACACAGAATCCACACTGAGCAACAAGCAGTGGTGGGTTTCGATGTCTTGGGCGAAGTTAAGTTACAGTCTCTCTCTCTCTCTTTCAAGAAGAGTGATTATATGTTCTACCGCCACTGTCATTTCCTGATCCAATTTCTTCATCATGTCACACTGCTTAATTCCTATGCCACCGCTGCTCTGGCACAATTTGATAGCAGCCAGCGTTGAAGCTAACGGAGGTCAGCCTCATAAGCGCCGGCAGATGGGCTCTCCACGGGTCTGCTGCATTCACTAAGCCATAATAAATGTTACAGCACATTAAATCACCCTAGAGGCGTGCCACCATGTTCAGAACCCAAACCATTCAATCAGGAAATCTCAGCGCCGAAAGATAAAAAGCACCCGCTGTATTACATTTAGCACCTCTGCTAGAACTCCCATAATACCCAGCCATAACAATCATAGCTACATGCACACACTTAATTGTGCAGTCCAACTCATCTTTCAGTCCAACCCAGTGCCAATGGCAGACTCTTAAGACAGTCAGCAGATGACAGTGTAGTTTTCCGAAGTCCACAATACTCTCTGGCATGATGTAGTCTGGATTCAATAGTATGGCGAGCTCCTGGATGGTGAATTTTAAACTGTAGCATGGAAGCTAAGAGGTATTAGGTGATTATTAGGTGTTTGGTTGAGGTGGTGTGCTACACAATTGGGCCAGAGGACTGGTTATTATGCTAGAGGTGTTAGATTGGGTTGAATTATTGTGAGATTTTGGGATAGATGGTTGATGTGGAAGGGATGGGCTACAGTGATTAGCTCCGTGAGGCAGTCAAAGGCACTGGCATGCCAGACCAGTGCTGACAGCCGGCAGACTGACAGTGCCCGGATGGTTCTGGGTAATTTGATCAAGCTATCAATCAGCGGGTCCAGATGGACATAAATCAGGAGCAGGGCGTAATGTCCTTTAGCTTTTCAGCCAACAAGCCAATCAGAACAAGGGATATGACAGAGACAGGAAGATGGAGGAGTCTAATTTCAGCTCTCTCTCTCTTACTGGACAAGACAGGGTCACCCAGCCTGACGCATGTTTTACAGTAGTAGCCAGGTAGCACAGTTGAATATGAGATGACGAGCCCTATTAAACATGAGGTGCTTAGACAGATTCGTGTCAGGGTGAGTGTGTGCTTCTTTTTTTAAAAAAGAACTGTGGTTCAGAAAGCGTACTTGAAAAATGGTTATAGTTTCTTCCTTGCACTTTTTAAAACCTCTCTGTAAAGAAAGCCACAAGCATTTAAAACATTATTTAGTGTCATTTCCAAAGTATTCTAATGTTCTCTAAAGTTCCAGTGGTGAAGTAATTGGTCAGTACTAACTGAATAATGTCCATACTATTCCATAATTCATCAACAAGTGAGTGACGAGGGTCTGAGAGAGAGAACGGATTCTCTGTATAGCAAAACTCTGTAAACAGCTCTAAACAGGAATGCTGCATAGCGGATGGTGATGCAACAAGAAACACACATTTCAGACGACAGTATCTTAAGGACGTGCTCAAAATCTTGTATTACTCAGAGAACTTCCAGCAGAATAATAAAAACTAGCCCACCAGGTCCAGCCAGACGGGGACTGACCTGTTCTGGAGTGAGGTCTCGCTGCTCCTGTGCCAGCATCTCGTACCCTACCATGAATTTCCGGATGGTGGCTGAGCGGAGGAGCGGAGGGTAGTAGTGTGCATGGAGTTGCCAGTGGCTCATGTCTTCCTTCAGGTGACTTCCTGTTGGGGCTCCTAAAGAACACAGCAGGAGATTCATTGCTATAAAATTGCTAAACAAAGTGCAGTAAAGTATCAAAAACAAAGCTCTTCAAGGCAGTTTCCTACATTTTGATAGATAAAATAATGCTGCCAGCTCATCTGTTTACAGTGCAATTTACGAACAAAGACGACATGAAATGTATTGAATCTATTAGAACAGTCTTTTGGGCATCATTTACCAAACGAAATAATATTCAGAACAGGTAATGACTTTATGATGTGGTTTGGTGAGCAGACATTAGGAAAGTATTAATAACGATGACACTAAGGAAATAAACATATGGAAATTGGATAAACTTCATTTGTTCTGCATCTGTGTTGCCAATCAAATGCAAATGCTACAGCTAAAGTGTAAGGGGCCAGATCAAAGCTGACACACTGAGAGCTTCACAGAACAATCCATTCCACTAGGGCCCAGCAAGAGCCTTAATTAACAACACAGCGACTGTAACAGCGTCTGGACGCCAGTGGCATGCAAGAAATCTCTTGTAAGGTTTCATGGTGCATATTAAGTTATAAAACGGCTGTGAGAACCAGTGGTTTGGCCCCAGTCCCAGCTCGCTTATCCCCATAATAATGAATGAAAAGCGTATCATGCAAGTTAAATCTGATTCATCCTCTCTGCTGCAGTGAAACGGCTGTTAATTTCCTCCTCTGACATTCTCTCTCTGGCTAGCTCGGGTCCGGTGGGGTGTTATTGGGTTTGGGGAAGACTGTTATGTCCTCAACAAGCATATGTGCTCGCTCACACACGTATGCATTCAGACACACTCACTCACACTCGCTGGCTAAGGCTGGACATCTCAAGTTTCCCATCTCCTGTGTTGACCTTTCTTGGTTTTCTATTTGACATTTGTTAGCGAAGTGCTACTTTTCTGTGCAGTGTTACGGGGAGACCGCTGGATGGTGGCCATCTTAATTCATGCCAGAGAAAATAATTTAGGGCTTAGCTCCACAAATACAGTGCCTACAGTAAATAATGTCTGGAACTGTAATAACATTTGGCACAATGGCCAAGCATAGCAAGTGAGCTGATCCAGGCTCAAGAAGCCAATACACACTGCTTAAGCATGTTTGTGTTGACATCATCGCCAATACAATTACGAAAAATGTATTCATGTTCTTATACAGGGAGGTCATAGACTGCAAATAAAACCCCCTGATCTGAAGTCTTAAGCTATGAACTGGACACCTGTCATAATTATCACAATAGAATGCTATTCAACATTAATATTCTGTGTGTGATTTCTTGCATGGGGCTGTAGGGCTGGAGGGAAATGGAAGGAGCAGCTCAGGGGTACAGTCAACTATAAAGGCTAATTCTGTCTGCATGGCATAATGAAGAATATCTTTTTCTGTTTGCGTCAGTGTCTTCTCATGTGGAGCAGTAACCCTGAAAAAGAAATAGCATTTTTCAGATGTAGAATATGTGTGGCATTTCAGTACGAATAGTTAAATACTTGAATACTCAAAACAGTACAGTTTGTAGGCTCTGAGGCAAGGTGATATGGATGCCTACATTAAACCAGATATAATGTTGTTAAGGGTAAAGGGAGGCTTTCCAGAGGGAAAGTCTTCCTGGAGCAGCTGATGGTTAAGTGTCTTGCTCAAGGACACAGTGGTAGAAAGTGAGGGTTTGAACCTGCAACTTTGTGGTCATCAAATTCACAGGCAAGTGTTTTATCCACTAGGCCACTACATCATCAATGGCTCCTTAACAACTGGCCATGTCCCATCTGTACTTAAGTCTGCAGTGGTTACACCAATTCCGAAGAAACCCACGCTGGACTCATCAACAAGTATAGACCAGTATCTCTTCTGTCCTTCCTTTCCAAAGTCCTGGAGCATGCTGTTTATAACCAACTTAACATCTTTCTTTCCTAAAAGGCTGCACACTCTACTGAAACGGCACTACTAGCTGTCTCTGAAGAACCTAATGCAGCTAGATCAGCCAACCTGTCTTCTGCCCTGATTTTGTCCTGACCTTTCTGCAGCCTTCGACATGGTTAATCATCAGATCCTCCTGGCTACTCTCTCCAGCCTCAGGATATTGGGCACAGCCTGGCAATGGTTTGAATCCTACCTTGATGATCGGAAGTACCAGGTAGCATGGCAAGGCTCCCAGTCTCCCCCACGAAGATTGTCCATTGGTTTACCACAGGGCTCGGTCCTTGGACCACTTCTCTTTTCTTTATATACTGGTTATCTTGGGAATGTAATAGCCTCACGTGGCTTTTCCTACCGCTTTTATGCAGATGACACTGAACTTATTCTCTCTTTCCCCTCCAGTGATGGTCAGGACTCGCATCTCAGACTGCCTGGCTGAAATCTCCTCTTGGATGGCAGCCCACCATCTCAAGCTGAATCCCAGGAACACTGAGCACTGAATCCCATCACCAAGCCATGCCTTTCTTTTGAGAACTCTGCTATCATCCCCTCAAAGAAGGTAAGATATTATGGTGTCATGCTACATGAAGAACTTTCATTCCTGTCGCACGCTGACCACCTCTCCAGGACATGCAGATACCTTCTTTACAGCATCAGAAGAATCCGACCCTTTCTCACCACTGAAGCCACACAGATACTCGTCCAGTCTCTGGTCATCTCTAAACTGGACCATTGCAACTCTCTACTGGCTGGACTGCCACTGAAGGCAATGAGACCACTTCAGCTGTGCAGCTTAGGTTAGGTTCTATGTTGTCGCTCGCATTAAGTTCAAAATCTTAACACTTGCCTTCAAGGCCAAGAATGGACTTGCACCTCCTTACCTGTCTGCACTGATCAAACAGCATGTCACTTCTCATCCTCTCAGAGCTTCAAGCACCGCTCATCTTGAACCTCCATTACTCAAAAGAAGAGGAAGACATGCATCAAGACTTTTCAGTCTTGGCCCCCCAGTGGTGGAATGAACTCCCTCTTGCAATCAGATCTACGGAGTCCCTCGCTGTCTTCAAGCGTCGTCTGACAACCCACCTCTTTAAGAAGCATCTTGGTGGAATTTGCTGATGAAGTGCGTTGGAGACCAGTTCCAGTTGGTTGCCGAACATGAAAACTATTGAAAACTAACAATTTGATATTCAAAAATGAAAGCTTCCATTAGACTGGTATTCAAACACACAATCTGGACACCAATGAAGTTTCGAGAATTCAAATTATTTGAACCAGCCCTAACAGTGAATAAATACAGATATAGAGCACATACATTGCAGACTTTTAAAAGACCTTGTCCCTTATTCTCAAAAGCACAAACACAACATTTTCATTTGTTTGTAAACACACACCTAATTGCTGGGGTGCTTTAACAGCCACATACATCTAAGGCAGAATGATGTGAACAACAAAAGCTGGAAGCCAGGTGTTAAAAAGTTTGTGCCCATCGCCGACCACTAATTTGCGGGGCGCACTTTGAATAATGTGTCAGGACTGTGTTCCTGCAGCGTTATTCACTGTTCATCCCGTTTCCCGGCTAAATAAATGAATTCATAAAAAGGGCCTCCACGTCTCAATGTCCTGATTAAATTATTCAATGCGAAATGCATTTCATTACTTGGGGAAAGAGTGGAGCTGGGGTTTGTTATATAAGCCCGGAGAAGAGGGCTGAATTGCAGATTGCGTGGTTCATATTAGGTCCCTCGAGTGAGTTTGAACAGCCTGAGGCTACAGAATCTAAAACCTGGTCAAAACGCTATGGCTCGACTCAACACAGCCCACTCTCTCTCTCACACACGCACGCAGACACTTCTTCTGCTCTTTTTCCCATTATACAGCCCTTAATTGTGGATGTACGCCCACTTAGCCGAACGGGCCTCACTCAGTTAAATCAGGCAGTTCAGTCCAGACCTGCTGAAGGTTAAAACATCGGTAAAAGCTTAAGAGGAAACGGGTATTTATGCTCGCCCAGGTCTGGCAGTGTTGCCCTAAAAAGTCACACACACCAGCTATTGGAAGGTGACATCGGTTGAAGTTGCTCATTAGCCACGAACGTGTTACAGCGCTAACGCACAACAGGGCTGGGAGCTAATTAGCTCATTACCTCCCCGGCTCATCAGGAAGCCTCTGCTCCATTGGTGACAAAAACAAAACAACTTTCTTTTCTGCTCAAATTAATGAGCTCCATTGAAATAGAAAAACAAGGTCTTTTTTTTTTTTACCAAGAAGTGACACATAATGACGTCCTTTATTAATTGCAACTTTCAGGGACCCTCGGTGACTGAAAGAAGCTGGCTTTTTCCCTCAGACCAATTAAAAGACTGAGAAATGGACGGTAATTGTGGGGTGTCAGAAAACGGGAAGATATGAAGAGGCTTTGAGGATAAAGGGCAAAATGTGAAGTGGAAAGAACGACTCGTGGAAGGGCAGACGGAGGAGGGGAGTCAAGACATGCAGAAAGGAACCCAAAGCTTGGAGAACAATGGCGAAAGAGAATAGCCTGTTCCAAGCACTGAAAAGGGAGCTTTCTAATCTTATCCAGTGAGAGGACCTTCTTGCTGGGCGTTCTCATTAGCCCTTTTTCACACACACAACTGAGACATTTCTTTTACCAGTAATAGTTGTGCTCTGCTTCATTCACAAATGGAGTTTCTCAACTGTATTTTACTAGGATGCATGAATACATGCCAGGACATTTCTGGTAAAAAGAATATGATTTCATCAGTTTGACCAGCCAACAGAGCCTTAATTTCTGAACCATGCATAAAAATACACGTTTGCAATATTTTTCTCTCACAAAAACTAAAAAAATTGACCGTAAAAACAAATGTGTCCCACAAATGTTGCCTTATATGCCATGTCATTTGTTTGTGCAGTAGTGGCCATCCCATGTTTTCATTTGTAATTTTAAACACACCAATAAAAAATATTAACAGAATCATTTCACTTTATCTAAATATTTCTGAATATCCTAGTAATGTTTCAGCGGATGCATTGTAAACTTTATCTGGATTGTGGTCACAATTTCCTGTTTTTTTTTTCCTATTAAATACTTCTGCATGTGTGAATGCAGGATGCTCTTTCCATTCTTTCAATGCCAAGCTCTTCCTTTCTAGTTTTCCAAATTCTCTTTTACAATGTCACAAAAACAACTGCATACACATGGATCTGCATTTTCAGCTTACAACTGTTCCACCTGTTCTGACAGAGCATTTTCATTCTGAATAAGGCACAAATCAGGGCAGCAAATCAGAGCAAAGGTCCTTTACATATATCAGTCTAACAGACAGTAACAAAACCAGCCTGTTTAACTCTAAAGGTGAAAGTATAGAAATATTTTTTGGTACATCCAACCACACAAATATCAAAAAGGGACCTCAGAGAAAATAATAAAAGAAAAGTGTAGAGTATGGGCTTTCACATATTATTGTCAGGTGTATTGCAATGTGCAGCAATGTTATTGCAATAGGCTCAACCAGTATGAAACATCATGTTAGTTGATGCAATTTTAGAGATGAAAATAAATTATGAAACCATATTCTGATTAATTCTGATTAAGTGAAACTGTGTAGCATCCTCGGTAGACCTCCTCTCAGCCAAATGGATGGAGAACAGGCCACAGCTAGCCGCAGGAAGAGGGACACACAAGGTTTCTTAATGATCTCGAACAGAAGACTGGACAGAATATCACGGCTAAAGTCTCCCATGGTCCTGGGAACAATAGAGGTAAGAGAAAGCGGGAGTCGTCATGAAAAACCAGCACTTCTCTCCCTCTTTTCCCGCCTGCAGATGCCTGCATAAGTGAAAACAAATAAGACAAATAAATGGACTGCTTCTCGGCGTGCCTTCGAGGCAAGCAGCAATCCCGACTTCTCCTTATTAGTCTTCCGCTGGAGGTCAATTACCCGGACATATTGAGAAAATAACTTCTGTTTTAACTTTCCTGACTGTGGCCCGGCTTTGTAAACAGAGGCCTAATGAAAATAATTCATGTCCATCTTGATCTGAGCCTCAGCCGCAGCTTTAAGCTCCCTGTGGCGTCCCTCTCTCTCTCTCTGCGGCCGATCAAGAACACCCACAGTTGGGCTATTTAATGATGCAGACCCTGGGAGGCTCACTGGTCCGGCTTCCTTGATTTTAGGTAGCTCTCCACTATGAATGCCATTTCCTTAAATTACTGTTTGCTGAGTTACAATTAGCCCAACGAAAGCTGTTTTTTAGGGAAAATATAAGTGACTAGGGGAAAAAAAGCTGATGCTGTTCCTAATTAAATGTAAACAATTATTTGTAGTAGGAGGATTCACTTTATGTTTAGCAAATACGTTTATAAGATAAGTACTAGGTCCTTTAGTGAAGTTTAAATAGAGGCTGTAGACACAAACGACCAGTGCAACAAACTGTGCTACACGCACATTTATCATTACCAAAGGTTACAGGTAAACTTAAGCATACTTAAGTTGAAGTGCATGTTGGTTCTGCAAGAAACAAAGCATATAATCCTCTTGTACACTTGTTGTTATGTGTATCAATGGATCTAATTAACAACAGGACTAACACACAAGCACTAAAGGCTCGCTAGTCCCCGATGGCAGAACATAATGGCTCTTCAGTATCATGCAGGGACTGAAAGTTTACAGTAATGGTGGGTATGTTTCTAATGACTCAGCTAGAAAGAAGCAGACTAGCTGTTTTCCTGACTATGGCCATATAACTGAAACATAATGTTTGCTATCTCCATCCAGAAACTGAATACTTGCTACACTACTGACAAAAATATACACCACAAAAAAGGCCCCTATTCTATTTGTTGAGGCAATTTTTACCCCTGGTGTCCACTTACAACTTTTGTGTTGGTTTACTATGTCAAAAGCAGTCCATAATTTGCTTTTTACATTAACATTTTTCAATCTTGTCCCTTATAATTGAACAGGCTGTTTTTGTTATTGTACATTAAAGTTCTCATTTGGTGCATTTTATTTTGCGATCCAGGGTGAAATATTTATTATTTTTGAATGTGAATGTGAAGGCTAATGTAAGGTGGTAATAAGTATAACATATGTATATTCTTTTTGTGACATAAAAAACTATTAATTAAAATAAGGCTGTTTTAGCTTGGCTTCCATTTATATAGTGAACTGATAGGGGAATGAAGGGAAGATTTTAAGAGTTTGCATACTATCAGTGTTTATGTACAGTCAAAGTTTAAAAAAGTGAGTAAAACTTGGTTTTCCATGACATGGACCCTTTAAACGTGTCCCCAATGAGGCCTGTGCTGTTAACTACAATACCTATGATCTATCTGCTCCTCCCAGCCTTCTGAGCAGGGACACACTGCGGGCCAAAGCTCTGTTCATCCATATCCTCCTCTCACATGTTAAATAGCCTGTGCTACACTGCGCTCCAGTTCCAAGTCAACACCCCACAGTCAAAGGCACCTTGGAGAATTTCCAATGAGCTGTATTGTTTGGACGGGCACATAGAACATGTAGAAATGAGCCGTTTAAGCAGTGACTTGTGCGATAATCTGGCTAAGCAGCCGCCTTACGTACACGCAAGCCGCGCGTCAAGGTGACTCCCTGGATATTCAACTAAATATCTTTCTCACTGCAGGAAAACTTTTGTTGAATATATTCATCTATTCATTGCGACAGGTTCACATTGGGTAAAACACATTGGAAGCCACTTCAAAACACTCTTGGTGACAAACATGATGTTGCGCGCAGCTGAGCAGAGCGCGGCTGAATATTCCCCCCACTGTTTCTGGGCTTGCCGAGCACACCAAAGCACAAAGCTGAAAGCGAGGCATTGGGGAACCGTTCGGCTGGGGCCAAAATTCACCACCACTCTGCTCTGAGCCTAAGCATAACAGTGTTTTTTTTGTTGTTTTTGTTTTTTTATTATTATTATTTCGAAAAGATAAAAGGCATCAACACTCAGACACAAAGATAAGCATGGGAGAAACCTGCCTGACATGTTGCTTTAAATTTTTCTGAGCTAGAATCTGCCTAATAGCTGTGCAAGCCTAATTTCATATGCCTGGCCGCCTATTTAAATAAGCCTGACCAAGGCCCATTACGGATGTCACCATCACTTTTATGGGGATAATTCATCTGCCAGGGATGAAATGGCCTGTGGATCCAAAAGACTGAGGGTTATGGTGGGCAAGAGATGTGACCGTCCATCGGGGAAGGAGATTCATATCGACACACACTGATACGAGAAAATGGCTTTGCATGATTGGGGTGTTCAAGCCTAATAAAGTCAAGATAATGGACTGTGATTAACTTACAGTGACTGTTTAAGTCAGATGTGCAAAAAGCATGTTTTTCTGAGGAGCCCACATTAACAGAGGAAACAGACTCTGCCTACTGTTTGTGTGCTGTACTGACAACCCACAGATCAACAGAGGAGGGATATAGCAGTACAGTAATTTCACGTGTGAGTTTGTTTTTGGTTCAAGCTAAATTTTGATCAAAAATTCAATTTACACAATTTTCTATTTTGCCCAGATGTAGTGGATGAGCCAAATTCGTAGTCCACATTTTGCTTCTTTATTTTAACACAGAAGCTACGAGGCTAATGTAGCAAGCATACTCTATAAGAATTTAGGCAAATGATTCCCCAAAACTTCTGTCAATCCACTCAAACCACACCTGCTTCTTCATATAGGTGGTGCAGACTTGTTGATGTGGTTTAGAATGCAGTAAGAAGGTGCAGGATGGATTACATTACTATGAGCTCACTCATCTATAACTCTGTGGCTGGCTGCACTGTGAAGTCCTGCTCATTTTAAAGCTCAGTGAGACTTACTGTGTTCTAAACAACATTGACAAGTCTGTGACAACTTCATTAGGAGCTGGATGTGGTTTGAGTGGGTTAAGAAACGTTTTGGAGGTGTATTAACAGAAATCATTTTTGTAACTATTGACTTCCTGTCTGCTTGTTAGCTAAGAAACAAAAACAGACCACCAAACTAAATCTCTAAATTCTACTCACTCTAGTTCAAATCAGAATTAACCTATTATCTACATATTATTGGGAGTGACAAATGATTTTTGCCACAGACATCATCCAGCAATTAAGCACCAAATTCTGATTGATCGGAGAGGGGATCTAGCCCATGATATATTAATTAGCAATTTATGCACTTCTCCTGCAACTCTTGCAATACATGCAACTACACCAAAATGGAAGGAAAACACTTTAATTTTATTTTAAACACAGCTTGATACATTACCCTCAAAAAATGTGAAGGTAAACTCGAAGAAGCTCCACGCAGGAAATTGTTCTGATGTGGGAATGCTGGACTGCAGCTGCCAGAGATGTGTCACAGGCCAGCTGCCAATCAGCAGCAAGCAGAAATGAATAACGCTCTTGGATTGGCTACTTTCAAACCTCCCGTCTGTGAGTACAGGGGTATTTCACCATCCCAAGATGCGTTTTCATATATGGTTGCTTTGTGTTCTCTCGACAGTACTAAACATGTATACAGTCATATTTGAAACCCTTACAACCCTTACAAACTCAGAGTGAATTAGTAAAATCTGATTTCAGCAATTAAAACAGTCTAAAACTGGTGTTTTTTCTTTTACAAGCTCGCCGTTTGGTGCTCTTTCACTCAGCCACTCTCAGGACCCACTCCCACTGTTTGTTTTTAAGTCCTAAAATAAAAGAAATTTGGACATTTTTGTTCTTTATTGCCATTTGTGTGAGATGCTATTTTTAGAACCCAAGTAGTTTTTTTACATTACAATAACCTTGGCTCCGTGTGACACAGGAACACCAAACAAAGCTCAGCATGACATCTGATACCTCGAGAATTAACGCAAACTGGGGGAAGGACGACAACAATTTACCATTTGTCGCGTTTTCATCACAGATCCGTTGTAAGGGTTAATGTTTAACAGAGAAAACTACAATTTTCTCTGTGTTCAGCTTTTAAATGCAAGATCAATGAAAAGACTTAGAATGTTCTTCAATAATGGTTTGTGGTCTTTGAAGTCATATACTGAGTGCGTGAAATCAATACACTGGGATATTTATGCAATACAACAGTGGACTACAGAGTAGTCACTCCACTGAAAGCAGTGTTGAATAGGAGAGTCAGTTCAAAACTACTTGAATACCCTACAGGTGGACAACATCCAGCAACTGTCAGAAGTGAAGTGTTCGGTGCTATTCTTCTCCTTTTGGCATCCTTTTGGTCTAAAATAAAAGGCTAAAGCTTGAAAGCCAGAGGTGAGAACAGGACAAACGTAATTCATGTGCTAAATCAATGGAAGAGAATGAAAATAACTCAAAAAAAAAGGAAAGAAAATTACTTTCCTCACATATATATTTACGGACATATAAAAGTACTCTCATTATAGAAAGTATAATGCAGTGAAAACTCTACTGATGTACACAGAACTGACTGGCTATTCGTTATTTTCTGACAAAGTTTCAGCTGCTGAGACACAAAGAGGAGCACCGATCTTGCATCAAGATGGGGGGCTGGGGGTATTTCTAACATTTTTGCAGGGAGACCGGACATAAACAGGGAAGATTCAAGAGGTAAAGAGAGAAGAATGTTTGTTAAAAGTTTGTAGCTCAGCCTACTGTCTTCTTTAAAACTCCCACAAATGGTCTCACATTGCAAAAACTTGTGCTACATAACCATTTGTGTCGTCCACAAATACGTAGCAGCGAGTGAAGCATGACTATCTGTGAGGTTACTGAGGGCAAGCAGACAAAATAAAAGGTCTTCTCTATCTCTCTCCATCCCACTGAAGGTTATCTGGTGGCACAGACCAGCCGGTTATCTATCACTTGAGAGCACTACTTTTCTGCTCCTCCCAGTTCTGTCACCTTAGATAGCTTAGCACATTAATTTTTCCAAGCTTTTTCATTTTTTGCTTTTTTGTTAAAGCCTGGTCTCCATTGTTTGGTCACGGTTTTATGCACAGGTAACAAAATGTGCAATTATCAACACAAAATACATGCTGAGTATTCAGTCATTAATAGGTAACAAGTGTTTCAGCAAAGTATTAGAATTATATTATGCCTAGTACTTTATACAGTACAAGATAACAACTTAGGTAGATGTATTTGTCATTGAAAATAATCATTTATTATTATAACATCAAAGTTCGCAAAATTATTAACATGGCCATCACAGCATCATTCAACAGAGTGGAAGCGCCTACAGAGGACCAACAGTGGGCTAGTGTTGGGTTGTTTGGAGATGTAAGTAGGTGCAGGCTGGGTTACATGCAGTGAAAGAGGAAGCGCTGTGGTTTGTGGTTGCACTGCCACTACTAAGAAGTGCACTGTTCATGTGTGGCCAGCTGACCTTGGATGAAGGGGTGGATGTAAATCCTCTGCTGTGAAAGCAGATGGAGGCGGAGATAATGGCAGAGCGAGTAGGGATGAGGCGGTTCGAAAGTCTTTGCGAGGGTTATTGACTGCAGCTTGAACTTTGTTTTGAAAATGCTCCCACTCGCCCTGTGTCATGGCAGAGCCAGAAATTTGACCAGCCGTGTGTGAACAGAGCACAGATCAAATCCAGATTTAGCCAGCCAAAACACAGGGGAGGCGGATAGATTCATACTGAAGTGAGAAAAGGCAGTGTGTAACAATCAAAATCCTCTAATACACAATACACAGAGTTTACTCGGATAGATAAATGGGTATGAGGGCAGCATCACACACAACTATCATGACAAAGTTACAGAATCTAAATGTAGTATAAAATATGCTTCAACAATTCTCAAACAATTCTCTTCTAATCCCCTATGTTTCAAGGACATCAGATGACAGGTCACTTTAAATTGAAAGGACTGCCTCGTGATTGGTTGGGATGGCTCCCATTGTTTTCAATCAGATACCTCTTTGAAGACTGTCAGCAGAACGTCCTGCCAACACAACTGTCCCTCAAACAAGCCCCCTACAGCAAGTGGTGTTTGCTTTAGCTATGATGTACTTTGCTCACTCGCTGGGTTTCTCGGATATAGAATAGACACTAGATAATGAATTTGAAGTTATCTTTTCAGAGTTATGCCAGATTCATTCAAATTATTCATTCAAGCCATTTACTAACCTGCAGGAGTCCCATTTTGAATCCTCATCTCATTTATCATGCCCTTTGTAGCTGTGATCTGCTAGAAAAAAGTTACAGATATCCAAAGGTGTGGATGGAGTCATACACTAATCACGAACTGAAGAGGACTGAAGGTTGAAGCGAGACACAGCGGGTTTGAAACATGCTAATAAAATCATTACATTACCAAAGCAATCATCTAAATGTTAAACAGACATTTGATGTAACATGCAGGCTAGGTTTTGCAATTATTATGCAATATGTTCTATTATCTTTATTTCTGGCCAAAAGAAAATTCTCGATCAATTTTCTTATGTAAAGAGCTACTAGGTTCATATCCCAAGACCGATATAGATTCAGTCATTCAAATAATTGTGTAATGCAGTGTATTGCACAGGCGAGCTTGGTTTTACCAGAGCATCAGTATCTACCTGCCATCTTGTAGTCTCTTTAGGTTTTGATCACAGAACGTCCAGGTTCTTATAGAAAAACAGAGCATATTCGGAGTGGTTTTACAGACCTCCTGATCAAAGCATAATAAAAGGCATGGGGCCTTAATGTTTTTTCCACTCTTTATTACAAGACAACCTAAGAGAGCTTCTCCTTCTGGATATGTTCAGACACAAGCAATCAAGCTCCTATGTAATTCTTCCAGCAAAAGAAGATCACTACTGAACTTCTTGGAAAATAAATGTGTAGACAATGTAAAACTTGGTGTGTTCACTATACTGTATATACACTACACCCGCCTCCACATGTGTGGGATGAGACCACATTCGAAGAAAACAACCGGCTTTGAACTGTCTACCACCAGGCCTAAAAAAGCAATCTGGTGGAAACACTGACAGCAAGAATTAGCTTATCCTGGAAAAGTCGAAGATATATCTTACCTTGCCATAACCTCTCTATGTTTTAGGTCTTTGTGAAATGCTTCCATTGCTCGTTAAACAGTCAGATTTTACAGTGTAGATCTATCTACAATCCACTGGACTGATGGTAATTATCTGATAGAGGGTAATAGAGGAGGTCAATCCATGAATAGCAGGCCATGAGATGGAGCACAACAGTGAAGAGTGAAGAGGACGGCACCTGTGGTCTGAAACATATGTAAGAGACTTACTGTCAGATTATTTCCCCAGGTCAAACCAACTGCTTTGTACTCTATGTGAGGCAGGAAAACCTGCCATTCAAGTGCAAACCAGCTGAGAGAGCTAAAGAAGAGGCTGAGGAGGACGTCTAAATCCTCTGAAACTCTTCCCGTGTCCCTTGGAGGATGGTGTAAAACTCCTCTATACATGATGTTGCCTCAGCATGGTGCATGGCACAGCTGGATAGCACAGTGCCACACCTACGGATGACTAATTCTAAAGAACATGTTCATTGGATTTGCTCATTTTACACTCCTTCGAACCTTTTCGGATGAGTCATCGCAACTCCTCCACCCCAAACAACAGAAACAGACACTGTAAAAATCTATGCTGCAAAAACTTTCATTGCTTTGCTTTCCAAATGTTTAATGGATTGACTCTGCTCATTTTATGGACTAGATTACAGCCATTAAAGTAATTGAAAAGCTACGCCGAAACCCACTCCTTTTGTTAAAGACCGTAAGAGGTATTTGACAGATGACTGCCTTACAATTACGTGGATGACGAATAAAGGCAAGGAGCTCTGATGACCGATCTTGCAAGAATAATCACCACAAATGATCTTTAATAAGCCATGGAGGATAAGAGAGATGGAAGAATTGCAAGAAGAGAATGTTTGAAGGGGAAAGTGAAGGGAGATGTGAGAAGCATCCGTTTTTACTGGGCAAAAGACACTGTGAAGGAAAAAAGATGCAGATATAAGTAATACACTCATTTAAGCTCTGAAGGACAGCCGGAGCAGATAGTGTCCTCTCAGATGCTGAACTTGGTCAGCTTTTGCTAAAAAGCCATATGATATCAGCACAAATTGTCAGGGAAATTAAGGGGTACTGCATGAAGATGATGAAGTGATCAGCAGAAGCCTTTAATGACAATTGACTTTAGCCTTCATTGACAAGTGTAAAGGCTTATTACAACTTGTCATTCCACTTCTTGGGGTAAAACTGATGACAGAAGCCTGCTTGTTGGAATAAACTTTTTAAAGTTTGTTTTATGTATACAAACTTTTATGTAGGTTATGTCAGTTGTCATAAAAAGGCTTGTGTAGGTACTATGTAACCTTAAGAATACTAAGCTTCAGTGAAGGGTTACTTCAGTGGTTGCTACTACAAGCAGGTGGCTTGCATCAGGCAAGTGGGAGCTGAGTATACAAAAAAAATATTTTAGGTTTAAAACCCTGTATTAAACCTTATGGAAATACAGGGCTTTATATTAGTGGAGTGCATTTTGGGAATTTCAGCAGATGTCGTTTGAGTAAAAAGACTTCATCTCAGTCTAGCTCAGATCTTTATTTTCAACACGTGTCTAACTCTTTTTTCAGTAGTTTTGTAGGCTGTATTCGTTATAGGCGGAATAAATAAATCACAGAACTAAGGACCCTAAGTATTAGATGACTGACAGGGCAAAGGGCTCAGAAACATTTTAAACTAAGACGGCAGACAAAATCAGAGCAGCATTGTCAGCAGTGACAACTAACAAACTTTTTAGTAAAGCTAAAGCCAAGTATTTGTTTTTTAAGGTCAAAACTAGAGCTGCGAACCAGACTGAAAGGGATGACTTAGTAGCTTGTTTGAACACATTTCTCCTACAAAGAGGCGCTGAAGTGGTTCTTTAGAATACCTTCATCACCTGTACTGTGCCCACAACCGATTTTGGAGAAACACCAGTAACCACATTACTGTAAGCTGAGGAACTACTTTTCTGTGAAAAGAAATCACCCTGAAAGCACTTAAAGCACACTGACCAACTGTTTCCATTCCAACTTATCAGATAACAGAAAACAAATACTGACATTTTATGAAGGTTTCTGAAATATTGTGATATATTTTTGCTATATTGTCCAATTCTAGACAAAGAAATGTCCTACAGCATTGGCCTTCAGCTGGTGCCTGTGATTAAATCACAACCCCTCTCGTACTCTGTTGCTTTACAGAATGACAAAAACTTCCCAGGTCATTTCTTGGCATTTGAGAGAAGCAACTTGAGTGTCTTTCAAATCAAGAGTGGAAAATTTACATCAGTTAATTCATCTGACTAGAGCTAAGTGAAGTAAAAGGGCTTAACTGGTAAGATATTGAACTCAAACACCCAAATGCCAAAGCTAAATCAATGATTCAGTAAAACGTTTAGGAACAACTTGTTAAACATTCAGAGTTTATCAGACTGTTTACAAAACTAGTTATTCGTTTAATGACTAATTCTCCACATTCATTAATATTCATGAATTGATGAACAGAGAAGGCCTGTTTGTACTCATTACAAAATAATGCTTTACAGTTTCTTATTTCAGCAGCTGTAATTATAAAGCTTTATAGGCTATATGAGCACAAAGTGGTGGTCTGAGATTCAGTAATTGTTTCCAAATTGATGGCCAGTGGGCACAGCTGCAACTACAAAGTTTAAAAGACGTAAGAGTGTCATAAACAAAGCAAAACAACAATAAAAGAAGAAATTGGTAGAGTGCAATTCAAAAATATATTCCTTCGACGCAGTCACAACTATCCGAATGGTTTAAAAGCTCTGATGAGAGCAGAATTACAAACGGCTGAATAATTCATAGCCTAGAGGATTCATTCTTTTAGAGTTTAAATCAGGTTTCGAAATATGGCAATATCAGTGCTGACGCTGGAAGTTTTCTTAAGGGCTTGAATGTTGGCGGGGAAGGGGACACTTTTCATGTGCTTACATTGGATGCGACAGTGCTATAGAGCAAAAAGAAGGGAAGCTGTCCAACAGAGGGTCAAGGGACAAGCTCTGAAGTTTAGCTGCCGTTTAAGAGTCGCCACGGTCGCTCCATTTCCCCCCTCATATATTTTCGCATGCGCCTGTCAAGCTTCACTGTGTCCTATTATGAAAACATAAAGGCTGGAGAAAGGAGGAATTAAAATATAAAACCAGAGCCATCTAGCTGATGAAGTGCTCTATCCATCACAGAGTAAACTTCATAGAGGTGACTTTAATCCTTATAGTTATTACTTTTGTTTTGCTATGCCATTCAAATATAATTACATAACTCATTACATAGTTTATTTATCAGCTTCAAGTCTGTTTTATTTGAGGTAGTTTCAATGACAAGCCATGACAAAAAACTGGCAAAAAAATAAAGAATGTAAGGCTGTCATCATTACTCAAGTGCAATCATGGTATCTGGAAGTCATTATTAAGCCATGCTTCGCAGTCTGAATGTTCTCCACAAGGGGGAACCAAGGGCACTAAATTCAGTTTGACTTACAGAATTAGTAAGTTTGACTTATAGAATTCTGCACTGACACTAGGCAGTCAGGACCATGCCCAAGCAGGTCTGATCCGCAAAGTCCCTGGTACCGTACTCTAGTACCGAAACTGTGACTGGGCCCCATTTAGGAGCTGGGCCTTGGCATGGTTCAGCTGGACTCAGCCGTGACCTTGATCATGGTGGTTCCACGCTGCTGGAATGAACTACCAAAGGAGAGCAGAGCTGCAGAATCCTTCTCATTCATCTTCAAAAACCTTGTGAAGTCTCATCTATCCAGAGAGCATCCCCTTTCTTTCTTCTCACACTACTACCTACATAAAGATTTTAGAACTCCTCTGGTTCTCACACTGACTTGATTGTTTTCTCAAATTTGGATAAAAGCATTTGCCAAATAAATGTAATGTTATACAATGTACGTGATGACCAAGCATGGAATGCGACTGTCCCATTTAACAAACATGACAGCAAAGGGCTCTCTCGGACCTACTTCAGAAGTACAGCATTTGTTGTACTTTACAGGAACAACTGGACAAAACACACAATAACTCCAAGACATTTGGTCAAATGTGAGACTATCTGCTTGTGAATAACAGTGAACCACTGAACAATGTGGTGAGGAGCTAAAAAACTGGCGGTTCAGAATCTGAAGGTAAACCTGGCAGCTCACTGAATAAAAAGGATGAAGCAGTGAGTGATGTGATGACGTAAGTGGGCTTGTGTCCAAAACATTACGTGCAATATGAGCGTAGGCCAGCGGGGGGTGGGGTGGTGTCACAATCATGCTTGGGAATGGTACAAGTCCGAAGCAGCCAAACAAATGAATCTGTGTTTTGGTATTTCCCTTTGTGCAAACACTGGATACTTCTTAAAGGGGACATATTATGCAAAACTCACTTTAGTTATAATAGGTCTATGAGCTATACAAAACATGTTCATGAAGTT
>JBBPCY010000035.1:2649102-2674482 GCA_037974405.1 Brachyalestes nurse | reverse complement strand
AAGCCCAAACGGAGGCTACTAAACAAAAACAAAAGCAAATAAAATCACTAGGAAATTCACTGGGTAAACAAAAGCCGCCAGATATTTTGGCGGACTGGAGACTCGTCCGTCACTTCCGCTAAGTGCTAAACGTTAGTGTGCCATTTCGGACAGCACTTACCCACGGCAGTGTACACTACAGAAGGAAGTGCGCAGTGCGCACTACGCACTACATTTCAGTGCACTGATGTAAGTGCACGATTTCGGACACACTCACTATGTTGGCTGTTTAACTATATCTGTTAAGTGGAAAGTGCAAATTTGATTTCTCACCAAACCATTGCTCTAAGGAGGGTTACATAGTTAAAATGGAATGTAAACCATGCTTAATTTGGTGGATTTGGTTTCAGTCACACATGGAAATATGGTAGATTACAAAGGGATTCTGGTTCCATCACGTGTGTAGTTGACTTGTGTGTGGGTAAACGCAGATAAAGGAAGGAGTTAAACTCACTGTCTCTCTCCTTGCATGTGAGGTCAGGAAGACGTAGAACGTGTCGTCGTGGCAACAGCAGAGTCTGAAAAGGCCAAGTGGCCCAATAAGGTACCACGACCAGCCAATGCTCGTTCTCCACTACCACACGCTCCTGCACAACACAAACAGACACAGACACAATGGAAATGCATTACCCAAGAGACCTGGTGATTACATATTCAAACGCCATGTGCAGCCCATGCTTCAGTAACATTTCCTTCCGACAGGTTCTAAGCCAGCATCATTAGTCGGCTGCATACGGAAATATGCATAATCCTAGCAGATATCAGTAATTAATGTCTGTATAGTGTTTATGATCGTTATGGAAACACTGGTTTTATGCCCTTGCTTTGTGAGACGGCAAGCACTTATAAAACAAACGAACAAACATGAAGGAGAGGTTTCTTTAAAATACTTTGTGTTCAATGAAACTGCAAGGACATGCAAAAAAAAATAGCAGACTGCTTTTTAACAGTTTTCTGAACTTCATTTCTGATGTGCTCAGCGTCAAAAACTCTGGCAGCTACATAAATAAGAAGAATTTTGCTGCCAGGTCCTGCGGTATCTTCACCTTGCATCAAAACACAAAGCAACAGATTCCAGATTTGTGTAAAAAACAAAGAACGAAAAAAAAATCTGCCTCACATTTCTCACACACAAGGCCATTTTTTTGTAGGTGATTCACAATATTTTAACCTATCAAAAAAGACAGCAGGTTTATTTGGGGGGAAACAGCAAAGTGTATGTGTAAATAGTTACAAGCTCAATGGAAAAGAGGAGGTTAAACTAGGTATGCAGATCCAGTTCCAGTTCTATTTATTTTAATGGAGATATCAGAGTCAGCAACAGAAAATTATGTTTCAGATTCAGAATCAGAAAATTGTTTATGTAATGACTGCAAAGACACACAGAGACAAGAACAATATAAAATATAAAGTCTAAATAGAATCTAAATAAAAATCTGTAGAAAAGAAATCAATATGAAAATAGACTGTGCTATATACAGAAATGCTAGGTATAAATGCTATAGATAAGTAACACAGTTGAGTAAAATTTACCGACACAGTGGTAGTTTGGAGTAAGTTATTACATATGGTACAGAATCAGTAGTAATATTAAGTAAAAAAAAGTATTGTCATATTGACAAAAGTAGTGATATTGCACATATGATATTGCATGTAATGAAGGGATTCAGCACCCATTTAGAAAACATCACAGATGTGTGTCAAATGTGTGCAGTGCGTCTGCCTGAAACAGTTAAATAGATTTCTACTTCATGCAAAGGGATTTGTCCCCTACATCAGCTAATCGGGCAGAATCTCTGACAGTCACGTAATAATTAAAGTTTCTGGTATTACACATAAGATGTGGAGGAAAGGCATTTCATTTGGTGTAGTTTACATAATCAAAGTGGGAGGGCAAAGCTGAAATCATACAGAAGTTTTCACACATCAGATTCCAAGATCCAACCTCACTCTTCGGAGGAATTATTCAAAGAAAAATATGTGAACATGCTAAAAGGACCTAAATACATCACAAGCTATTAAGCAATACAGAGCTATTTGCAAATTATGAAATTTAGCTTCAAACATTAAATATTTTTAGATTGTAGGTGTTGAAAATGGCAAAAGCAATAGTGAAAACCAGTGGCATTCGAAAAAATACTTAGTAATAATAATGTTTGTAATTTAAAAATTTCACAATTTAGTATAAATGAGGCATTCAATAAATTTACTGACAAATTACCAGAGAAATGTGTTAATAAATAAGACACACATACTCACAAAATATCCATTTCATTTAGATTTCTGGTTCATAAAAACATATGTTAATAAGATGATGATGAATTATCGAAATTGAATTGAATATTCAGGGTTATTTATTTGAAAAATTATTTAACATATTGCCCAACAAACATGCACTACTGAGGAGCCGTCATTCTATTCACAGCTTTATTACACCATTTTCTGTGCTATTGAACAGAAACGTTTATTTTAAAGTTATGAAATTATTGTCGGGTTCTTTGAAGCTATGAAATGACTCTTGATCTTCCTTTGAACATTTAAAACTCAATCAGAGCAGGAGTCAATTGCGCTTCAAGAGGCATGAAGCCACTTAAAGAACTTGACCCCCCAAAATGAACCAGAGTCTGATTAAAATGACGTGACCGAGATGCTACACCTCGGCCAGGTTCCCAGCAGCTCCAGCAGAAGAGACCTGGGAGGCAGCTTTGGAACGTAACAGCTGATGATGGATTACAAAATGGCTGAAGTTGACATGTGGCTGCTACAGTGAGCCGGGGTCTGATGAGGAGGCGTTTGACAAAGCGCAGCTCCGTGTGGCAGTGAGTGATGGGAACTGATTAGAACCTCAGCTCACGATGATCTTCACACACAATGACTGCAGCTAGAGCAGGAGAAAAAAGGAGAAAAAAAACTAACCAGAGACAGAGATAGAGACAGGGGAAGTCTAGAGAAAAGAGAAGTTAGGACAATTAGTCTGGAGTGGAAGAAAGGAACACAGGAGAGACAGACGTTGGTATAATTCGTTTTTCGAGGGGTTTTTTTTTTTTTTTTTTTTGAATGCGCTGTGCCTTTTAAGGTGTTTGGTTTGAGGCTTTCGAGCTGGAAGAACCCATTCCCGCTCGACTTGTTCAAAATAGTTTCCACAGCATGAAATGCATGATGCAATATTGCTGAAGGGCTGTTAAGCTCAGAGTTTTGACTAGTTGTGGAACCTGAGCCCCTTTCCCATGGCTGTTCAAACTGTTATTCGACAACGTCACCTTTCCGCGTGTTCCAAATGTGTTCAGACGGCGTAATGAGCCGAGTACCTTTTAACGTCTCGGTCGTGTTCCTGTACCAGCGCGCTGTGCCTGGTGGGTCGAATTCCATGTGCATTTGTGCATCACTCAAAGCACTTGTGTTTGGGTGCTGGGGAACTTTTTCCCCCTTTACAGCATTGTGTTAGAGTTACTAGCACCATTTGCACAAAGAACGTATTTTGGCACAACACCATGGCAGCCCCATGGCAACAATCTGAGAGCAATTTACCCACACTGCCTTGCTTATTTACATCCAGACTTGCTGTTTACGTGTTAAAGGACGGCTATAACATCACGTAACGTTTTGCCGTTTGCATCATGCCTTAGATCACAGCTCATACATCTGCAGGAGCTCCTCCCAGAAGGCGACTACAAACACATCTACTCTGGAGACAAGCGCTGTGTTTTTCCAACACACTTTTTAAAAAAAATGCATTTTGAGTCACTAACATCTCAGAAAAGTGCCCTCATGTTGCTACACGGTGTGGTGGTGGGGAGGGCGTGAGAGTCCCGGCCCGGCAGAAAGGGAAGAAGCCTCATGCTGATGTGGTGAGCGCACATCTGAGGGAATCGCACGAGGAGAGTGATTAAAGTTTTAAAAGGAGCGGCTTCGTTACAAGACATGACTACACAACCGCGGGTTATTAAATCTGCAATTAGGCGCCATTTACAAGTGCATTATTTAACAATTTCTGGAGTAGGCACAATAGCAGTTGCCACGGAGACAGCACTTTTTTTTGGAGGGGGGAGTCTCTTTGGCAACTTTAAGAAGATGGCAGTCTGCAATTACACTGCTGCTCTCTTTTATGTTCCCCCTGTCCTTCCAAAAGCTCGTCTTTATGTGCCATTAAGGAAGATTCATTACAGGGCCTCAAAACGCACCTCCATCACTCCTTGCTTTTCTATTCGTTCCGCACTTGCGCGCTCGCTAGATGAGAGGTTTGATGAATAAGTTATTGGAGTCCGAGTTATTAAAGATTTCACACACATTACCCAAGGAATACTCAAACCCCGCGCAGGGCAGTAGTTCGTTCTACTGAGATGGGTTCTAAAGATTACAAGCGAGCTCTGCGGCACGCTGATACGATTCCTCAGTAATAGTGCGCATTCAAGAAAGGCCGTTACCAGCATGCCAGCTTTTCAAAACAGCCTCGTTTTGCATCGTCCCCATGGAACAATGAGGCCGCGTTATAAACAGCTCGCGTTAATCTCATCTCCAGCTGTAAGATAACTTCGTGAAAGGGTCCAGTGTGCGAGGAGCGCCTGCTGTTTTTCCAGAGATGCTTTGGAAACGCCACTTTGGTTGCCTGAGCTTATTTGTTTGTGTTTTGAAAACAGAGCCACCATGCTGTCGGAAAAGGGAAGGTGTCAGGAAAGGAGGATGGTGTGAGGGAAAAGGGCCATTCAGGGATAGACAGATGCCAGTGAGGGCTGTGATAAGGAGCATTCCACCGTAAATGAGACATGACTACACAAACAGACACATGGACCCCGCATGACCCCTGCTGTTTGTGTGTGGATGTGAATTCTGATCTCGCGATTTCAAGGCCCAGTATCATACTTCCTTTAATATCAGGACAGCACTGAACCGACTACGACCAGAGATGGATGTGATTCAAATGTAACAGACATCTATTAAAAAGATGAGACTGTTCTCTGGTTGAACATGATGTCTGCACAACATAATATACAAGTGTTTAGCTCTATATCAGTCTGTGTGTGTGTGTGTATAACACAAATTGTATTTTTATGAATACAAGGATATTTCAAGTGTGTTTTTGCAGAGAAAATCAGACACAATCATCTGACACTCGCAATAAGCAAGTGGCAGAACAGTATATGCAAATATACTGTAAACAAAAAAATGACAGATTTGTACAGAGTAAACTGTGCAAGTCCAAATAATCTTTCTAGCACAGTTAAATCACATACATCTAAAACATATTTTAAATCAACATTAAAGCAACCAGACATACCAAGTCAACAACATTAATGTCCATGTTTAAGCTAAAACCAGTGTGAAAACCAGTGTTAAGTAGCTCTTATACCCATCATTGGCACTCTGTGGGTATAAATGCTACATAAAGATGAGTGTACATTAAATGGTGAAGTGAAACCTGCAGCTGGAGCATGTTCATAATTACACTGCAAAAAGTAAAAAAATCTGTGTTTATTCAAAACAAGATTAAAAATATTATACTATAGAAATTGTTTTTAAAAATCTAATTTTGGACAGTGGCAATATTCTCTAACAGTTGCCTATTATTTATTTAAAAATGTAGATGTTTCTCTTTCTATGTAGGTGTTTCTCTTTTTAATGTTTTCTTTCCTAATGTGCTGCAGTCTTTCTTACGGACTAATGACTAATGACAAAACCCTGAGGAGAGCTGACTAGAGTCAGTGATGGGGCCACACAACACAAACTGCACATAACACTATAAAAGACTTGTTTATGTATATGAATACCCTTAGATTAAAAAATATCAATATTCAAAAAGCAAAAATGCATCACATGTTCATCCCTAACTTTGATTCAACTCAAATCAGTTGGTCACTGTCAATACAGAAAGCCAACGAACTTCACAACAGACAGCAGAGGGCTACCACTGCAGAAGATTGATGTGAAACAACAGGCAATCAGTCAAGTTCAGTGTTTTGACTGACCACCGCCACCCAGATCTCAGCATACACCAGCTTTGACAAATCTCTGATTGTCTGAGAGACACAGAGAGAATTTCTTAGTGATGTTCTTATGAGGGTAATGTACCTTCTGTACTTGCTAGACTGAGGGAACAGACATTCAGACACATCAGCGATTCTTTTAGTACACTATCCTCATTTTTCAATCTCTTTCATAAGGTGCACAACCTCAACGCTGGATCCGAGAGCCTTCACCGAACAGGAGAAGCACACAAGGGCTACTTCCACAGTCAAAAAGCCTGACTTTTTCAGCCAGTCAGCCAAGCAGACCCAGAAAGAGCGATCCATATGGAGCAGACGACAAAAAAGAAGTGGCGATAAATTTAAGCTCTGGCAGGCGGCATCGTGCCATTAATATCAGAGTGCCTCTTCACACTGAAAGAAGTGCAAAATATCTTTTTCACAACACGTGAATCTTCTCTTCACACTAACAGTTTTCTGGCAACACGTTTGATGACAGGTTCGGTTTAGAGGTGATATGCTGTACGTCTTTACAGGAATAAATAGAACTTATTGCTATGACAACTGTCGCAAACGATCTTCAATGGGCAGAAGAGGAGAGATGATGGAAGCATCAATCATCAGGAGCTTCTGAATGGAGCATCTAAAAATTCTCCTTTACGCCGCACAAAGCAACATAACTTTTGGAACCAGAAAACTGTAAATATGCTTTTGAAGTGAAAGGAAAGTGACCATTCTGTCATACGTGAACACACCACAGCACACAGTGTGAACAGCACGAAATTCTACCTCTGCATTTAATCAGGCCTAATACTGGACACAAATCATCATAGCCATAAATCTGCACAGTGCAGGAAGACTAATAGAAAGAGCTTTATCTTTCTTTGTGGCTATTTTAGTTTTACATTGGAAGGCATGGAGGAAATGATAAGAAAGTAAAGTTAAATTGAGATTTTATTTCAGGAACAGTTATATGCAACAGGCAAGAAAAAACAGCATGTATTTTTTTTAAAGAATGTGGTGATACATATATAAGCATGCCTCAAAGACAACTTTACATTCATTGGACTCCTTTTATCGTTCAGAGTTTAGTTTCCACTGTCAGTGCAAGCACAAATACTTTAGATAGTTTTTGTGTCTAAAGAGATTACGGGGCAGTGTCTCTAATATTTGTCCGCATTCACATCAATAAATAAAAGTCGACTTATATTATATTATGTACAGTTTGAAGTTTGATTTGAATATGTTATGGCACCGTTTAGTTACAGCTGTCCATCAACTTTGAATGACTTGCAGAAATACTGGCAGCTGGAGCAATTTAACTATCGGACTGATTTTAAGTTAACCATTACAAGAAAATATCATTGTGTTTGCTCTTGACACTGAGTGGCTTTACAGTGCTTCACCTTACTACAGTGTCTATTTTTTTGATGTAACATGCCCCCCCCTTTTTATTTGTTGTGTGCGTCCTGCTAGGTCCGGGCTTCCTTGTGCTCAGTAATATTTCTATGAAGAAAATTACGTTGTTTACATTGCAAAAATAAAAAATCAGTTGTCAGCAAAACAGCCTATAATTCTCTACACCTGGATTATACACTGCCCGGCCAAAATAAACTCTAATTTATCTAATTTCTTTATTTATCACACACACTCTAATATTTCGTTGGACTGCCTTTATCTTTGATTACAGCATGCATTCATGGTGGCATTGTTTCAATAAGGTTCTGCAATGTCACAACATTTATTTCCGTCCAGAGTTCCATTAATTTGTTGCCAAGATCTTGTAGTGAGCACTGCGCAAAGACTTCTCCAGCACATCCTAAAGATTCTCAATGGGGTTAAGGTCTCGACTCTGTGGGGCCAATCCGTGTGAAAATGATGCCTCATGCTCCCTGAACCACTCTTTCACAGTTTGAGCCAGATGAATCCTGGCATTGTCATCTTGGAATATGCCTGTGCCATCAGGGAAGACAAATCCACTGATGGAATAGCCTGGTCACTCTGTATATTCAGGTAGTCAGCTGACCTCATTCTCTGGGCACATAACGTTGCTGAACCGAGACCTGACCAAGTGCAGCAACCCCAGACCAGAGCACTGCTCCCACAGGCTTGTACTGACGGCTCTACGCATGATGGGTGCATCACTTCATCCGTCTCTTCTTAACCTGATGCACCCATCACTCTGGAACAGGGTACATTTGGACTCATCAGACCACATGACCTTCTTCCATTGCTCCAGAGTCCAATCTTTATGCTCCCTAGCAAATTGAAGCCTTTATTTTCGATTAGCCTCACTGATAAGTGATTTTCTTAAGGCTACACAGCTGTTTAGTCCCAAATTCTTGAGTTCCCTTCGCATTGTGTGTGTGGAAATGCTCCTTCTTATACTATTTAACATAGCTGTGAGTTCTACTGTTGTTTTTCTACGATTTGATTTCACCAAATATTTAAGTGTTCGCTGATCACGATCATTCAAGATTTTTTTCCGATCACACTTCTTCCGCAAAGATGATCCTTTCAGTTTAAATAATACATTGGACAGTTCTTAACTCAATTTTAGCAGTTTCAGCAATCTCTTTAGATGTTTTCTTTGCTTGATGCATGCCAATAATTTGACCCTTCTGAAACAGATTAACATCTTTTCCACGAGCACAAGATGTGTCTTCCGACATGGTTGTTTAAGAAATGAGAAGCTGCATCACTGCATCAGTTACGGTTAAATAACTTGTTACCAGCTGAAACATATTCATCCATGGAATAATTATCCACTTACCGTTTTTCTTAGTTAAATCCAGGCGGTGACTTTTTTTTTGGCCAGGCAGTGTATGCTTCCTTCATTAAATCAGACTGGCCAATAACTAATATCCTAACATGCCAAAAGTCCAACGATATTAATACACAGGATTTGAGCTTGAATATTTATGTAGAACTCACTGCAAATCTCTCAATATGCAACGTCAAAAACTTTATCCGAACATCTTTTTGAAGCACCAAATGCCTGCACTTATGCTACAGTTGAAGTTATCTTGGTGCTGCCAAATGACTAGGTAAACAAAGTGAATGGAAAAAGTATCTTATGCTTTATTTCATGTTTACATGTTCCTGTTGTCATCCTGAAGGCCTACATATTACCGTGTATCATTCAATGTCTAAACAATTATATATTTATATACTTATTTGTATCATGTACTGTTTGTTTTGGTATTATACTGGTATGTTGTATATTTTTTATTCTATTGGTTATGCTGCATCTACTTTTCCACTTTACTGTTGTAACAATGCAAATTTCCCACCTGTGGGACTAATACAGAGTTATCTTATCTTATTTTATCTTAGATTTTCTTATCTTACAAAAGGCCACATTATGGGCGCAGCTCTTTTGAGTTCTTGATTAACTTCAAACATGGCAGAAACTGGCTCACCTAACTGGTTCGTCTGAGTGAGTTACCTTCATTTAAACATGTTAAAGATCTGTTTCAGTGCATAAACCCTGCTGTGACTCACTGACTGTTTTTTATTCTTTTAGCTCACTGAGTCTGAGCCAGCTCAGTCATATACATAAAACAGAAACCAATACCAAGGCACACGCTACAGAAGGAATGCATACAGCTCCGAAAAAAAAAATAAGAGAACACTGCAAAAATGTTCAGTTTCTCAGGTTTTATCTTTTATAGGTGCAAGTATTGAACTGAACAGCTTTGCCTTAGTTTTTAAAAACTACTGAAAACATTTCTCCTAATTTCCTAATAAAAAAAATGTTCTATATAGCAGAATTGTAAAGGAAATGACAAAACATCAAAATAAGAGAAATGATGCAGTGTTTACGGAACTTGAATAATTCAAAGAAAACATGGCAATAATTGGAAAATGGCAATAATTATCTTTGATGTACATCTAGTAGTGTTTTGCCATCCAACTGGTCTCATTGCAAGTGGAGAGTGTTGATTACAGCAGTGTTTTTATACTATTCCTCATTAAATAAGATGTGATTCAGGTGATCACCTAATCAGTACCTCATAAAACAGAATGAGGTGCTTGTGAAGAAATTGAACAGACACGTGCATGGAATGGTTGTCATACTCATACAGATGCTGATTTAAAAATAAATTGCAGTGGTCTCATTTTTTTCTGGGGCTGTATATGTATTTAAAGTATATGTATTCCAGAATTGTGGCACTTTTTGTTTATATCTTATGTGAGATTGCAAAAGATTATTCTTTGAATGTTATTATAATTATTCTGTATTCTGCATCAGAATTATTCTGGTGCATCCTATACAGTGGACAGGGGGGGGCAGTTTCCACGCTGTAGGGACTGCAAAAAATAAGAAGAGACCAACCAGCATGCGAAGAATGGTGGGTGTCCAGAGGCAGGACTGGTCAATGCTTCACTAAAAGTCACAGTCAACTCATTCAGCTCATTCTGTACTTTTAAGACGGTCTTCTAAATGTTTCTTGGTTTGGATGTGCACTTCTAGCAATACCTCCACATAAGGTTTCTCACACTAAGACATCTCTTTTACAAGAGCGGTCCTTTGTTAGCTTAACCCTTTTATGGATAGTAAGTGTTACTGTGCATCACTTGTGCTCCACCCCCTCAGAAAGTTAGCTGTTTTGCTACTTTTTCATCACACCCATCACTGATCTCATTCAGGAAACATGGTGCAGTTCCATGACATTACAGATAACAGACATTACAGACAAGTTAAGTGAGCACTGTGAGACTGAACTGTGATTGGAATCAATATTCAATGTTAATAACATTAACCATTAAGTAAACTGACAAAATTACCAAGAGGAGATAAGACGTCTGAAATTGTAACACATGCCTCTTAGTACTCCTGCAGACACCCCATAGGGCCATAGCCTTCAGTTTGAAAACCACTGCCTAAAATAATGATTCAAATTAATAAATAAATAACAGAATAGAACCAAACATGACATAACTTCAAGGATCACTTTTTTAGATTGTGTTTCTGGTATTCTTGAGTTCCAACCAGCCGTACAATAAGTGTTCCTATGTCTGCACTAAAGAGAAAATATCTTTAATGTGTGATAAGAAGGAACAGTCAGACGGTTCTCAGTGCTGTGATGCTTTGCAAGAACACAAAGCCACAAACTCATATCCTGCAACATAAATCTTTCAGAGTGTTAGGATGGTCTTACCAGGACATCTGTTTGGGAAAGTGGCCGATACAAAGATGCGCAGTTATGACAGTCAAACGATAAACAGGCTTAGGAATGCAGCTGAAAACATTCACGCAGGTCATGCTAGAAGAAAGCCAAGACCGAGAGGCCTCCTTCCAATTAAGCCTAGCCAAAAAAGTTGGAGGAGCAGAATACAAACGTTCTTCGCCGTTTCTGGATGGCGTTTGTGAAAATCCCGACTATTGCTTCAAGCTAGGCCCCGAACGCCAACACACAGAGACAGTACAGTTCTTCCTCAATTGAGCAGAACTGATTTGCTGATCTCTGTGGGGGCTGCACATCTCTAATCTCCACATCTTGCTCCCTTCCCTCAGACTCTTTCTTTCACCACATGCTGTTTTTCCCAGTCACATTTCTTTTATACAAAATCTGGCCTTGCTGGGCGCACATGCAGCGAGTTGAAGGGGGCTTCGATGGAAACACTGGTGAAATCCTTAAGAAACCAAGGTTGGCTTTGATCACGAGCATCTCAAACAATGCGAGGCGATCTGCTCGGCAGACAGCTCGGGCTGCCAGGCATTTTGCCTTTGGCTGCTGCTTCTTCTTGTGGCTTCAATATCTATCACTCTTTCTCTCCTGGGTGAAGTGCATGCCTGGGCATGGAATCTTGGTAAAAAAGCATTGTTTGTCTAGCACTTTTCAAAGAAAGCTGCGCAACGGCCTTCTCTTCCTGGCGCAGGGAGTGTGTGCGTGTGTGCAACAGCATTGAATTTGGGCTTAATGAGTTTGCCCAGGGATGCAAATCAGAATCAGGAAGGGGAGGAGGTGGGGGAGTGAGTTGGGCTTTGGGTGGTTAGAATTGTACACCGCATTCAATTTGCATAAAATGGAAGCGATGCGCATTGAGACAATGCTGATTATTTTTGATGGGGTGTTAACATGATGATCAGGGCTTCCTGTCACATCACGCCTTTGTTGAGTTTGATTTCCTTTGAATGCGCAGACATTAATATTTTAATAAATTGCAAATGACAACAATAAAGGGTAAAGAGTCAAACATCTCAGTGAGGAACTGGAAGGGGGTTATTCTCCAGAGAGACGCCCCCCCAAAAGACAGCAGATCAGCTGGAACGCTTATTAGCATAAAGAACAAAGGCACAGAAAATGTCTCATCCTTTCCCTTATCCCTCTGACCACAGCGCTGTTAGCCGACAACATTCCTCATACACTTTGAGCATGAATAGTATCACCAAACTCTAACTATTCATTAAGTGTTCTTCAAAAAGCTATTCCAGATGAAAGAGTTGTTACTAGATGTTACTATTGAGCCTAGATGAACGAACCTTTAGCATTTAGCAAACAAGTTCAGCCACAGGTTCTAGCTCCATGATGGGTTATACTCTGCCACAGTCGATGTCCATTAATGCCTCATAATTAAAATGCAGGAAAAAATAAATAAAATTATATAATATAATAGATCAATGGGATCTTTATAGATTCAAATTGATTCATTTTCTATTTTTTTTTAAATGGGAACTTTAACCTGTAACATGTCCATATAGCTTATATTTTTGTTTTATTGTAATTAGAAGTAGTTCGGGTTCAAATTCAAGTTACTATGTTGCAGAAACTTGTTGAGATATTGGTGATGCACTTAAAACTGTTATTAAAACAAATTAGAATAGATTTTTGGAATAGACTGCCCAACAACAGCAAACAAGGCATCACTGTTTGTATACCCTTCAAAATATATATATTTTTTTAAGAAAGGTGAGAATTTGACATGTTTGTGAGAACATCACTGATGTGGTGGGCATCTGGCCTCCCAGTAAGCATGAACATTTTGTACTTTTGAGGTCCAAACATACTTAACTTGCTGCCTGACCAGATAGCGTTACATAATGTATGACACATCAAGTGCATCAAGGGGCAGCTGTGATGTCTGATGCCATGGGCAGCTGTATCAAAGCTCCCTTCGCTATCTTCTGGAATGTGTCTTTACTCCATTTCTCTGAATCACACCACAAAATTCTTCTTGCTGTGCTCATGGTAGCAAAGAGCATGAAACATTACACTCATCACCCTGATCTACCTTCAATAAACATCAGCTGAGTTCAGAAAACATGCCCCGCTCCCTATTAGAAAAAAAATGCTATTTTTTGTACTGTAGCTTGAATTGACCAGTGAACAAGGAAACCATTCCAAACACAGCATTCAGACAAAGCTGCTGTTTTCTAAAGGTCACTAGTTAAAGTTACAGTCACACCAGTGATACTAATAGCTTAATACAGCCTCTGACTTGGGAAAGTTCTCATGTGACCCAGTTTGAGCAGAGTCTAAGTGAACCACATTTCTCCTTCTTCATCCTGTTGCTGCTTGGACAGTAGTTAAAATCTCAGATAACTCTGAATGTGAGATTTGGGGGATTTTTTGGTCCATTTTGGCATCCAAACAGGACTTCACTGAACACTGGTCATTATAATTTATAGCCAAATTAACATGTTGATTTAGATTTGTCTATACCTAGAACATGTGTGGATGAAAGGTCTAATCACAGTCTAACCTCACTTTCAAGAACCACAAACTGCTACACAAGTGTAATATTTGTTACAGCATTTGTTACAGCCTGAATAGTAAAATTAACAGATACTGCATGACAGTGCAGCTAAACTACAGTCAATAAAAGGAATGCATGCAGCTTCTGATTTGGAAAACCCAGAGTCTAATGGTTGAACTGAAGAATTTTTGGACATTATAAGGCTGTTAAGAAGGAATAATGTCATAAAGACACAGTCCCATTCTTAAAACACAGATTACTTGCTTGGTGCACCATGTCTGTGATTATCTGCACGTGCCATTAGCAATAAATAACAGAACACTGTTCTAAAAAAAAAACAACAGAACGGGCCAGATGGTACATTTCCCTATAAGAAACTGACAGACTGAAAGGACTAAATTATCTTTTTAAATGTTTTCAAACATGTTTGGTCACACGTGCAAGTCAACACATTATGCACACACACCTACTCAGTTGATTAATCAAAGAACACTTTGATTGGTTCAGACTGAGCAAACGTTGCAGCTGCAGTTGTTTGAGTACACAAAGAGGAATTCGACTTGCTTGAGACAAAAAGCAGACTGCCACCAACTTTTGTTGTAAGAAATGCAAATATAAGAGCACATTAATTAAGCAAAAAACCATGAGAGGCTGTGCAGCCTAGGGATTTTCCCACAAATGTTGCTGCATAATGCAAATGAATAAAGCATCAACAAAACCCAACAATAAATCACTTTTTTAATGATAGTGTCCTCCACGATTATTGGCCCTTATTTGATACATGCGAAAATGACTAATCAAAATTCCCCTTAAGGTTTATTTGCAGAATACATAAAGCTTATTTGATACAGAGAACATATAAATTCCATTTAAGCCCATTACCACAAGGAAAAAAGACGTACCTGATCACAAAATAACAGTTATGCCAAAAAACACGCATCAGAAGAATTAACACCCTCTCATTTTACTAACTCCTTTTCCCAACAGAACAGCTCTGAGTCTGCTCTAATGTTTTATAAGCTTGAAGAACACAGAAGAAGGGATTTTCAACCTCAATGCGGAACCTTTCCAGAGTCCTGGGTCTACTTTTGAGCTCAACCTACAGGTTTTTGATTGGATTTAGGTCAGGGGCTTGAGATAGCCATGGAAAATGTTTGATTTTGTGTTCACGAATTTTAAATTGATTTCGAAGTGAACTGTCCTTCTGGAACTCCGATAAAACTTTACTCAAACTTACTCATGTAACAAACATTTCAATGACAAGATCCGGCAGACAGATATAACAAAGACGTTCCACAGTCAAAATCCAATAACAGTTCCAGGTAACACGCGGCAGACAGAGTCATGAAGGTGAGGCACTGAATCCACAGTAAAGAGCAAAAGTCAAAAACCAAAATCAGGAGTATTAGAGCAGGCTAGAGGTGTAAGTCAAAATGAATCAGGTCAGGACACACAAGGCAAATGAGGTCAATTAATACAAACGCTCGGTACACCAACACTTTGCAAAGTCTTTGCATATTCTAGCACATTTTAAGATTAGTCCTTCATTAACTCAGTCTTTATTCTAACCCCTAGTGGTGTGCAGGCCACTCCTAGTTTTATCTTCTTTAGAAAGCCAGTCAGATTTTAATTTAAAGTGCCTTGGTACTTCCTGAAATTCACACTGCCACGTATGTGAATGATACTGCCAGGTCCTTTACACAAGAAACAGCCCCACAGCATCACAGATCCTCTACTGGGGCAACTGGTGGCCTTGTGGTTAGGAAGCAATCCAAAGGTTTTGGGTTCAAATCCCAGGACTGCCAGTGACACCACTGCGGTATCCCTGAGCATTATACCATCCCCACACACTGCTCCCCGGGCGCCTATTGCTTGACTCAGGTGAATGGATTAATAGCAGAGGAGACTTATTTCTCCTGGGATCAATTTAGTATGTAAAAATAAACACTTGCTATCAGGTGATTTTGTCTGTAGTCATAGTCATTTCTATGCCAAAACTACCTTGAGTGCACAGAATCAAAGAGATCAGACTTTTGCCTGAACAAAGCACCCTGTTCCTGTTAAGCACCCTGTAACTCCAACTACCAAATTCTATATTTCTGAAACTTTGAACATCCTCCTCACTGTGGCTGCTTTCCAGGCCGGTTCATGATAGTTTAGAATTCTTTAAACATATTGTCCTAAGTGTTGATATGGGCATTTTAAGTTGAGAAGCTATTTTCTTGTATCCATTCCTTGATTCTTTCAAATAAACATACCTGCTGTTTCTTGGGACTGCCCATAATTGATGTGATAAAGAAATAACTAACAGTTGCTTTATTTTCAGACTAAACTCACCTCAAATAAAGGTGTTCCATTTTAGATATAGCATTAAATTCAATCTAGTATAAAATTACATTATATAGTTATAGTTCAGTATAGTGTTAAGAATCATCCATACAGATGAGTGCACACATTTGCAGAGCCCTGGTCAAATTACTGGATTTGCTGATGTTCCTGAGTGAAAATAAGTACACACTATCAAACATGTAATCCAGCATGTTATTTGACCAGGTGTATTTGGATGCAGCCCCTGCCATATTGGGTCTTTTAGTTGCTTATCACTGCTTTGTCAGTATCATAGATTGTGAGCTTTTCTTTGGTCCATTTTGTCACACAAACAGGCCTTTTAGGAACACTGGTCATTAATACGTATTACAGTAGTATGTAGAACACTCATAAATGTAACAATAAAGTCAGATTAGAATTACCATGTCCACTTCATGAATTGGGCCTATAGTTTTTCAACAGCAACAAAGAAAGAAATGCATAACCACCCCCGCTCTCTCAGGAAGACATCAGAGTTTAAGGAAGTAAAGGTCTTAATTGTATTTCACTGATAGAGACAGAGAGCATGTTCTCTCTGTCTGAAGAGAGTGGGGTGGAAAACGGTTGGTTACCAGCTTGATCGATTGCCTAGAAAAGAGCAGAAAGGAGACATCTTTCTCAACAAGTTAGTAAGGTACCAGCACTAAAACGCTATTCTAAATGGAAGTGTGTTCTCTGAGGAAATTCAGTCTTGGGGAACATGAGAACACGACGCAATTTCACTCTCAGTCAGGAAGACGAACAGCTCGCAGGAGGGGATATGTAGCACCTAGAATTTAAACAAGATATAAACCTGAAGCAGCTGGTCAATGAGATGGAGATCATGGTAAAAGAAAAGAAAAACAGATCTTTGTCAGCACTTATGTATAAACCCATCCCTAGAACATTTAAGCTGTTTCTCAGGGAAATAAGGCAATATAGGCTTTTACCACCCCACCCAATATTGGTATCCAAAAAAATCTCTGTGATTTACTGCAATGTGAAACTGTTAAAATGATGGTTCTAATTTACTCTTTTGTACTCTTTAAGTGTAAATGTGCTCCATCAGCCATAACATGATTGGTGGGTGAAGTATGCATTTGTAACTCTAAAATAATACATGGCGCTAGAAAGGACTTTCTTTTATCCAGTGCTACAGAAGAACCAATGTTGCTTACCTAAATAACCTTTGGATAGATGGCTCTTTAACATTGTCATTGTCATTTTACATGACAATTGTGAGTGTGAGTAACCTTTTGAAAGTTTATATCTCCACATAACATAAAGGTTCTTAGAAGCTTTGAGGTGGTGAGTAACCTTAACAATCAGTGGAGGATCTTCATATCTTTACAAGAATGTCTAATAAGGACGCTTCTAAGGGTGATCTATGGCGTCCCCGCCTTTTTGTATGTTTGTACCAAAGCTACAAGACTCATGGAGTTAACAAGCAAAAGAAGCTCATAGCTTCTAGATACGTATTGGTTTGGATAACACATGGGCTTAAACTGCATTAAGATGTTAAGTAATCTCACATGCATATGGTTGGCATATGTGGTTACTCAAGGTGTTTTCACTATGCAACATATTTTGTCCATGTTTAGAGATAATAGTATCCTCAAAATGCATTTGAGATTACTTAACTGCCTGACCTGATTTGTGTGTATGAATAATGAATGTATGCATGAAGTGTACAGGAATACACATGTGTATATGAAACATGTATGAGAAGGACATGCTGTTTGCATGCTAAGCAGATGCCTATAAGCTTCTATTACTTGCTAGCTACATAATTCTCAAAGCAACAGTGCACAACTGAACATGTGGTGTAGGGGTAGTGCAATAAGAGGGTGCTTTTTTCATGGCCAAAAGGTCACTTTAACCTCTTTAGGTATCTTTGGCCATAAGGTTCATGTTCTCTAGTCCTTATATGACCTGCCATGTAGGATGTTGACAGCGAGCCTTGTTGTGAAACTGAACTCAGCAGTAGCGCTGAAGCATCCAAAAGTGCATTCAAGCACGGTGCGTAACCCCACTGGCTCTCATTTGCATGTGAAAGAGTGCAACACCTGGATAACATGAAAGGAGTATTTACCCCAACTTGGCAAACGTCCCCCGGTAAACAGCGAGCCTTGTGGTTTTCAAATGCCTCTCGGTGACGACGTTGTGTTTTGTTCCAAAAATCAATGTGTGGATTGCAAAATTCTCTCTCTCACACACACAAATCTGCATACACACTTCCCACTGCGGAACACATGGGCTCTGCTGATTAAAATTGACAAAAATAAACAAACAGAGAGAGCAATATGATGTTTTGCACCCACCTTACTCAAAACAGTGTCAGATAGCCATTCAATAACTTTGCAGCTTGTAAACAAAATTAAGTTTTTTCACTCGTGTCTGTGTCCTTTAGGTGAATAACTGTGAAGCTTACCATATCTTTCATATGGCCAATTTATATCCAGTTTACATTTGGAGGGTTTGCAATATTCCATCATATATGGATGGTGATACATGGAAGTAATTGTGAAGAAAGAAATACAGTAATCCCCCAGTTTTACGCGGTTCAGCAGTCGCGGATTCAGTCACACGCAGATTTTTTCTGAGAACTCCCCACAATAATGTGGGAATCTCCACAATAACGCGGAAACCACAAAATATCCTCCAGAGAGAGAGAGAGAGAGAGAGAGAGCAGTCACACACACACACACACACGCACACACCCTCTTGCAGAGACACGAGGCAGTCACGCAGTCTCTCTCAGAAAGTGAGTGTGTGTGTGTGTGTCTGCTCTGTGTCTTGTCTTCGTATTTGTGTTTTAAACATTTGTTCCCCAATTTTCAACAGTTATCTCCGTTTATTTAGTATTAGTAAGCAGTGTGCTGTCTAAACATGTGGGTAGAGAGAGTTATTTCACTGTTTCTTTTGTGTACGAGGCTTTGTTTTGGCTCACTGCACTCTGCTAATGCTAACGCGCGCTGCTAATGCTAACGTTTTTTAAGCATTTTCCTCTGGATTTCAACGGTTTTCTAATTCTGATTATTTATTTCTCCTTGCTGCTGCCATTTGAAGCGTCTGTAGCACTCCAGACCAGAATCTCCCCTGTGGATCATCTCAGTGTTTCTCTTGTTTAAAGCACTGCACTTTTATTCCTGTAAACTAAATGAGACAAATATGGCTTAACCTTTACATTTTCTTTAAGGGTAATGCATTAAACTGAGTTTATAATGAAATTAAAGTGTTCTGGGAGCATGTTTGGGGGCATATTTAGGGTTTACACTATAACCCTATATTTAGGGTTTACGCTATTTTTTTACCAAAACACAACAACGCGGTTTTTCACTTATACACAGGTGCTCTTGGAATGTAACCCCCACTGTACCATCTGAGATATTTACGAAAAATTCAGTTATCTGCACTAATAATAAGATTGAAGGAATTTTAGGCAATATGACAATTTTCCTCCCTACTCAAACATAACAATCATCTGATTTTCTTAGTAGCTTTGTAGATAATAATATGTTTAGAGGTGGCCATTATCTCACTGTGGCACGAATTACTTGCTCTTTAAATGAACATCCACGTTTAAATGCAGTAATTGTGATGATCTTCAAGGTGGGCCTGAAAAACTACAGGGGATCCAAAGGCCTTTATGTGAAATAAGACATATCAGAGAACGGCAGAGATTTTTCATCAGAACCTCCAAATACCAACAACATTTAGTCATTGCTCATTCTCAAAACAAACAAATAGATAAAACAATTCATTTCACAATAAAATAATCATACCAGGCAAACACACACCTGAAAATACATCTCAGAGGAATCAACAATAAGCAGAAGGGTTTTGATTATAACAGACCATAATAAGTCACCATTTCCCTCCTGACTTCAATCTACAAATATGGACGAAAGTACAGCTAGACAATAGTTTTTTTTTCTTTTTCTCAGAAACGCCTGTGTATGCAGATAAAAGTACACTGATGTCTTACAGTAAGCATCAAAAAACAATAAGCATGTCTGTGTAAGAGAGAGAGAACTTAAAAACTCAATATGGACAAAGATGATGCTAAACTGGGGGCTATAAACGTCTCTTCATTATGCAAAAAATAATAAATAAAACCAATACTACATCCACCACTATTGCTACTATTACTACAAAAAATTATAATAAGAGTAATAATAACAACAACAACAACAACAACAACAACAACAACAACAACAACAACAACATTTAACAAAATGTCAAGTTATTTAACACAGGAACATGAGCTAAACATTGTAAACATTAATTATTATTAGGGCTGGGAACACTTATTAGTTTATTTATAATCTCTGATAATGACCATAAAATAAAGCTGAGCTCTGACCGAACTGAAACTTCATTTGCATGATGAAAGTGTCCACTACAGACAGCCTGGGCCATAACAAAAACACCACCAGAAACAGACTTCATAAGGCCATCACCAGGCCTTTTAATACCAAAAACGTTTAGTGTTATCCAAACCACTTTTTTAAACAACTGCTTGGAAATGAATACAAGAAGTTTTTTTAATAGTCATTGAGACTCACTGGCCCAGGCCCTTACTAACAGCCCATATGTTAAGTAGACAGAGGAGTCACAACAACACACAGGAGCTTCAATTTCTACAGCAGGCATTTTGTGTGCTTGTGTATGTACACTATAGACATATAACCAGAGCCTGCACCACACAATGTCAAAAAGCATCTTTGACACACAAACACACAGTGTCACAGATCATTCACCATCCACGATCTATTCATCAGCCAACAATCTATTTGTTGTTCTTCAGAACTTAATCTGAGCCTCCTCCACCTACAAAAATGATAAATACATCTCAGCATAAGCATAATGTTGGTAAAAGAACAAATAAGAACTGAATCCACCCTTCCTCAGCATCCTCCGACTTTTGTCTCTCTAGTCAGGCTGGCAAGTCCACGCCAGAAGCCTCTTCTACCCGTCAAAGTTTAGTAAGAGAAAATCCAGCACACTTTAGAAGAGCGATCCAGCACACTTCAGTATGACTTCAATCCCGGCTCTAACAAGAACGGATCCAGATGGTTCTTCTCTCTTTTTTTTCTCAGCTCCAATAAGCTGGCACGGGAGGAAAATGGAAGAAAAAGGAGTGAAAAAAGCTGAAGAGATGCTGTCGTTATCATCAAAAGAACTGTCCCAGGTGCCCTTTTCAAGCAGAAGGACTTTTTTTATTCACTTTGAGAGACGTAGCCACGAAGAGCGGGTGGAGTGGACATGTGAGAGCGTATGATTAACTCATCACATAGCGCTATAAAAAGCTCCTTTTTATTCCCAAGCCAGGCACAGATGCTAACTGTATCTTCCCTCGTGCTTTTATCCCAGCCATTAGATGCCTGATTTACAACAGCAGGGGAGATAAACTTTCAGACACATGGGATGACAGTTGTGAAAAGCTTGATGCTACTACTGCTAATGATAGATTTTACTGGTCATTAGTGGTCTTCAGAAGTCTGTGTACTTCTACCCTTGAAGGTCACCTCCATAAGTTGTCAACCAGAGCATACTGGGTTTCCTTTTTGAGTCTTGGTTCCTCCTAAAGTTTCTTCCTCCAGCTTTAGTGAGATCTTCCTTTGCCATTCTTGCTCACTAGGAACTCAGACCTGGATCCTGTAAAGCTTTGCGACAATGTCAAATGAAAATGTATTTCATAAATACATTTGACTTGACTTGACCCTTGTGTGCTCAAGGGTTATTTGGTACTTAGGAGGACTTTTTTGCCCTCAAAATGTGATATAATGCCAACGAAATTAGAACAGGGTCCTAATATCCTTAATATCAACATACTGAAACATTATTAACTTTTTTTTACACTTGCACCTCCAACATTCCAAAAGTCTTACAGCAACCTGAGCAACAATCTTATCAATCTCTGTGTTTAAGACCTCTACCAGGCATTTAAGACCACTACCAAGGCCCTTATGCTACACTTTTATTGTAATTAACTTGTTTTCTCCCTAAGGGGGGATGTGTGGATCTATGTACTGAAAACAGTCATCGTGAGTGACTATTTTTTCATTAAACAGGCTGTTTTTGTTACCCTGCCCCTGAGACTTATATGGAAATGAGCTTTGTTCTGACTGGCCACACTGTATTGTACCTTTTTTTATTAAAAAAGCAGCCCAGCCCAGTTCAAACTTGAACAGCAAGGCTAAACTCGCATAGGCTGCATATATGTATTATATTATAAATTCATTCTTCATATGAGCTCTTTAGTTTACTTGACTCTGCCATACAACAAATAACTTACCAAACAGACCATTCCACATCCACTAAAACTTTTTGAGCTGTTATGTACTATTTTTATATGAAGTTAATAACCTAGAGTGACCTGCTATTTGACTGGGATAAATGATCAAATATTATCAGATGAATCAGATGTTTCGAGATGAATAGCTCAACAGGGTCCAGCAACAACAAAACAAAACAAAAAAAGCTTTTTGTACTGAGGAGGCTAAATGCTTTCCTTCTGAATGTCATTTTCTCAAAGAATGCAATAAACTAAAATGCATCCACTGAGTAAAGGCCTTTTACTGAATATTCATACGCTTCAGGCTCCTTTTTGATCTTTTGTTTTAGGCCAAGTAAAGTAATGTCTTGTTTTGTTTTTTTTATTTAATAAAGGTATTGTTTTACGCACCTGTACCTCGCCGTGTGATCTCGCCCTCGAAATCCCCGTAAAACACCATGTTACAATTATCACGGCACCTTGTGTGCATTCTAAAAAAAAGAATTCTTATAAAGTGAAGAGAAAACAGCAATGTTAACAAGCTTGTGGTGCTAAACTCCTGCTGTGACCTATTACCTCAACACATTGCTGAGTTAATATTCCGCAGACATCTTGCAAAGACTCAGTGTGCTGTACGGGTAACTGCTGCGATCACGCTAATGGATCATAATCAATCTGATTAGGCACTAAAAGTGTCATCTGCACAAAGCTCCGCTCTCGTTGTGTGTATCTCGCACGTCGATACAAAGCTGTGCAATATCCTAACTCACCATGGTAGACACAGGCACAAACGTGGCACAAATCATTTTCATTAAGCGTTGGAGCGGCCATGCTGCGTCCATATTTTGTCTCTCCAATCAAGCAATGGGTGATAAATTACATCATACACATAAGTCACATGGTTCGTAATGAGGTACCACTTTACAATAAGACTACTCTTATAAAGGGCTTATAAACTATTAATAATCAGGTTGTTAATAAGGCAGTTTAGAAATTAATTAATAAGCGGTTATAAACAAGTTATAACAGTTGTCATGCATTGATGCAGGCTCACTATTTGTCAAGATCTGGTGTTTTAATGTTAGTAGAATGTTAACAAAGACCTGATGAAGCTGACAGTTTAACATTCTGCCTGAGAAAGAAACAAGACAAGCTCAGCAAGATCTGAGATCTTGCCAAATGTGCTTAGCAGTCTCAGGAATCAAACCCAGGACTTCCTGATCACAGGGCAAACGCCCTAAACTGTATGCTAGATAATAGCTTTCACTGGGGAAAATGTAATATTTTGTAATTCAATTCTTCTTAAATACAAAATAAATTTTGTTGTTGTTTAAATGTGCACAGCATTTGAGCCAAATTCATCCAAATGCAATAAAACACATTCCATAGGAACACAGACTACTAGGACAGGATCGAAGAGTTGACTCATGAAGCTGGCCATTGTTTTTTGTTTTTTTTTTTGTACTTTACAACACTGATAACAACACTTATAACAATATCTGTTTTCAAAAATATAAAGAAAAACTGCATTACAAGTAAAAAAGTATTGCTATTTGTATTTGTGCTAATAAATCTTTGTATGATAACCTAAAGTGGGGGCGGCTCAAAGGAATAGTTTAGCAAAACATCAAATTTACACAATTTTCGACACACCCAGGATGTAGTAGTTCAGCCAAGACAAGTTTGGAGTCCACATTTTGCTTCTTCTAACTTACAACTGGAGCTATGAGGCTAACGATGCTTACAAATGTTAGAACACAAACCTTCACTGATGAGGTTTAGGACTTGGGGTCAGCTGACTCAGGGTCAGCTATGAACGTGAACAAAACTTCACAGAGTTGCCAAACACTGTCTGCAGTCACTTTACACAACAAGGTCTGTTTTCAAAAACCGCCTCAGGAGTAAGAGTGCTAATCTATATTTTTCGTTGCAAAGAGGCATCATAAATAATCGATACATCTGATCCAAGGTCAGTTCACTGTATGGCTGCTATGTGAATACCAGCAATGGTGCTGTGTGAAACGCCTGTATTTGTAAATACTTTGTAGCTCACAGAAGGTCATACTGAGTCCTAAACTACATCAACAAATCTGCACTTAATAAATAGCTCTTTATCTTACTAAAGAGCTAGTTACAGTGTGTGAGGGTAGAGAGATCTTTTGGGGATGTACATAGAGAAAATGATTTTGGTGACTTTTAACTTTTAGGGTTCATGAACAAGAGCTGTCTTGCAACTCCAGTCCTAACCTAAAAAAAAGTCACATTTGGAAACCAAACATGCCCTGCTTAATTGAAAACATGTTGGGTAAGAGCAAAATTGCATACATTTGATTTTTTTTGCTAAAATGTTCCTATCAGGACTGGCAAGCAAGCTCAGACTTCCATTGCACACTTCTGGAACTTAAAGAGTAACTCCGCCAGTTTGCCTTGCAGTAAGTACTGAATAATAAGCTTAGAAGTTTAGACAATACCTTTTTAAGCGACATGGGACATGAGCTTCTTAGGGATGAGGCATGGGTTAGCAATTTTGACTCACATGTATGTAAAAATATGTTTTGATAGAACGCAAAAGATAGAGATGAGTAATGAGTAATGAGAAACTAACGTTGATGATAATAAGCAGAAAACTCATTTTCCTTCAGATTTTGATAATGTGCCAGGTGTACATTTCTGTTATTTTGTTAAAACACTGAAGAAGACTTCCATATTGGAAGAGTAACTACAAAGAGGCATTCTCAACATTGATTAGTCATGACGCACTTTGAAGGAACTCCGTGAATACGTGGTTCCAAAGTAACAATGTGCACATACTAGAGGAATGTTTTCAAATCATGGTGTGCATTGCTCCATAGCAGAGATGTTCACAAGTTATTTTTACCAAGTCAAGTCTCAAGTCTTTGTGCTCGAGTCAAAGTCAAGTCTCAAGTCTTTGAGTGGCAATGGTTACAAATGGCGACTCTAAATGTGGGATTTCTGAGCTGTAAATGTTGAGCTCTAAATGTTTAGAAGATATGCTAATTGGCCACGCCCCGCGATTACAATTGGCTGTTA
>JBBPCY010000035.1:2623043-2649002 GCA_037974405.1 Brachyalestes nurse | reverse complement strand
TTTTCGGGGGTTATTATGGCAAACGAGGGGTCGTTGGAAAGAGTGCGAGATATAAATAAATAATTCCATGAAATGAATATTGTTTACGAGTTATGACTCACAAGTCACAACACCCAAGTCCGAGTCAAGTCTCAAGTCGTTGAGGGTAAGTCTAAAGTCAAGTCACCAGTCTTTGTGCGACCTAAGTGCGACTCGAGTCCCCATTTCTGCTCCACAGACAACAATTAAAAAAACAAGCTTGAGAAAGATTGGGATTAAATCAGAAATATGCTTTAGGTGTAGGAAGGAGGTTTATTTACTGCCTGCAACAGACTCTAGATCAGTCCAGTATTTAAGAAGCACTGACCTTAACTTCCCCATGGCATGAAATTCATGCAGTTATCTAGAAGTCTAGATCTTGGAACAAGCATAATTATTAGCATTTACATTTACAGCATTTAGCAGATACTTTGATCCAAAGCGATTTCCATTCCCTGACTACAGGGAACAGTCTCCCTGGAGCAACTTTGGTTTAAGGGTCTTTCTCATGGACCCAGGGGTGGTATGCTGAAGGTAGGATTGAACCTATGACGTCTTGGTCTAGAGGCAAGTATTCTACCCACAGAACTAATTTGATAGATTAACTCATTTGATGTGTGAACTAATTTGATACCAAAAAATTATAGAAGCATTAAATGTCAATCCCCAGCCCAACTCACTTCCAGGATGTAGATCCCAATTCCAATAATGGTAGACTCAGAGTCCTGTATTCAAAATATACATGAAAGTACCACTCAACCCTAAGCTAACTTTGCACTCTTCTTCAGCAAACCTACCGCAAATTCGGTATTAGTCCCAGCAAGTGAAAGCACAAGGAGATCAAGGTCGGAGACAAAAATGATTTTAGAATGTTTTGTTCCTCCCTCCTTCCCGCCTTCAGCTTGCACAGATGGAGATATTTCACATTAAACTGTCGCTTGTGGTTGCGTTGCGAACACAATAAAGACAAGAATGTGACAAAATCTCCACAATAAAGAGTCAACAAAGATATTCCCCTTACTAATGGAACTGTTTCCATTACTTAGTTGAGCAATAAAAGATATTTTCTTCCTTCAATTTTCCCAGCCTGCCTTGAATTACAGGGGCACACAGAACAAACAAGTGGTACAGTTATTACTTTTTTGGGCTCTCCGTAGAGCATTAAAGGTGAAATCGTGCGCACTTGGACCATCAGTGATATTAAAATGTTCATTAACCTGCAGAGTCACCCTGTAACATTACAGCCTGTCCTTTCTAAGCTGCTCCCGCTCTGCTCTGTTCCACACATGCTCCTGGGAGAAATTCCAAACTAGGGAGGCTTTACTGTCCAGCAAGAAGTGAAGAACTCAGAGCTAATGCACTTTCGAAAAACTTGCTCCCCAGTCATCTTTCAGTAAGGTGCTATTTATACCCTCATGACAGCATTTGGTGAGAAATACGTCAACGTAGCAGATTAAATTGGAGCCGGGTCACTCAATGAGCAGCTTGTCAAAGGCTGAAAAGTTTGGTTTCAGACACTGAGAGCCTGAAACTGTCAAAGTATGCCTTGCCTTAGAGGTTAGAGACAGCTGGACACTATAATATCACTGAATATAGGTGCCCTGTACAATGCTGTATAATGTTCCTATCATAGGTCCTTGGTATGGGTGTATTTTTTTCTAGGATTAAAACTGGTATAGAATAACATTTTTATAAGAATAAAAGTGGCACTATGTGCAGGTTCTTCAAACTTTAAATGTCGCCACAGTCATGCCTCATTTACACAAATGGTTAAAAAAAAACATTAAATGGTTTTCAAGGGGGCCTGAAGTAGTTCTATAGCATCGTTCCTTTATGGGCACATTCATTTTTTTAGTGCTTCTTTATAGTGGCTTCATTAGTCAAAAAAATTGAATTGCATTGTAATACACAGGTGTGTTCACACAAGCTAACAGCATAATTTACATGCAGGGCCTACAGCAACTCTGACTCAAATTGGCTTTGAGCCAGGAGGCCATGGGTTCTAACCTCCCTGTCTTCACATCCACACTGCTGTTGTGCCCCTAAATAAGGCACTTAACCCCAAGCTGCTCCAGGGATGCTGCAACATAAAAATCCTGTCACACTTTCTCTCCCTCCAGGGAATGCTTGTAAAAGACAATATGTTTGTTCCTAATATAGCCCAGACTCAGGACAGCGAGAGAAATCTAATAATGTGCCGTAGATAAATCTGCTCGGTTTTGAGCTGTCGTTTCTATACTTTGCTGTTGTGTGAATCAGTCTTCATTTGCATACTGTAGTGCATGCTTAACTGATCCAGTCTGAAATGATGGACAACTCTCTTTTTCACAAGACCAAACAGTTCTTTTTCATGGAAAAATACCGTACAATAGTACAGCGTGAGAGACAGAGAAACAGGACAAGAGCAGGAATGTGGGGTGATGCATTTTAAACAAAAACCCTCTCCCAAACCCTTAAGCAATTTATGAACTTTAAGACCATCTGCAATTGGGACGTCTAGCAATTATTTCTCTATATGGACGCCATGGGTTCATTCATGGTCATTTACCCTGGAACATCCCCAATATAGACAGAGGCAGCGTTTGATTCACTTTATTATTAATAACGGAAAAAAATGTTGAGGGAAGATGTTGGGGGGGGGGGGGGCTTGTTTGAGGAAGTGGAGACAGCAGAGCGAGCCTGTGTTTCGGCCACCTCTCTTTCATGAGTAGTGACAGATCGCTGTGGTTCTCACGCTGAAGGAGGCACAATGGGCTGCAGTGGGCCACAGCATGACCCTGTCTTTCACCCTTCACCACTTCCATTGCCCTGTCAAAAATGGTTTGGAGAGCTGGCTATCCATTCGCATCAGAGGCACTGCTAAGAAAACACAAAAAAGCTGTGCCTAGAGGGGCTCTTCTCTTTATTTTGTGCTTCAGGGATAGCCAAAAATCAACAGAAGAGAAATTAGATGAGTACCAGAGTTAAGAAGATCTTACTGCTTCTGTTCTTCATCTCCGTACAGCCATCGGTTTGGTGAAACCTATCTCAGGCCTTAATACTAATAGAATGAACATGAAATGAAATCGAACTTTCAACTCTAAAGTTCATGATGAGAGTTTACTCTTTTAGCAACATGTGGATGCTCTTTAAGCTGAAAGGTTTAAAAAGACTTCTCACATTTACTTCAAATGTACAAACATGGTTCTTTTAAAAAAGACATCCACTTTAAGGTGCTTCAGAGAACAAAAAAAGTTCTCTATGATACATTTTTGTAGCGAAGAGCTGAATCAAAATGCTAACAAGGCTACTAAGAAGTGCCAGCACCCCTCAACTAGCATCAGTTAAGCTGATCTATATATGAAGAAATCTGATTTCTTTTGGTGAGGGGCAGTTTTAGATGGGTCACAGATGATAGGGAGGTCCAAAGTCTCTCCACCGGTCCACAGATGGTCAGCAAGGACAAGCTGATCTCCACTCAATGGAAAAATGCAATTGGGCCAAAAGAAGGACAGCCAGAATGTGGCCAGGCAAAAGGTCTGTCACCAGGCGAGCGTGTGAAAGAGACACTGGCAAGAGAGCATGGAACTGAGCCACGCTCACAACAAGAGAGTGGACAACATCCACCTCATGATGAGACCAGTAAAATGAACTACATGTGAGTGTTCCAAAAGGTCTTTAAGGAATGGGATTGAGGCATTTCATTTTTAAAAACTGATAGTTAGGCATAGAGACAGCCTTGAACTGCAATTCTAGCTGGTCAGCACATTTTCCCCGACTCCCTGCGGCCCAGAGACGAGAGTCTGAATGGAGCCCCCAGCCACCACAGCAGCCCGGTGGTGAGAGGAACATGAGATGACTCATCTTCATTTCCTCCGGACCTCTCACTGAAAATAAAAACAAGTCAAACCTAAGACTAAAATTAAACAAAACCTGCCCAGCATATTAAAAATTGCTCCTCAAAGATGGACCATAATACAATTTTTCTCCGCCGTTCAGACTCATCCAAAGTAAGTTTGTTATGTAACAAAGTTAATAGGTCACGGATTCCTCTTTATGCTACTTTATTAGAACGTCTGGAAAACCAAACCCGTTTTATTAATAAACTGTGCCTCAATGTCTTAAACCCTGCAGCTGGAGTTTCTAAGCACTCCACAGCAGTCGCAGCACAATGCAAATGAAAGTAAGAGTGTGCAGATGGCCTAAGGAGAAGACACGATGCTTGACTGACAGAGCAAACAGATGGAAATATGTGATGGAAAACAAAAGTGGCCACAAACCACACTAGTCATGGCAGGAGAGCTAAAATGAAAGAGTAAAGTCATCCAGCACAGCACATAACTGATAGCAGGGCTGCAGAGTGTTTTGCTGGTTAACCATTAAAGCAATATTGGCCTCTCACCATGATATCACACAAGAGCACAATATAATGCACTCAGGAAATGAGTGCTCTAACAAATCAGAGGAATTTCCATTCTGTGCGATGTGAACACACTGACCAATCTGAAATGCTCTAGTACTCACATGATCTGCCAAATGCATGCTTGCCAAATTATGCAACCATGATCAGTGCTTTATTCTGGCATCACACTGAACTTTTGTTTTGGAATATCACGGTCAAAACATCTTGCAATATGATATGCAGCACTAAAGTGCATGCTTCAACACTTCAGAATTTGGAATAGCTTGTCACTCAGTAACTGGAGAATGGAAAACCTCTCACATTTTGCGGTAAAACTTTAAGGCTGAAATCAATTGTATTTTCATTCATATAAAGGAAGCACATCAATGAACCTGACATCTGATGAGTAATGATTCTAAAAGCTATCTCAAAGGAAGATATTACATAAAATGGATATGAATACATGGCCAGATGTGTGAGAGGTTGTTTTGCCACAGTTTAGGCCTAAAACAGTTTTTAAAAATACATTCTTTGTGGAGACATGTGTAGGACATTGTGAGGTAAAATGATTCAGACTTACAATTATTCCCCTTATCACTATTTAGGATTGACATAATTACTCACAGATTAAAACAGATTACTCAATTAATAAAATTAATCAATTAAAAAGTATGTTCTCATTAAATCATTATAGAGATTGGCTGTAGTAGTGCAGTAGTGGTTTCTATAGGAGTAATTTGAAAGAAAAAGTATGGATTCTGCAAGAGGCTTTGAATGCATGTTATTGTTTAGTTAAGTCTTTTTTATTAATGGTTATTTGATTAATCATCAAAATAACTGTTAGAACACATGTTTATTAATTTAACTGATGATTAACATTACATATTAAACCTTCAAAAGCAGATTCACTTGAGGATTTGGGGAATAAATAGACACCAAGTTCCCATCACCACCAATAAAAAGAAATTCCCTTTAAAAATAATAGTTACAGTTCAGCCCCTCAAAACTTGCAGACAATCAACATACTCCTGAGCACTCACTGGTAAAAATGATTATAATCAAAGAACTTATTAAGAGATAAAATATACAATTCAGATTTGGTGGGTGAAAAACACACATTTCTATGCATCTTCTTACTACACGTGTACATGTTTCCCCAATCATTATTTGTTCATTTAAATTATTTGTAAATTCCAATATATTCAATGTAATTTTTTGTGTAGATCTCTCACACAGATGGAATTGAAATACAGTGGCCTCAACACCACTGGGACACTTGAGTGCTGTTTAAGCACTGGTAAACAAATAAAGTTCTTTAGGTTTCTTCATAAACTGCGGTTTATTTGAGAGAAATAAAAACTTTTGAAGCAGCATCAGGATTGATGGTGGACTGTTTGTGTGGCAAAAGGCTGGAGCGGAATTCCAACAAGACTGCACCAAGGGTCCTATAAGTGGTAGAAAACATTAGCCTGGGGCTGTTTTTCTTACAGTAGTGTTGGTAAGCTTGTGTTCATTCATGGGATCATGAGCTCAAAAGTGTGTGTAAATTAATTTTGGATGAAAACCTGCAAAAACAACTGATTTTTTTTGAATAGCTTGACTTTTTGGACTGGCATCTCCAGCCCAAAATCGACACCTGAGCAGAACTGTGTCATCCTAACAGTAGCATTGCACAAGTCCTCAGTCCTGCACAAACCACTGATTTGCACGCTGCTGTACACACACACCATGTATCGACACGTATCAAAATCCAACCTGCCTTTTGCATCCTGATGAAGTGTGTTTTCCTCTCTTTTTCCAAACAATTTAACCAAGCCAAGAGTAATATCTCTGCTATTATGCTAATCACTGGGTTTTTCCTGTTGATTCCCATGCTTGACTATCAGATTGCACAAAGCAGCGAGTAAGGCAGAGTCAGCCACCACGCCGCTGATGCAGCAGCTCGTCAGCACACAAAAATGTGTTATGAAGCATCAGGAGCTAGGTGAGACTTCAGCAGATGCTAGCAGCTCATCAGCAACTATACATGCTAATGCCTCCCAGTCCCCTGTAGACCGCAGTGGTGAAGAGGAGGCAGGAAAGCAAATAAATGCAAGATAACTGCTTATGGCAGATGATGAATGAAGACATCAAATCTGGTCCTGCATTAAGCAATAATCTGAGAGTAGAAGGCAGATATAGGGATCATTTTTCTCTTCCTTTGTACAGAGAGGTGATCCAGAAACAGCTGCCCAAAACTAAGATGCTATCTTAATGCTAGCCATAGGTTTTCGCAATATGCCTTATAATGAGCTGAATAAAACCAGAAGGGACTAACAAAGTGCACGATCCAGACTGCAGTAAATAGAATAGGAAATGACTGAATATTATGCAACATGCCTTTTTAATGGAGAGAGATTTCCAGCTTCCTTTTACATTTTGTACAGCAATCCACTCAGATCTAAGTAGATTAACCCTTAAATGCTGAGGCAAAATTAACAGCACTTGTCTTTCAATCCATTACTTAATCTCAAGTGTTGCGATTTCTCAATGATGTCATTTATTTGGTTATTTAGCAGTTTTATTAAGCTTATTCTATTGCTTCCCTCTGCTAACGCAAAAGTGGTACACATATGGTACAGTTATTCAAATGGCTTTTTCCATTTTTAAATATTTGATCAAATGTATTGTATAATATTAAAATGTAATGTTGTAGCCCTTTAATAGGTGCACATTCACTCACAATAAAGATGGAAGGGGGTGCTTTTAAATAGTGATAGAAATGACACAAACCACATGGAAAACTTTTACCATTTAATGATGATCAGTTTGGAGATGCACATTAAACCGAAGTCTCCGAATTGATCACTGACAAAATACAAATACATGGATAAATGTGTATGGTGGAGTGTTACCTGTGCTTGGGCTTCCATGCGAGCATACTGGAGCAACATGGGTTCGCCATTCTTCTGTAAATACTCTTTCTGACAGCGTTCAGCCAACGCCGGTTCATTAGGCAGGAAACTGCTGGCCCAAACCTAGAGAAGAATAAGAATAGCAGAGAGAGCCATTGAGCCAGTGTGGCTAGCCTCACTAATCTATCACATTTAACATACAGATAAGACCTTGTGCACTGTGCTGAAGAAAATTTTTTAATGTGCCCTCCCCTACACCACGATAATACATAATGATACTCTTTCTCTCCTTTCCAGTCATAAAAATAACTGCAGCCACAGCAAAGCCCTGCACTCACATATGCAAATGTATCGAGAGACAAACTTCAGAGCAAGGAAGTTCCAATTATATTGCATGACCGTTGGAGTTAATAAGCACTTTTAGAGATAGCATCCTTTCCATCTCCTGCCCTACAGTAGAGATTTAAGTAAGGCAGCAGATACTGATTTGGGCTTAATATTCTGTTTTCAAAGGGCAGAGCTATAAACTATACTAGCCTGGGATGCACCAATCCAGCTTCTTCAGACTGATATTAAAACCTAAGCTCAGCAGAGGCACCTTTGTTTTGTAATAGCAGAGTATAAACACCCATTAGAGGCTAACTTACACTGTGGAAATTACTCACAGAGTAATATTGTTTCTTACAAAATGACATCATAAAAAGTTGTAGAATTTTATAATGACCCTCATTATAGAACAGTCTGTACACCAGTCATGTCAGACTAATGCCGAGCATACTTGATCCCTTCATATCAGATAACTAAATTGATAAACTGCTACAGAACATGTCCTAACGGGTGATGAATCTTCGTATAGTTAAAGCTTTGCTGAACACCTAACACTATCCATTTGACATGTTTTGATTACATGCAAATTTTAGATTTTGCTCTGGATAAAATTTGTATTTTCTAACATTTTGTGTTTTGTTCTGCCCTAGGCAAACCAAAACACTACATTTAATATGATGAATGTGATTTGTTGAACCATGCGGCAGGCCAGCATAAGAGGGTCAGTTACTGAGAGAGGGAGTGCCCATTGTTAAAATATGTTCGAGACAAGCAGCAGATGGAGTTATACGTACCATCCTACATAAGATAAATAAAGTATGAATGCACTAACACATCAGGGGTTTTATAACAAAAATGACTTAAGAACAGGTGAAATACATGAGGATTTCTACCTGAGCTATAAGCTGCCAAATTTACCAGAAAGTAAACTAAAATATTATTTAGATGCCTCAATAATGATTTTTAAAGTTTTTAAAGTTACATTTGTTTGTGAATGTCACATGACTTAGGTTAAAAGCTTTAACATTAGGACTGTTAACATTATTATTTCTGGCAGTTTGTTTTTGTTCTTATTTTTTAACTTTTTAAAGAAAATCTTTTTTTTTTTGCTTGACTCTGCACATGATTTTGGGTAGATACTTGCGCCCATGTGAGTGTGTGTGTGTTTGTGGGCGCAAGCAGAAGTCATCTTAGAGTCTGACAGACATTACTGTGCTACCATCAGTCTGTTATTATAATGCAGATCAAGCCGGAGTACCAGCTAAATCTGTCTTCATGGGTTCATTCATGACAATAGCAGCAGAGACACTTCGCTAAAACTATGAAATGAATTGTCAAACAAACCCATGAACAGGACAGACTTATCTGCCACTGCTCCTTTACTACAGGGTTAACGCTTGCATTGCACAGCATAGAGCCTTGAACACCACTGCTGTCACAGGACACGGCTGGCTGCATATTTTTGTTTATTCACAGGCCAGCACTGCCACTGAGATTTTTTATAAAAGTCCACCAGCTATGTGTGATCTATTCTGTGCTGTGCACGCACACACACACGCGCGCACACACACGCCACTACCATGTCAGTCTGTCACTGTTTTGCTGAGAATGATTCACCACCCAAATAACACCTGCTCACTGGTGGTCCTGACCTTTGATGAATGCTGTGAAGTGAGGCTAACAAATGATGCAGAGAAACAGATGGACTACAGACTATAATTGTAAACTACACTCCATGATAAAATGGAGTGTATACACAACGTAGGCGTTCACAATGAAGTGGCTCAATATCATAGACACTAGCCTAACAAATGCCATGCAGCCAACAGTTCCGACATTAATAAGTTATTAATGTTAGTATCTGGGTTAATCCCACACAGATCCAGTATGTGAGAGTGGTGCACATCAGTACTCCCCGCACAGGGCTAGCTAAAGAGAGTGTGGCAGAGGAGCATTTGATGCACCTCCAAACGCACCGTCTGCCAGAGGGAGAATCTGTCCGCTTTGTGATTGAGAGAATCTCTTTTCTCCTCCATTTCAGCAGCACAACTGTCTCAAGAGCCTTCCATCAAAGCATCACCATCTCAGGCCCTAATAGTAAGCAGAGATGAACTCAAAAGTGCAGGAGCTTGGACACAGCTCACTCAGCAAATCCTCCCGGAGCATCATGTTCACAGATACTGCTCTATTTTTGGTACATGAATGTTGCAATTCAGATTAGTGTCACACATTATGCACTGTTAGCATGGATTTGTGGGACCTGGCAGAAAAGGGGGAATTAAAAACGACTTTCAGCATATATAGTTCTATTAGGGTTTGCAAGATATAAGATTAGCAATATCAAAATAATGCCCATAATAACCATCAATTACAGATTTATTTTATATACTGGCAGACGTATTGCAACTGCAATACAGTGATATAATCGTTTTATGAGTATTTTGTCCATATAGTGCAGTCCTCAAGCATTAGGTAACATTTTTGACCATGACCCAGGGCATGACAAAGACATCAGAGCATCAACAGAAAGCTGCACAGTGCATAAACCCAGGCACAAAGGGCCAGATGTACCTTGATGTCCCTTAATACAATGACAATATATGCTCCAATACAATGTTGCTAAATTGAACATCTGATTTACGAAGATAACAGCTTATCATTTATCACAGCCTCACCCATCAGCCTTAGGCCAATGACTGATGATATCAAATATCATGATAATCTAAATAAGCACCAATGTTCCACAAATTATCATGCTTTCATTCTCTTTCACTGGTCTTTTTAGCCCTTCATTTAACCGATACTGTCCACTAACTGAAAGAAAATGAATTGTACCTAGAGTGAAACACTCTGGCCACATCACAGCATATCTTACTCCACATCTTCTCACATATGTATGCCTGAACCCAGGAGTTTAAATGTTATTCTGATGGTAAATCTTTTAGCACTCGTTTGAGGCTTATATATATGTTTAACCTGTTTCTGCTGCCAGCAGTCTTTTTTGAGTCATTTTGTTTTAAAATGCAGTGGAAACTATAATCAGCCACATGTGTGTGATCCTCCCTCATTTTGCTCGATGTATCTTGTAAAGCTTGGCCATGAGAAAGAGAAGTGCATTCGGGTTTTTACTATGCTTGCGGTCCGTAAACTGTGAGTTTAGGCTAGATTCATATGATCAGTGCATATTTTACAGGTTCATTTGGTTCAATTATTGAGAAAAGAACCCTCAAAACAAAGAGAGATATGAAAAACACAGCAGTGTCAAGCTCTAGATTTAACAGGCTCAACAGATTTTTAATGATCTAAAGCCTAAAAGGCACATTATGGCAAAGCCTTCGTAAAATGACTCAAGCTCAAGCAGAAGCAATTCCAGGCTTCATTTGCAGTAACAAGGAGCCATTTAAGTCAATGGTTATTATCTTCTAAGGTGAGTAATAAATCAACATGCAACATTACCCAGCGAGATATCGCTTTCGAGGCGGACTGAATGAAATCACAAAGCCAATGACGACCGCACCACTAATCCAAAACAATCCCAGGTCTTTTTCAAAACTGATTCCAATGCACCTGCCATGTTTGGGCATTTTGGATTCTCTCATTAGAGACTGAGTTTAATGCGCAATAAAACTGAATTGCTCTTGATTGTCCTGGTCATAGTTTACAGACTTTCAGAAAGTTTGCCCAGTTTTCTTCAACACTACATTTGGAGAGCAGAACTCTAGTAAAAGTTTTTTTTTAATCTCTTTTCAAATACACTAAGCCAACTCACCCTCAGTAACTGCTAGAAATGAGGAGATAGGCTGACCGCAATGGGTATTATTCATTAAAAGCTAAGCCCCATCTGTTTTCAAGGATATCTGAACGATGATCACATCACACATTCAAGGACAAAATAAGAGAAAAAGAAAAAAACAACTGCTATTTAGAAAAGAATGTCTTTGCTAAGCATGATGGTCAAGCATTATCAATCAAACTAGCCCTGAACAAGAAGGTTACAAGTTTAATACATTTTCTAAGAACTATTAGCATCATGGTAACAGTACAAACATGAAAAATGCAGTGCATTTAAAGTAGAAAGGAATATTAAAAAAAAAAAAAAAGACAGTTTCAGCTTTATAAGTTACATTTCGAGTGCAGTAACTTGGGCAGTTTATAGACCCAATTAATTATTTTAATGTTTTATACTAAATTAATACAGATTTAGTGATGATCTGCGACGCTATTTTTAAAAATTAACCAACTTTGTCCACTTAAAGAAAAAAAATTTCACATATGTGCATTTTAAAGAAACAATTTTCACATATGTGCATTTTAGCAGTGGCCAACAGCTTTCTACAAGCAGAAGAGCTTAAGATTACTATAAATAGAAAACAAATTACTGCACAGTCAACGGTGACGTACTTGTCTAAAGCCACACAGTAACTGATGCAACAGAAAGACATTCCAGGTCCAACTAATGGCTGAAACTGTAATGAGAACGGCAGGTCAGCTCTCTAAAGTAACTAATTCAGACTCACAGTCTTCCCACAGCTCCTTTCCCTTTTCTCAAGCAACTTCTGCAGGCTCTAATCTCCAGCCCTGAGAGATTTTTGCAGTTTTCACTTACAGTCAGACCCACTGGACTGGATCTTTGAGTTAGATTTAGAGTCTCTAAATGTACTGACCGTGCCAAAAAACTGCCCCACATGTCTAAATCTAAAGCTCTGACTGAAGTCTTGTGTCAAAGAACAGCCTCCCAGGCCCTGCACTCTCAACTCTTCTCCATTTCCTTTGAACACCATGATAACACCAAGTGTGTTGCAGCAAGATACCGACACAAGTCTGTGTGGAAATGTATTTTCGCTAGAGGAAAACATAACATAAAGTAATATAAATGATAGTTGACTCAAAAGAAACTAATCCCAGCAATTTCTTCCGCTAGTTTTTCGTATCACGTATCACAGAGCCAAGCCGCAGAGTGAAAGCACATGCCAGACCAGAGCAAACATTACAGCACTGTTGTTCATGCGATGTAATCCTCCAAAACATGTGTGCAGTGAAAGGAGACGGAAATCCCATCATCAAAGGCAAAGAAAGCTGAGGCCGAATGATGGTGAAAACAGAAATCGCCAAGTCATGTTATTTTTCTGAATGACATCAGGCAGCGGCAATTAATTTAGGAGAAAAACGCGCCCAATCCCATCAAACTTTTACACAGCAATAAAAATTAAATAACACTTGAGAAAATCATCTTCTCTTGTGAAGGCCCGGGCAAGGAGTCGCGATCTTTTCCAAAAAAAACATCTGGAAATGAGCAGCTCTTTGTTTGTCCATGTTTATTCTGCTTTTGGAGGCTGCGCGCCAAAACGTCTGAGCTCGCGTGGATTTCTTAAAATGAAGGATTACGAAAAGAAAACGACTCATTACTAGCGGGTCATGTCTCAAATCGCCTCATTCTATTTTATTTTCTGGTGCGGGTGATTTTTACATGCCTGCTCAGCAGTGGTCAGCGACTACATTAAAAGCAGATGAACTTCAGAAGGATTACACCAGTCTGAAGCCACGTTGTTCCAGAATATGAATCACGGTTGGATTTTTTAAAAATACTTCTGAAGCTATTGTTTCGAAAGGCATTAGGATGCAGGAACACCTGTGGTGGTCCATGGAATTAGAAATGAAACATAGGGGGTGGGGATGGGGGGGGGGGGTTCATCTTGCGTTCGTACGAGACGACAGCTGGTTCGAAGAGCACTCAGAATGTCTTCATTCTCTTAACTGCTTTTGAGTCACGCACACAAAGTGCTTTAATTATGCGCAGTGGACAACAGTGCGCTTCCCTTAGAAAGGGGTGTCAAAAAGTTCATACAGGTAACCTCACTGAGCGTTCATTCACAAAGAACTTGATGTGCTTATGCATTAAACATGATGTCCCTGTGGAGAATAATAAAATAATCATTAATTGGGAGAAAAAAAAACTATGACCCCATTTGCCTGAGAATTCAATTAATTATCTAAAACGAATTTACAGACAGTCCTTTGTGCCAAAAAATTTGCAGGGCACAATCTCTGCCATCTCAGTCTATTTCTGAAGCTAATCTGGGCCAGGCAGAGGGAGGCTGACTCGTGGGCCCGAGGCTGGCCACGTGCGATTGAGAGACGAACGAAATGCAGCACTGCCAGGACACAGCTCCTCAGTATTCCAGCCACTGATTTGAATGACAGTAGTGATAAGGGAGGCGTCTGAAGCAGAGAGGGGGAGGGTCAGAGGGGTAGAGTGAAGGTGGGGGAACTAATCGCAAACTCTTTACACGCCTGCCTGCCAACCCTGGAGGCCTCAACAGTTTGTGAACCTCCACAGCCATCATATAATACTGCGCAAAAGCTTTAGGCCACATGAGAAATTTTTATTAAAAGTTATTTATCTGGGCATCAAGGCTTCATCCACTCATTTAAAACCAACCCTAAAACAAACACAAATTAAATGTACATTAATACCTATAAATATTATGTTTGTTCACCTTACCATTTTCAAACCTTTCCCTTCACCATCCAGTACTTGACCGGGCTTATCAGTAGTTCATTAAAGTATAAAAGATCCCCAACAATAAAAAATGGTACCTCTTGGATGGCTTGCCATTATTATATAAAGTACTTTGTTACAATCAAAGACCACCATGTTGCTATGAAGTAATTAAATAACTAATTGGGCAAAAGTATAGGAAGTATAGGAAGTGCAGGAAATCTATCAATTTTACATTTGTCCACTTTTGTGTACCTACTGTTACATTATCCTACTATAACTATTCTATCCTTCAAAACGACCCACCTGCAGCTGTGTCTTCCCAACAAAAGCTGTTCCCAAAGCTCTCAGTGACATTAAGTTCCCCTTCAAAGAGGCACACAACTACCCACACACACCTCAGCTGCCTCACACACTTCTCTCTCATGGTCATCCAAAATGGCTTAAGGGGAGATTTCTGGGGGGATTAGATAGAAGATATACTTTCATTAGTAAGAGAAAGGGAAAGTCAAAGGAAAATATGAAAACAACAAAGAAAAACATTTCCTGAACTGGAGCTAAAAAAGTATTAAGAGAGAAAATTTGACTCCTAACAACCATGCAGGACCATCACAACTTTCCCCCCTAAGATAAACAGAATTTAAAGCTTTTGTCTTTTGATCTTTCTGCCCGTCCTTCCAGTGGAAGGAGACAACTCAACACTGGATGTAGTATAGCTGTTCAAGAAGCTGATACTTGAGAAAAGATAATTTAGAACACTAGAACACCTAAACTGATGAGGTGGGAAGGAAAGTTTTATAGACTGATGAGTGTAAATTTTTTAGTAGGATTAACTTGGATGAAGTTATTAGTGACTGGCTGCTAAGATTGAACTTTGAAGATGTAAAATGTTTGTAAAAATATTCGTACAGCTTTCTCTGGAAGACTGAAAACAAGCCTCCTGAAAGAAAGAATGCTGTAATGAAGGAATAACAGACACATTAGATACAGAAAATTGTATTTGTTTGTTCAGGTTTCTGCGTATGTTCCTGTTAAAGCTGTTTTCTGCCCTAAAATATTCATAACTTGTATCTAATGGCTGTTTTGACTTTAAAATTTGTATAACAAGCTACACCAAACACAACACTCAAATTTATTCTAACATTATATAGCAGAAAAAAAATGGTAAAAAAATAATAATAATAAAGTCCCACTTCTGTGTTATATAAACAAACAAACAACATAATGGAAAAAAATGAATGGAAGGAACTCTATCTCTCCTGCCATTAAACAGAACCTCGGAGTAGCATCATCAGAGACACAGGAAGCGTGGCCGTCCGATTTCTGGATTTCAACCTGCAGGCGAGGTTTGGAATGCGGGCAGGTCTGAGTATTAATATTTTCTCTGCTGCCAGATGGCTTGGATGATTGACGTTTTCCCTGCCACATGCACCATGCTATTTATTTCCTGCCCGCGTCGGAGCCCACTACATGCCGCAGATTGACTTCCCATCTAAAAAGCCATCAGCAAAAGTTTGCCCGGAGAATGTCAATCACCCATCAGTGTTTTTCAATGCTCTTGCTCTGGGTAAATGGATAAGTTAAATTACATGTTTATACACAACCTCATACATTTATACATACTGAGCTGAAACGGTGAAGAAACTCACCTACCTGCATGAGATACAACACCCCTGGAGAAACACATAAGCTTACATTTATTCACTGGTCATGAGAGGGCTATGATTTATGATCAGGGATATATGTTGCTATATAGGACACGGTGAGACTGGAGTTGTCTCACACAGTAGATGTAGTCACACACTAAGCTCAAAACTGAAACAAACTGAAAAGTTTGGGTGTACCTGGTCAAAATCAACAAAAATAGGTACACATCCCCAGCAATAACACTACAATAACCCCAAATCAAAGATAATGGGGAAGGGGCGGGGGGCATAAAATATGGCCTCTGCATAAGGGCACATATTAATTTGACAATTTTCCATTATTTTTTTCCAGATTTTAAACTAAACAGCAAAAAGGTCTTGGATTTGATTGGCAGTCTAATGGCTGCAGTTATTTCTGTGTGGAGTTTACATGTTCTCCCTGTGTCTTTGTGGGTTTCCAGCTGGTACTCCGGTTTCCTCCCATAGTCCAAAGACTGGTGACCTCTTAAGAGTTCAGAGTGTTTGTCTGCCTTTTACCCTATGAGTGCTGGGATGGGCTCCAGCACCACCCTGGTTAGGATAAGCAGCTCAAATAATCTGTGTCACTATTGACTGAAGGTGTTGAAACTTTTGGATATGAGTGTATGAGACCCTTTTGCTCTTAAAGTCTTTTCAGTGTAATCCAGGGCATCCATGGATTCATGGATGGGTGTTAAAAGAATACTCAGTGTTTTCCTGGTCCAATCTGCCACTCAGCGTATGTTTATTTACCATGGATGACTATTTTTCACACAATTCCTAGAGTTTTAAAAAGAACAGAAAAAACACTTAAAATACCAAAGCCAAAATCCAATGAGAAGTCGCTTGATTCTGAAAAGCTGAATGATTTGAGAGATGAGACTAGTTCTTCAGAGGGAGGAATTTGTGGTAATACAGTATTAACCTAGTGCAAAAAGTGGAATTTTTTTCGGGCTCCTGACTGACTGGCCATGGATAGAGGAATACCTCAGGGAACGTTAACACTGCTTTTGTATTGAGTTACTGCAGTGTCAAGAGTTTAACACTTCATAAGGAGTGCACTGGTAAGACATTCTCTCATGCATGTACCACCCTAAAGGTTGTACTGTTAGACAGCAAAGGTGTCATATAGTCACAGAATTAACAACTACCCAAAGGCTTTTACTGAGAGTCAAAATGTTTTCTGTTCTTTATTAAGTTCAAGGAAAGGTGTGAAATTCTTGTCTATGGTGTTCCCCAGAGTTCTAAAGACTACATAATTTCAGAAGCCATAATAAAGCAATAACAAAATCAGACTTTCATCAAAAACTTATCTAGTTTTAGAACTTTCTTGAAGAACTCGAACCTAACTGGCCTCTTAGATCATCAAACATAGCAGGCAGCGTTTAGCTCGTGTGCGGCCTAAAGCTGGAACCAGCTGCCAGAAGATCTCTGATACGCCGCTAAATGTGACCATCTTTAAGTCCAGACTAAACACACTTCCAAGCTTTTGGCATTTAAGCAATTTATGTCTAGAGTAACTATTTGTATATCTATTTGGTCTTTTATTTTCTTCTCATGTTTTAAATTTTGCTTTTTTTGTGCAAAACATCTTGAATTTCTACAGCCTTGAATTTATACACCCTTTCTGTGTAAAATGTACTATATAAATAAACTTGCCTTTGACAACATGTTACACGACATATGCAGCAGAGATTAGTACTCCTTTCAAATAGGCATTAGCTTTCATTTCACTGTTAGAAGACGACTGGGACCCACAAGTCTGCAACTGCACTGTTTCCACATTAACAAAAAACAGTCTTGGGACAAGGTAATTGCTACCTCACAGTTCGCTGCCAAATCAACATTATCAACTTCATTTAATTCTAGTCTGCGTTTACTTAGTGGAGTTAGTGGAGAGCTGTAACAGGCATCATTTAGCACCGCACTTCCAGACCAAACATCCAACAGGTCAAACATTGGTAGAATGTAATGCCAGATTTCCCATTTTTAGGTTAAAACATCTGCATAACACAGTTGTTGGGAATTTTCTACTTGGGCTGCAGCAGACAAACTTCGTTTTCAGCAGTCTCAAACTCCGCTAATGTCGTCTCAGTGCCTTTCCATAGGTCCTTCTCTGTGCACTCAAAGGAAATGAGCCTCTTCGGCCTGCCCTTCATGGACCCTACATTGCCTGGAAAGCACTTCAAAAGCAGAGCAGTATTCACAGCAAATATCTGCACATGGGAATTTTGGAATTAGGCCTAATGCATTTTTAAGTGATTTCAGCAGATTTTCCCCCCCTCATCCACATCTACATTTCACAGAGAGCAAAAGGTGATTATTTCCCTTGCACAATTTAGAAAGAGGGAGAGAGAAAGACAGAAAGAGAGAGAGAGAGAGAGAGAGAGAGAGAGAGAGAGAAAGAGCTAAAGAGAGAGAGACATATTACCAATTTTTTATCTTATTCCCCCTGGCATGCAATATAACCCAACGCCTTCATTTATTCTTGAAAGCACATCTGCCACTCTGCTTCACGTCTGCATTCTTCAAGCCGTCTCAACTCAGACGTGCTGCTTGAGCTCATGAACCATGAACGAAATATTGAAACTACGGCTGCAACAAATTCGATAAATTTGTTACTTAAAATCGAATGAAAACAGAAACGGCGTTTAAATAATCCATGCATTTAGCACTTTCAGACACCACACACTTCCGTAAGGAATCAAACACAAAGTAGATGTCATTTTGTCACCAGCAGCTGCTAGCTCTGTACACCAGACTCAATACAGTTTCTACTGAGGCTTTATACCTGTCTTAAAGTTTTTATCTCCAGCTGCAGGTCAAAGAATTGGCTCTAGAAAGTGAGCTCTCAGTTTTAATTCAGTGAATAAATGAGAGCACGCTGGCTAGTTGCTATCTATGTATTCAGCTCATGCTCCAGTATTAAAGAGTCTTTGCATTTAAAAATCTTTAACTCTCATTTGTTCACTGACCAGATCTGACCCAAAAAAAAAAGACAATGGTTCAAAGGACGTCGCTGGCTCTCCTGCACTGTTCATCCCTCACACACTCATTACAGTACAGCATCCTGTGTGGTTTTGCCAAGTAATTTAATGTGAAAATAACTTTATAAGGTGTTTTACCTATTTACCTACAAATAATGAAAAGAAAAATTAATAATAATAATAACAACAACAAATAGCCCATTTAACTTCGCATTGTACTTGTATAACTAGATATGCTATAAACAAAGAATCTTGAACCTTGAATCAAAGTGAGAATGAGAATCAGTATTTGAATCTGTATTAAGACAATATAAGCATTTAAGATTATATTAAATATGAAAATATTTAATAGTTTCAGTAAAAAAAAATACTTTGACAATAGCTGCACATGAAGGGCATCTGCAGGCAGAAGTTCAGATTTGTAGTACAAAGCCTGCTTCTAAATAAAGCAACGGAGTCTCAGTGGGTCGTTTCTAGGTTCAATAAGGAGAATCCTAAAATAATTTTGCAATACCGACTTTTTAGTAAGACACAGTCAGAGAAAAAGAGAGAGAGAGAGAGATTACCAAGAGAGAGACATATTATCAAGTCACCTTTTTCTCTTCTGACTCACAGCTTAATAGAGACTGAGCTTGTTTACTTTGTGAAAAAATAACGGACACCATGAAAGAAACCAAACACACATTATGCTGTGTGACACAGACATGGTCAAATTATGAAAGTCTCTGGAAACATAAAAGCCAAAGCCACATAAACTGTGTCTCTTTGGTCTTTTATTACATAAAAAAATCCAACTTTTCTTTATACCTTGGTTATAACAGGGTGTTTTTGTTACTTGTTACTATTCCTTTGAGACGAGCATATGTAAACGACCTCTAGTTTGACTGTTGTACAAGTTTGATTTTCAAAGATATGGACTTATTAAATTCTCACACTTCCTTGTGTGGCAAATACATATATGAGACATGACAGCAGGAGTAACAGTCATGTCTGAACCTGGTTTTCTATCTGCATTTTTTGCCCATGTAACTAGGCAAGAGTAGGTCACAGTATCAGAAACCTACAGCATCAGTAAGTCTATTTCACATTACTTTACAACTCAATGCAGTTTGAAACAAGTGTATGTGTGTAGATTTCGACTAAAAAGCTAAATTAGGCTCGCAACTCCAGTGCTAAAAAGTAGACCTTGAACGCCGAACGTGTCTTAGATGACTGACTTTATGTGACGTAATGGTTTGTCTGAACCACTAGAGTGGTACTGAGTCTAAAGAACTTCCCAAGTTTCCAAGTTTACATCACAAATTTGGCTCTATGCAGAGGTTTGATGTCCTAGTGACAGTGTCCTAGTTTCGAATTTCAGCACTTCTTCAGCCAGGTAAGTGTCACAGGCCAGACGAAACATGGGGAAGAAGCAAGGCCACATCTAGTTCAGCCAGAAAAGCTGCTGAAATTGCTATGAAATGTGCATCCATAACCTAGACCAACACTTGCATAACAATCAATAAGAGGAGATAAATGTGTCTCAGGGCTGTCTCTGTGTCTCCATGTAAAAGTTTCTCCCTGCGTAGATGTGAACTCATGGTTATAGAGGAAAAGCGTGGGAGAGAGAGAAGGAGGGAGCAAGAATAACAACTGTAAACTGTGAAAGCAGAGACATCCAAACTCCTGATGCAACTTCTCACCTAATCCATCTCTTTCTCACCCTCTGGTCATATGACATATGCTGTCATTCTGACAAACTGCAGTAGAAAGTGTTGGGGGCGATACGGATTCGATTGTCTCTTTCTACCACAAAGGTAGACAACCAAGAGAACAGTGTAGTCTTATTAAATTTGACAAATTTATTGAGATAACCTTTAAGATAACCATTAACCGACAATTTATTACAATATACTGTGATAAGCTACATTACTTTATAATAATACAAAAAAAAATGCACTGTCCTTATAGTTGCATGCAAATCTATGTAAAGACAATTTATGCACCTTCATGCATTCCATCTTTTGTACAGTTTCACTAAAGTTTAATAAAAACTTTTAGCAACAGACATCTCAACAGCTAATAAGTATAGCAGAACTTCCCAAATATTAAAATTACAGGTGGCAAAAAGTCAAATAGCAAATTTTGTTTATGAAATGAATTTTTTAATGAAATGAAGTTAATACCACATTTGCATGGATGAAAAATACATGAATATGCCCAATTATTATTTATTTGCTGAAATTATGTTTTAATGCATAAGTGCATAAAAACATAAATGCACAAATGTTTTACATGCATACGTTTTGGCCCATCCTTACTTGTTGACAGGTGTAGTGTTGGGATGAGGTAAAGTAAAAGGACACTGTAGAAGGCATGCTGGTTTGATTAGCTGACGGATCACATATTAAACGACAGTATCATCGATTACAGAAATAACCTTCAGTAGCAGCCCAGTCATTTACTTTATCACTTACTCTCACTCCCTCTCTCTCTCCCTCATGAACTCGTTCCTCTCCTCTGTAAACACTTAGAGTCCCAATTGCCTGCTGAACTAAAGTCAGTCTAACCTAGGTGTAGCACAAAGTGGCACTGGGCAGGTTTATCCAGCCCTAGCAGGGCAAACACAGGCAAAGCCAACATCCTGATGCACATAAAGCTGAGATACACAGACCTGCTATCTCCCCATAGGACCACGCACACAGGAAGGAAGATTTGTCAACCTATATTTAGCTCTGCCCATTGATAGAAGCTGCAGGGTGCAGCAGTAAAAAGCTGTCAGGCTTAGCTTGAGTTAGATGAAATCTGGACTGTGAACCATACACCCAAAGCCCAGGCACTCTGGGAGGCAGGTACGTCGGGTGGCTAGGCTGGGAGGGGGGCTGTCATAGTGAAATCATGATGTATAGATAAACGGTTACCAGGGAAACTGCTCAAAGGAAGACGGTAAAGAGACTATTAGGGCTTATAAGAAGCGGGAGGCGTTTGATGAAGTATCTGCGGAAACTACAAGAACATTTCCAGCTCTACTTTGTTTTATTTAGGACGTTTAAACTGTGTTAACATACTGTAGAAGTCACATATAATCTTGCCGGCTTCTTGCAGCTTACATGTTATACTTATTCAAGCACCTGTACTCAGTACATTTTCTTGGCTTGGAAATAAATGGATTAGCTTTCGAAAGCAAAGGAAATCAAAGTGAATTAACCCAATCAGGGCCCATTTCCTGAACACACAGGAAAGCCTGTGGCAAGACCAAAACGTTTTTCAATAGAGAGTCTCAATTAACAGCATTGCACAGTTCAAGAACAAGCTTAATCCGTGTCTGGACAAGTCCACCAAACCAGGCTAATCACCAGGTTTGAACTGAACTCAGTGACTTATCCGATTTAACTCAATGACAGTCAATGGCATTCCATGAGAGCATTACTGTACAAGTGGCTTCACTGTGCTTTCCCACAGAGAGGTATTTGAATGGAAAAACAAGAACAGGTGGGTACTGAGGCCCCGTTTATAGTTCAGTCAGCTTACTCAAGGTCCTCTATTGCCCCCTAGTGGCACAGCCTGCAATAGTGGCAGAATAGAGGTAATCGAGGTAAGGCTGGAGGCATCAGCACAGCGACAGTCAGACTGCGCTCGGAGACAAAGAGGTTGAGACACAGCCAACAGAAAAGGACAGATTTACAGAGAGTTATAACCAATACGTGCACTGAGCTCTGTCAGGCAGAGAGAGGTACACACTCCAACAATGGCCCGCTGGCCATCATACCTCATTTTGTTATGGATGTCCTATGAGTGCATAATCACGTGCGCACACAAACGCAGACACGCATGCACACACATCCAACACTTACTTAAAAAACATAAATAAAAGACCGTTTTAATGTACTATTATTACTTGTTTGAACCGATTTGAATTCAAACATATTGGGAATAAAATATGTACAAGTGTGTGTAAGTTTAGGCACCCCATTTATCTGTACTTAGTAAGAAACCCTTTGGCTGGAACCTCCTTAGAAATGTGTCATGTAGCTAATATTTTTTCTACTTTTGATTTAGAATTCTTCGTGGATATGTCTTGTGGAACACTTCTATTTCGGAAGTACTCATGGGATATCTTGTATGCAAAGCATGTTTACCTAATGAGGAAAGGACTTCCAAAAAATGTATAACGAAAAGACCTCCCTTGAGGAGCTGGAATGAAAAAAAAGTATTTTCATGGAAAAAATAAAAATAAATATGTACATTTAGAATTGTACATTTGTGAATACATTTATGGAAAGTACACAATGACAGCAACGGAAACATTACGCTGCAACACGCAACCTCCCTTCATGGTACCTGATTTGAACAACTATTCCCTCTCTGTTTCCTATTCCTATATTTAGTACAATCCTTTCTTCCCTCTATCCCCACAACATTTTCTGTGCTACTTGCTGTCACACAACCTCATAGTATAATAAATAAACCCTTACACTTAAAAGTTGTTAAGATGTCTACAATGGGCATTCTACAAGTGAGCATCAGAATTGGACCATGGATCAGTGGAACAAATGGCATGAGCTGATGATTAATGCTCTCTTTAACATAAGTTTGATGGCTGGGTATATGTGTGTGTTGCTGGAGAAGAGATGGCACCAGGGTGCTCTGGTGGCAGAGGCAGTGTGATCCTCTGGACAATATCCTGCTGGGAATCCTCAGGTCCTGGCATTCCTGTGGATGTTTCTTCAACATGTACCAATTACCTAAAAACGGTTCCAGAGCAAGTTCACCCCTTCATTGAAATGGATATCCCTAATAACACTGGCCTCTTTCAGTAGGATAATTCACTATGCCACATTGAAAAAATTGTTCAGGAATGGTTTTAGGAACATGATGAAGACTTCCAAGTGTTGTCTTGGCCTCAGAATTCCCCAGATCTCAATCCAGTCCAGCATCTGTGCTGGACAAACCAAGCCGATACATGGAGGTTCCACCTCGTAACTTCAGGACTTAAAGGATCTGCTGCTAACATCTTGGTGCAGACACCACAGCACACTTTCAGAGGTCTTACACAGTCCATCCCTCAATAAGTCATAGTGGTTGGAGCGGCACAAATGAGACTCACACAATATTACACAGGTGGTCATAATGTTATGGTTAATCGATACAGACACACATACACAAACTTCTCCTCGAGTCAAACCCAAAACTCAGATGCGGGAGAAGCTTAAAGGGCGACAGGCCAAACTAACAGAGACGGTTGTGGCTGTGTGCTCCCGAAACATCTTTGTCGCTCTCTAATTGGAGCCTACAGTGCAGTTAAGCTGCTGTTGCATTAGCCCCATCTCCTCAGCACTCTCCGCACCGGGGTGACAGTTAAAGCCCTATTAAAGGTGCATTCCAGATGGTTAGAGACTGCAGTGGCAACGTCTTAATCCACAGTAAAAAAAAAAAAAACAGCAAATCTCAGAGACCGAGCCAGTATCAGTGCTAATTGGTAGAGAGAGGAGGAGTGGAAGGGGAAGATGGCATCATACCTGACAGTGAGGATGAGGGTTGGAGCAGCCCATCATAGCTCCTTTATTCTCAAAGATCTGAGAGAAAGAGAGAGAGAGAGAACGAGAGAGAGAGAGAGAGAGAGAGAGAGAGAGAAAGAGAGAGAGACTGATGTTAAGCAGCGCAGGACTGTGACATACTGTCATAGACAAACAATGCTGAGATACAAAACGACATTCTGACACAGCTGTGCACAAGCATCAAATCAAACAGTCAGAAACCTGGGCTGTGCACAATACCCCAGTCTGCACTAGGGCTGCAAAATATACCATTTATGAGTCTAATAATGCAATGTATCGTGCTGTGCCATTCAACACAAGCCTCTCCATTCAGTATGAACAGGTTTTAAATAAATACCTTCAGACTGGAGCAAATAAATAACTCAGTTTAACACTGATTATCTTACATGAAGTAAAACACTAATTAAATTAGTGAGCCTACGGTGAGAGCAGACCCACTTTCTGTTGAAAATATCACTTTCTCTTTACCTCAAACTCAAGAGTAAGGAGGAAAAGCACACTCTTCATAAGCATATATTAGCTCAGAGCAAACACCTTAGCTTGTGCCTAGAGGACTATTGTAAAATATTGTATTATACTTGTATTGTAATATTTTATAATGTCGAACGTTTCAAAATGGAAACAAAAACGCTCAAATAACGCAGATTTTTTGGATCTGTATTTTTGCCCTATTGAAAAATGTACTAAATAAAGAGAACCCTAAACTGTATCGAAACAATTTTACGTTTTGCCAATACACCCTGAATACCATTTATTTTTTTCACTGGAATAGTGATCTTTGTAGTATTCATATTGCAAAAGTCATATGAAATATGCAAATCACTAATCACAATGTTTAAACAGCTGTGTGCTGAGGCAGCAATTATTTCTGATTTGTTCTGATGAATGTGCCTGATCTAGAAGTGAATAGTAAGTACTTCCATTTACTCAGTTACATGTAAATAAGTAATGCTTTGATGCCATTCATGTAGTTCATAATTTCTATTCTGTGTTGAATAACATTTGCTGTAATGGTTCAGCATATTATTGCAAACCAAAAATGGGCCAAAACAGAAGAACGGAGCAAAGTAATCTTTTTGGGCCCTATACTTTTTTCTCAAACTTGAGTATTTTTGCTTGGCTACTTTTACATTCACTGAAGTCATTATTATGTGAAGTAACAATACTTTTACTTTATTGAGGTTCCAAGATGTCTCAGTGTTGTTATATTAATTCAGTGTCTTTATTACCCTTCAGGACCCAAAGATAGGTGACAAAGAATACTCACAGCAGTATTTCCACAGAGCAACAATGCATTTAAACTCACATACGAGGTAATGTCTGTTTGATTCAAACAGAGATATATGAATGACCTACACAAATGTTCTGCACAGGTCCACTAACCAAATGCTCAACATTAATATTTGCAATTAGGGGTGTAATGATATGCCCAGGTCACGATACGGTATGTATCTCGATACTGGGTTCATGATACGATATGTATCACGATATTTTGAACAAAATTTAAAAATGAAACTGAAATTCAAATTTATTTCAGATTTATTTCAAAAACGTTAACCAATTTCAATAACTTTATTTGTTGTACATACAATACACATTTCAAGGTTTAATAAAAAAAACCTTCTGTATTCAAAACAACAACTGAATGTTAT
>JBBPCY010000035.1:2592245-2620415 GCA_037974405.1 Brachyalestes nurse | reverse complement strand
GAGAGAGAGAGAGACTTAACTATAGGATCCTAACAGAAATAAGAGATGTGTCCAGTTAAAAAAAGTTAAGAATATATACAGGATGAATTTTGTTGCAAGTATACAATTTTAATGCCAAATTTATTATTATCCTAGAATTACATTTCTTGATTTAGCTAAATCTACCTAGCTAAAAAAGTGTAGATCATAAAATGTAAGGTATTTTTATGAACTCCATAAAGTTGTGGATGGGCATGTGATGGGCATAAATGATTTTCTCTGAAAAAACTCTCTCTCTAGCTGGCTTATTTGCACTGATTTGGACTATGACTTTTTAAACCTTTGTTACTGTGGTAAAGGTACTACCTTAACAGCTGTTGAATTTTTTAACTGTGACAGACTACTAAAGTGTAATTAGACGCTTAATAATTAAGCTCATTGTGTGACTGCTGGTGCAGGTGCATTTAATAAAACTGAACAAAATAACTGAACAAAAATAATAAATAATTCAAGAATGCTTTCAACATGCTAACATGATCCAGTGGGCTTTCATTTATCCACAGTGTAATCCCAGATGATATTGTCTGTCCAACACCTCAATTTTGCACTCTTTTATGTAGACCCTCACCCCGCTGTTTTAATGAAATCTAAGTAAATTTGAGCTTATAAACAGGATTTTGCTGTGGTTTCTCAGATGTCTATGCAGGAGGATGGAGATAACTATGAGCAGGGACGGATCAGAGAGCTGCAGGAGCAGCGCATGGCCGTACAGAAGAAGACTTACACCAAGTGGATGAACAGTGTTTTCTCCAAGAATGGGGTAGGAACATTTCATAAGCATCCTAGATCCATTTCTCACATTTCCCGGATACACTGATATTGAGTAAATAAGTAAATGGGAAATCAAGGCTGATAGCAGGGGAAATGCAGGGTCATCCCTCTTGTTAGCAAAATGACCAAAAATATCCCTCTTATTAAACTGCCATCAGTGTTGGTTAGTTTGTGTTGGATAAACAATCCGAAGGCCCAAACTATCCAGTAAAGTGTTTTATCCAGTAAAGTGCAAACAAACGCAATCGTGGTTCAGTTTGATCCTGACTGAGACCAGCTCCTTAAGCCAGACCAAATTTTGGTCCTTTCAGCTGTGAAATATTGCAATATAGTGGTGTGTAGTGCATGCATTTTTTATAGCAAGGGTTAATCTTAGATAGTGAGGTGTGGTTTAAGCATTAGGCCAAACAATAGTACAGTAATCCCCCACTTTCATGGGGGTTACATTCCAAGTGTAAAATATGCGTTATTGTGTTTTAATTTTTTTTTTAAATGCCTATTTTTATAGTGTAAACCCTAAATATGCTCACAAATATGCTCACAGAACACTTTAATTTAATTTTAAACTCCTCCCTTCTTAAGGCATTACCATTAAAAATGTAAAGGTAAACCCATATCGCCTCTTTTAATTTAATTTACAGTAATAAAAATGCAGGAGAAAAAAGAGAAACACTGAGACGATCCACGGGGGAGATTTTGGTCTGGAGCGCCACAGACTTTTCAAACGTAGCAGCAAGGAGAAATAAATAATCAGAATCAGAAAACTATTAAAACACAGAGGAAAATGCTTAACAACTGTTAGCATTAGCAGTTTGCATTAGCAGCACGCGCAAGCCAAAACAAAGAAACATTGCCATTTCCGGTTGTCGCCATCTTGAAATTAAGGCATGATAAGTCGACTGACGAGCATGAACGAACAGGTAGGATAAGACAACAGATTGCAAAATGAATTCCGTGGAAATGTTTGGATTCCAGCTAGAATATCTGGTGACTGTCTACATAAGAATGAAGAGCATAATGGGAGTATTTACATGACTAATCAGCTGTAGTTTCATTCATGCTCATCAGAATTCTAGAAATGAAGTGTGGAGCTACTTTTTTTATCTGCACTGGCTACATGATGCCCCAAGCACTTGCATTATCAGTCTAGTAGAGCCTTGAGTTTAGCATCGGCTAAAAGCGCTGTGTTTCGGAATGCAGGGGTGAATGAAGGTGGGCTACTCGACAAAAGTTCATTCTCGTTATCATGTTTCAATACCCCCCAGGTCCATTTCACACCGAACTTCTCCTTTAAGATTAAGGTTCACACTTCACTGCATCACTCCACATTCTTTGGTTGCACATCAAATTTTGTACATTTTCATCTATAGAGGGGTCAGCAACTGACACATTTCCAAATCTGAAGAACCGCTTTGTCACGTATTGTCCCGAGTTTCCTCAGCAGGAGGCACACAAACAGGATTCCATACATTGCTTTTTGAAGTTTATTAAACACAAAAACAAAACAGGACCATAATTGTTGGTGAACCCACACAGAACATCCAAACCAAAACCCCCTTTATACAAAACACAAAACCCAACCACCAATAGACAAACACAATCACTTAACTGAAACTGAATACACCTGAATATAATTACTAAATAAAAGTCCAAACAGAAAACGTGAAAAAACCCAGCTTAAACTAACAGCGACCTCTGGCGGCTGCTATGGGGACGTAACAGCGTACAGGTATCATTCGTGAGTTGAAATATCGCGATATTGCGTAAAATCGGTATTTTGTCCCACCCCTAGTACAGAGACATTCAACTTAACTGAAAGCAAGGATATTTGGTTATACAGTAACCCCCTACTTTAACGCGGATCAGCAGTCGCGGTTTCAGTCCAACGCGGATTTTTTCTGAACTAATAATTGTTTGCTGAAACCCCCGCACTAACACGGAAACTACAGATATCCTCGCCCTTTTTTTTTGCTTTTGTGAGGTCTGGGCCTCGACCGCCACGCCCTCGTCCTTGTCCTGGGTTGCTAAGCATTGCGCCCAAATATAAACAACCCAGCACAAGGGCAAGTGGCCAAGGCGGACGAGGCCTTGACCTCACAGCTTTTTTCGTGGAAATATATACATTTTCACACACTAAAAGCGCTAAATTACTAAGAAAAATATAATTTCCTAATTTTGTAACATACATAATACATCAGTTACATTTACATTTCCATATAATAAAAAACCTACACATTTTTTGGTACTGTCCAGAGAACACAAAGTAAGCACGTCTTGGGATGGTGAAATACCGCTGTACTCAGAGGCAGGAAGTCTGAAAGTAGCCAATCCGAGAATTAAAGTGTTTTGGGAGCATATTTGGGGGCATATTTAAGGTTTACACTATAAAAATCGTCAATTTTAGACATCTTTTTTACATCACAACAACGCGGTTTTTCACTAAAGGAATGTAACCCCCGTGATAAACGGGGGTTTACTTTATTTTCTATAGTATAGCTGTACAATAGTACAGTGTGTATATATTTTCTATAGCTTTTTGACCTAGTAATATCTTACAGCTCCGGGAAAAAAAATGTTTAGTCTCTCAGGCTTTATCTTTTAAGTATTGAACTGAACAGCTTTGCTGATAATATTTCTCCTAATTTAAAAATAAAAACATTTTTTTTCTTTAAAGCATACTTTTAAAGGAAATGACAAAACATCAAAATAAGAGAAATTATGCAGTGTTTACAGAACTTGAATAATTCAAAGAAAACGAATCTCTTGTTCAATCTTAAACAAATTGGCAGTAATTACCTTTGGCGTACTTCTAGTAGTGCTGCCATCAAACTGTTCACAGTGAAAGTAAAGTGAAAAGTAAAAAAGTAGCGACATTTAAACATACTCTTAGGTGACATATAATTCCATCTAAAATGTTTGTAATTAAAGGAATAGCTCAGCAAAGAATCAAATTTACTCACCTTTAGATACACGCTGGAGCTACAAAGCTTACTATGCACTTTAAGTCAATAGACAACACTATAAGTCAATAGTCACTCAAATCATTTTCTGTAAATGTGTACACAAAACTTCTCTCAACCCACTCAAACCACATCCAGCTCTTCATTAAGATAGCACAGACTTGTCAGTGTGGTTTAGAATGGCTGTAGCACAATGCTGCAGGCAGCCGCTTTTGACAAAAGGTTCTGTTATGTACATTACCTCATGTGTGCTGATCTAAAATAAGTTTTTGGGAGAATAACCATAATAAATACAAAGGAACCTGATCTAAGATCAGTTCTCCTATTGACTGCTTTGCATATAGTAGCCCTGGTGTTGTCTGAAGTGGCTGACTGTGACTTTTTCCCCTTTTTCTAAAGGGCAATCTGCGGCACTAGAAAAGTTTTGGTGGAGTGATTACTAGTGTTTGTTAACAACATTATCTCCAGTGCTAAACTAAGGAAACAAAATTTGGACTCCAAACAAGACTTGGCAGATCCATCTGAGCTAAGTGCTTTTTCACCAAGTCATTTCTTTCACAATTTGTGTAACTTTGTCAACTATTGAAACACAAGCCAAACACAATGACTGCTTAGTTATCTTCGCCATCAATACTTTAGTAGCTCCCAACTGACGAAAGACAGAGGGCAAGCTCAAATAAACACACATTACCTACTGCTGCTCTCTGAAGGTAATATAAGACCATTTAGAACAAGACAGCCTTTTTAAACATGTGTTTAATTATAGTAAGTAAAATTATTCACTCAAATATTTTCTACCCCTCTACCTCAAAGATTTGACTACATTTCTTACAATTTAATGCCTCACATGTTACACTGTAATCTGTAACAGTTAGCTATCTTAAAGCTGGGAAACAGGTTGTCTCACTTCCACTGAGTAAAAAATAAATAAAAAAATAAGATTACCAAATTAAGTATCAACATATTTCTACAAAATGTAATCCTGCTTACAACTATTAGTGAGGTTTGCTAACCATTTACGGTGTAGATTTCACCATTATTTAATTGGATTTTGGTAGGTTTTAGAATTATGCTGAATACACAAGTGTGACTAAAGGAGCTCATTACACTGGAATATAGATAATAGAGCAGGGCAACAATTTCTTTAACGTGTAAAGATAGCCTGAGGTGAAAAACGAGAGCATACATTATTCGATTTCTCAATAATCCACAGATTCCAAAATGAATGCAGTTGAATCACCACCTTCATAGTGATGCTTCACAATGCTTTTTACGGTCGTAATCCAATACGATCTGTAATAAAGATGTAAACCCTCTCAACTCCTGTGCGCCTATGTGCTTATACTACGGCTACTAGGCTATCCAGGCACACTAAATCAACTTAAATCCTGGATGCTTACGAGTGTTGGCAGGCTCTGAAGTGCACGGTCGTTCTGCTTTAGAGGCTCTAATATGCTGAGGGAGGCCAGAGGAACACATAGCACTGCTGCGCATTGATCAGGACTGAAAAGCCCTGAGTGAGGAGCCAGCTCCCAATTGATCCAATTAGCAAAGATGGTGAAGGCTGGGACAGGAGCCGAGCCTAATGGTGTACCTTACTCACGCTGGCTGTTTTAAACACAGAACGTAACATGAAAGGAAAATATGAAGTAATCCATGCCTGTGCGACAAAGACAGGCCCTGGAGTGGAGAGTCTTATTTGGTACAAATGTTAATAGCATTTCAATATAACGTTAGAAGTCCCAGATTGTTTAGTTATGAGCAAAACGAACCCACCCCCCACGGCAAGCTAAAGCTAAGCTGATGTATTATTTATGACATTCTGTTTGTTTCTCAAGGTTAAGTAACCTAACTGGTGCAAGAAAAAAGAACCGTGAACATGAGATGTGAGCCTGTGCTGCCAGAGCCTCTAAAAAAATGCAGATTTGATGGTGCATGTGGACCCCGCAAAACATAAGGAAGTATTCAAATGACTGGTAGAGTTGTAAATACAAGAGGAAAACTTGTGCCATGGTGAGACTCCATCTGATACCGGGACAGGAGACCATGATGACACTAGTTAATGCCTGATCAATTTAGCAGCAATTTAGTGTTTAGCAGAATGCAAACTGGGGATCTGATACATTTCAGACTCGACATAACACCCAATCAACTTATTCCACCCTTAGAATGCAAGTAGCGTGTATTCATGCGCAGCAAATGGTAAGTTGTCATCATACGGCAAAACACGTTCTAAACTGAAGTTGCGCTTTGCTTGGTGTTACTATGTCATATGAAACCAAAGTTTTTGTAAATTGACATACATAATAATAATAACCGCTACTGGGGTTTCACGCAACTGCCCATAAAGAACAAAAGTGCACAAATTCCTTTTATTTCAGGTCTTAGAATCAAACGGAAAGAACACAAGATCTTTGAACCCGGGAGAACTTTAAGGATAGTTTCCGCCGACAAGCGGGTGGGGAACACACACAGAGTGAGGGGGTCCAGAGAGCGGCAAGACACAGTGAAAGAGCAGCAAATAGTGAGCGTGGAGGAGAGCAAATGGCGGTTTTAGACTGTTTTACACCACTTATATTTGTTGAAGTCAGATTTTTACTAAAACGTTCTAAGTGTTAATTAAGTTTGCCAGGAAATAGGTGGGAATGTGAATTGGCCTGTATTTCTCACCTGTACCCATGCATAGGTAGGGCCAAGCTCCTCTATAAGCTCCGCCCACTTGTCAATCACTTTACGAATCTCCTCGGGTTGCATCAAAGGCAGGGTGATGTCTGACCAGGGGTGGAAGCACATGACTTTGCTGAGAGAAGACATGAAGACAAGTCAAAGCACTGATTAGACAAATGATATATTGAAATCGAATATATATTAAAAATCTTATATTGTCAAACATTTAATATTAAGGTTCCATACAAAATGTAATGCCAACATTTTGAAGGCTACATAATTTGTTTATATTTTGGAATAAAGAACCAGTCTCTGTAAGTAGGTTGTACTGATCATTAATTCAAGACTAGGAAGCAGTCAGGAAAGCAACAGGGAAAAAAGGCATCTGCTTGCGGCACAAGGAATCTGAAGACCTCCTGAGGGTACGTATTGCTGAGTGGGTGTTACAAATTAAACATGTGACACACAGCATGTAAATACTATGTAAATTTCTACACTTGTACATGTTTGATCTGCATAAATGCATAATTAAAAAGGGCATGGACACAACATCAGCAAGTTTATGATTCCACACACTGCAGTGAAGGTTACACAACATTATGCAATACAGTCAACAACATGCATGTATGCCACACATCATGCTCAGGCTGCATGATGGAGACAATATACTAGTTTTGCAATTATATTATTACATGTCAGGATCATGATACGCACTGCAATATTTAAGGGCAAATGTCATTCGAGTAGAACTGTCCTTGCTTTTTATAAAATGAAATGGGATGAGATGTTTTGAAGTTTTTGTGATGTCCATATATCCACTCATTCAGCCTTGAGCAGAATAGTCCACCCATTCATTTTAAAGCCTTTTTATGAGTCACAATACAGGGCAGCCTATCAAAACAGAGCATATTTACATTTCAAAGCACAAGAATGGAGAGAGAGTCTGTTTAAAGAGAGGTTAGGAATTGCTGGCGCTTCTGGCATATAAAACCCACTTAAAATGTTTTAAGGGAACCTCAGGAGTAAAAATAAAATGCAAGACATATGCAGAATATGGGCCCTTTAAAAATGCGTTAGTGAATCAATATGACATAGTGAGAGATTGTCTTTTTTCCTGTCATCATTATAATTCATTATAATTTATTAGTTTTAGTAGCATTTCATAAAATACACCCACAGAAACTCTGGAACTCTGACTCAATACAGTGCTCAGAGCATATTGTAATAAGTAAGTAAGTAAATAAATAGCTGTTGGTTAGAACAGTGATTTCCACCCTGGTCCTGGAGCCCCTCTGCCCTACCCATTTTCAAGGTGTGTAAGAGCAGGGAAAACACTCAAATGTGCAGAGCCGGGGGCCCCCAGGCTGAAACTCATTTGTACATTGCCACCTTCCCAGAGCTTTAGTAAGTATCATAATAATGACTAAACAAACAAAAAGTTAGCACTGGCATACGGACTGGCTCACACTTTCTGAGGCCAAACTCTCACTCTTTCCTTCCTGTGGTCAATGGTTTTAGCAACAAATTGTACATGCCATCAGCAACCCAACAAGAGCTGGCAAAACAACACAAGCTGCCAGCGTTTGAGAAGGGAAGACACAGGGCAGGTCACAAGGGGCTTTCTGACCTTCACAGACATTGCAGCTAGATTGCTAACTGGTTTCCTGCACACACACACACACACACACTCAGTGAAGTTTTCAACTTCAAACTTATTTACCGAATGCAATGGATCACTACTAGATGCATTTGGCATGACATTCATCACTACTGACTATTCACAAATTGATAGATTAAAGTGTTACTTTGCTTGTTTTTGTGAGTACATGAAAAAGAAGGAATACCATAGCTGTGCAGTCAGGAGAAATCAGGGACAACACAAATCACACTTGTAGAAATTCATCATAGATAAACACTCTCTTGATGACAGCACCATCTAGTGTTCCTTCAAAATAAGACATTAGTTTTACCAATGGCTGTTGTTCAACAGATTAGTTAAGTGGTTTGTGCTGTTCAGTACATTATTGACCATTTTAAGAGGACCGTATATCCTGTATACATGCAATAAAATCTGAATTGTTCACCGATATGTACACTTATATATGCACTAGGCTATAACTTTAAAACCATCTAACTAAAACTGTGCAAGACCCCCTTATTACAACAAAACAGCTCAGCTGTTGAGGGATGGACTCTACAAGATTTCTGAAAGTGTGATACCTAGCACCACAATGGTTTAGTCCTTTAAGGCCAAATTAATTAGACTCGACAGACAGATGATCAATCAGATTGAGATCTGGGGGATGTGCTGCTGAAAGAGGTCACTGCCATTACAGGAAATAATGGATAAACTTGGTCTGCAACCATGTTTAGGTAGGTGGTACATGTCAATGTAACATCCACAGAATGACAGGACCTAAGGTTTTAAAGCAGAATATTGCTATGAGCATCACTCCTCCTCTCCAAGCCATGGGCAGAGCTGGCCAATGACACAAAGTGAGGTCCATAAAATGTTCCGACTAGTTTAGTGTGAAGGAACTCAAGTGGCCTAGACATATTTATCAAGATATTACATTATATATTAACAAATTTCCCACTTGTGGGACTAATAAAGGTTTATCTTATCTTATCTTATCTTACAATTGATGATCTTTGAAACCCTTTAAATTGCCAAGTATTCTCCAGGCTATCTGTCTCTGTCCAATAACTGTAGAATAACATGGTCGTTTTCCATTTATTACAGTGTGACTACTGAATAACAAGCCAGTTGCCAGAGGTGGCACTCAGGAGCATCTACATATTAGACCTGGTGGATCTCAAAGGCCAGGATTAGTCGCCCCTGCCTTAGGTTGTAATAAGCCTGGAAATTCAAGAGGGTCAAATCGAGTAATTGAGATCAATTGAATAATCATGATACTCAAACTCTGAAGCAAACTGAAGTGCATAAGGTCAACTGATGCACAGCAACCAATAAACCACATGAGGTACAATCCGCCTCATTAAGGAACTACACCGGTGCTGACATAAGCCATGACACAGCAGTGCCCCTTTCATTGATTTATCATTCACTGCCTCCAGTTCGAACACAGAACCATTTTGTCTCACCTTTTCTCCTCCGCTGGCGCTCTCTCTGGAGAGCGTGCTGCAGCGCTGTGAGGAGTCCCAGCACTGGTCACTAACGAGCAGACTGGACGAGTTTACTCACACAGTGGCACAGACGTGCAGACGGCTGTAAGGCAGCTCATTCTCCTCACAACGAGAAAAACAGTCTTTACAAAGTATCTGCCAGGAAGGAAGCTGACTTAGGGTCTTATTTCTCTCTTCTATGGCAGACGTTTCATCATTTGCTTTAAAAAACACATGAAGGAGTAGAACTACTAGTCTACAAACTTCAAAGACACATTATAAGTCCGAGCTCTTTGCTCTGAGCACAAGAAACACTAATAACCAGCCATCTGTTATCTGGTATTCCTAATACAGCAGGACTGATGAGGCAGGTATCGTTTCCCAAATGATCCATGAATGATGCCTCTGCTCAGTCACGGCTCAGTCAGACTGCACAAGATGAAAAATCCCTTTATTAAAATCCAGTGGAAAATTAGCACAGATATACAATGCCAGTTTATCAGATACAACCATCTACAGCCATTTTATCCAAAACGTAATACAGCAGTGCACTTTGAATGTACAGAATCAGTAAAACACACTTGTTTCAGCGGAAAACATATCAACAACACTGCTGGGATGAGAATGATCCACCATCCAAATAACGACGTCCGTGGTGGTTGTACAGGCTAATTAAAAACCCACCAAGGGCACATGTATCACAGGTATAAAATGATCAGTGGTTGAAGGTATAAGGTAGGTATTAAATTGGAAACTCACTGGATGTCATAAATGAATTCGTGTTAATTTTGTCTGGGTGTATAGATTAAGCAGGGAAGTCCCTCACCAGTTTTTCTTTGCCCCCTTCAACACTGACCTATTGATTCTCTGTCCTGATATTTTTGTAGACGATGCAGGTAAAGTTAGTACAGTCAATCCGATTAAATAAAGATATGCAAGGTCGTCAATAAAAATGCTAGCATTAAATCAGTTCACTTCAAGTTGTCACAGTCACAAAAAAACCTTGTATCTTCAAAACTGTAAAATTTATAGGAGGGAAAAATACATTCTCCACTTCATTGTTTATTAATGTAATGATTTTATTCCAACCATTTCTTTTCCTCCACTCACCATAAAATATTCATACAGTGTAAAGGGCAGTTGGCGTTTTCAAACGTTAAAAAAAGTAATAATAGAATAATAGATGGAATAACACCACCAGTTAGTTTAAACTACTCAAACAAGTGTGGTTCTTCTGCAGAGGAGATAAAGCTGTCTTACCAAACTCCTCGGGCAGCTTTGGTCTGGAACAGTGGGTGATGAGCTGAACCTGTAAAACATGAAGAAGACAAAAACCCATTTTAAATAAATTGCTGTCTTTTTGCTGTTGTCTAAGACGTATCATTAAATGCAAAGGTCTGGTCCTGTCATGTTGATTTTGTAAGAGAAAAGGAGGCATCCTCGACAGGAAACACATTTTATTGCACAATTGCTGTGTATTTGTTGAATGAAACATATTGGGGCAAAAATAAAACATAAAATGCTTGATGTTTTATTCTTGTGTTGAGCTCTGCAAATAAATCAAAATTGTGCATATTTAAATTTGTTCTCAGTAGAGGAGAAGCACTCATTTTTAGATAATATGCAGTCATTTAAAATAAAACATGCAATTTGAAAATCATTTTTAATGAGTTTTTTCTTTGCATCATTTTGTACACTTTGTATCTACACTGAACAAACATAAAATAACTTAAATCACACGCCTTAGACACCTGAAAGATTTGATCTCACCAGGGTCAGGAGCATCTGGCTGAAGTGCAGGGAAATCGTTCTCAAAGAGAAAAGTGCTGTCATACTCAGGATTCACCTGCAAAAAAAACAGTGAAAGAAATGTTAAGGACTGTGGCTAAATGAACTTAACCCTTCTGCAATCTTCAGACACATTAGACTGTATCTCAGTCTCAATCTTCAATCTGCATATTTCAGACAACCTTAAATAAAATGGACACAAATTGAAATGTTAATTACAATTTTAATGCTATTCACCAACTACTAAATAAAATCCAGGAGAGAAGAGTCAGCCAAGGGACATTTTTCGCATAAAAAAGCAAGAATTATGGAATTGGAATTATTCATAGCTGCATAAACCACACAGACAGATGGAGAGTGTGAGGAAAAGAAAAGAGAAATCATCATTTCTTTTGCTTAGGCAGAGGAGATTGTATAATGAATGCAGACACATCAGTTTCCTCAGAGAGCAGTTTTTTTTTTACCTGAGCGTTAAAAAGCACCCACAGTGCTCACGGCTAAAGAAGGAGATGCATAAGTTGCTCAAGTAGCAAATCGTTTTGTGGCTGCTCAGCAACCAAAAGACAATGGAAGAAAAAAAAAACAGCTGAATTTGTATACAAAAGAACACACCCCGAGCAATTTAACCAAATAAAGTACATTGAAGGCTGCGTTTTTTTTTCCTACAAAAATAACCTTCTAGAGAAAAGTGGCATTGTCTCTGTGTAATGCATTAACTTTGCAAACAAAATGCTCCAGGCTATGCTAAAAAATACACGTAAGAGGGGCTGGAACAAAGCTACGAGTTAAAGAACATTAAAAAAGTATAAAGTGTGCATTTGTTCTCAAAGATCCCAAATTAAACTGCTTACATTAAAATGATATTAAAAACACTGTGAGTTGGATTTCCAGACCCAGATTACAGCTAAGCCAAGTCAAGCAAATTAGGAGTTTCAACAATCAACACAGAACACAGTGAAACAAAACAATGTTCCTCCCGGACCACGGTACAAAAACAGAAACAACACAAGACAAAAGTGCAGGCAGGACAGGACTACACAGAGTGCAAAGAGAGAGAGTGTGCAGGAAAAACACAAGCAACAAAACAGTACAGGGCAACATACAGTTATTAAGTATACAAAAATGCAAATAACTGTATAAAAATATCCATGAATATTAGATTGCAATTGCAAGTCGCTGAAATTTAGTCCCAGACTAAGTCTAATTTTGGTCTGTAAACCCAGCCTTATGTGGCACAAAATGCATGTCCATCAGGCTCTGTTTCTTACTGGACTAGGGCCCAGCAAGAGAATTTAAAATATACATTATCATGCAAACTTTCATCTAATTATGACCGTTTCATTAAGAAGGTCAAATTCATTAAGAAGTATTTTACAACACAGTTTAATTACATAATCGTGAAAGCTCTAGTCCAAGGTCTTCACTATTGAAACGATGAGCGATGCAGAAGTCTAACCTCGCCACTAGCCCTGGTGCTCCCGGGACAGAGGGGGTTGTTTGGGTCGTGCCGCGGGACGCTGTCTTCTGAGGGCTTCTCCACTTGCCCTTTCCATGGACGCTTCATCCGATGGGCGGAAACCAGCACCCATGAGTCCCGCAGGGGGTTGTAGCGCAGATGCTGGTGCTCTGATACAAGGCAAAGGAGAGAGAACCAGGGGCGAGTTAGTAACTACGCTCAATTATTTTAGTACAACATTGATTCGAACAACTTTTTTCCCCAAATACTCTGTATAAGTAGATTTTTAAGGAGTCTATGTTTCGCAGTCCCATTTTTACATTTAGGTTTTAAGTGATCTCAGCTATACACACATATACAGTGATGGCGTGGTTCGTACAAAAGGACATAGGGTACAAATATATATAAATAAACTATAAATATAAACTGTAAACTAGAAGTAAAAATGTGCAAGGATGGTACAAGGTACAAGGATATGCAATTTGGATTTCAATATCCAATAAATTGTGCAAATGTTGCATCAACAGTCAGGTGGAAAGCAACAATACTGGAATATAACTGTGTGCTTTATATGTGCAAAAAACCAGCAAAATGTCAGCAGTGGTTCAAAGTAAATAAAGATACGTTTAATCTATGTCACGTCAAGTAAGTTTATTGTCATTTTACCCATATACACACAGAACACAGTGAAATGAAACAGAGCAACACAAAGAGCAACACAAAGAACGAAAATAGAAACAACATGTGATGCAAGCAGGACAAACTACACAGAGTGCAAAGAAGGCAAGAGAGAGACTACAAAGAGAAACACGAGCATCAAAACAACAGAATAAGAAAACTTTTAAACTTCTGTAATCAATGTTCAATACAGATGACAAACAAAAGACAACAAAACTCTTTGGACTCCAAAATGATGTTTATGACCTGATACAAGATTAAAATACATTATTTTAATAATACATTTAAGGACATTCTTTAGGGCGAGCAGAGTTAACAGATGGAGCTTTCATGAATTTCCATTCATGAATTCATTCGATAAAAACTGCTTATTCAGTGTTTCGTGTGCTAAAAAAAAGAGAATAGAGAACAACTAGTAATTACTTTTATTTATCTATCGTATTTCTATCCACACCCCCCAATCATGTCCGGCAAGCAGGATGTGAAGCTATCCACCTCTCTTACTGACCACCACATGTGTATATAGCATATTATGTGCATTAAGTTTTTATTTGACTTTTATGTAGACTTTATATTTTATATTGTTCTTGTCTCTGTCTCTTTGGGTATGTGCAGTCTTAACATAAGCAATTTGGGGCAGCTGGTGGCCTAGTGGTTAGGGATCTGCCCCTGTGATCAGAAGGTCATAAGTTCAAAGCCCAGGACTGCTAGTGTCATCACTCAGGTAGCCTTGAGCACACAGCTACCAGGACACCCTGTTGGTGGCTTCACTTGGCGAATGAATTAAATGCAGAGAAAGAATTTCACATTGTTCCCACTGTGTGCTGTGCTGTGGTGTGCTCACACGTGACTAAAAGGTACCACTTCACTTTCACTTTCCAGGATCAATCAAGACAGCACCTGCATGTGAGGTCTGAAAGCTGTCAGGGCATAAAATAGTGCTGGGAGGTGAAAAGCATATCAGTTCAGGCACCTTTGGAGAACTAAGTATCTGTAATCTTTAATTGAATGAGGGTAATGAGTTGCTCTTATGTGATTATACTTATTTGATCCCTGATTTAAGAACTTAAATTTAAAAACTTGCATACTTTGCATTAGACCTTTTCTGGCAAGCCAGTTTGAGTTGGGTTTCTTGACAACACAGCCATATCACCTATAGATTACTTGAGTTCACACACACACACACACACACACACACACACACACACACACACACATATATATGTGTAGTTCTACAAAAGCACCTGAACCTGATCCTGGAGGAATATATATATAATATATAACTTATATATATATTCCTCCAGGATCAGGTTTAGCACCTGAATGTAAGGTCTATAAGCTGTCAGCAAGTTAAATAGTGTTGGGATGTAAAAAAAACAGATCAGTTCAGGTGCTTTTGGAGAACTACACTGGTGTGAGGAGGCCAAAGCTCAAATGCAGAAGTTGAAAGAGCTGTCACGGGTTAGGAGCGTGAGATACCACAGGATCAGCTGGCTGCTCCCTAAGATAACAGGACTCTCTCACACACACAGACAGGCTGATGAAGTGACCACAGTATAACCTAATTCAGAGGAGCAGTGCAGAGCTTCTGCAGTAATGAAGTGAGATAAGAGCAGAGCGCGGCTCTTTTTACCTCTGGGGTCGAACTGGGGCTGCTCTTCTCCCTCCATGCCTCTCCAGTGAACAGATAGCAGTGTCCTCTAAAACCACTTGCAAGAAAGGTGAGCACACAATGCTATTAGCCTCCTGTCCAGAGTGAATGATTGGGCCGTCGGCACAGGTAATTCCTCCAGAATGAGTTTAGAGACAGTAATAAATAAAGGAGCTGCTCTCTGCTCTGACTGCCCGTCACTCTTAAGTTCCAAACTTTCGCCTTGAAGACACCAGTGGACTGTTTCTGCGCTGCAAAAGCGCATTACGAACGTCTCACACATTCTCTATCTCTCTCTCTCTTTCACACAAACAAATATACATAATATATATATACATATGGGTTTATTGTATTATGTATATTCGTGTGTGTGGAAGAGAGAGAGAGATAGAGAGAGAATGTGTGTGGTGTGTGTGAGAGAGAAATAGAGAGAATGTTTTTGTACATCTGCGCAATCTAGACGCCGTGCTGACGTTTATGATTGCAGTTGCCTATCGCGCGCTTCCTATTCGGCATTCTGCAGTTATTCATTGGCTGAGAGCGAGTCAGGGCTGAGCCGCGATTGGCTGGAATAAATGCCATAGATCACGTCACGGCACGTCTACAGAAATCATGCACTAGTTTTCCTTTTTAGCTTAGCTTAGCCTGTTCTGTGTTTTCTGTGTGTTTGGTCCGGATGAATGAGAGTGTCAGGGGTCTTTTTAGCGGTGTTAGTGTGTTAGTAGCCAGGTGTACTGTCTGTCCTGGCTGGGTTTAATGCTGCAGGGCACGTGATCAGGGATAGTTATAATGTCTCTCACTACTAAATGTCTGAAACTCGTGGTGTTGGTGGGTGTGCTGGTTTTAGTAGTACAGTACCTGCAGTACTGGATAGCAAATAAACGGTACGTTTTTTCTAAAGAGGAGGTGGCGAAACTGGCCAAACAGTACGCAGGTAAACTCCAGACCTTAATCGCTGTGCAACAGATTCAATGCTGCATTTCTGATTTACTGCACGTTGCCTGTAATTGTACTTGTTAACCCCGGGACTAAACTGGCTTTTGAAACTAACCCTGGAACTAAACTGTCTTTTGAAACTAACACTGAGACTAAACAGGCTTTTAAAACTCTTCAGCTGCTTGGAAAGTTACTGCTTACATTAGAGAAACTTTACACACACACACACACACACACATATGTAACTTATATATGGTAGCATAGGATCTGATTAATTAATTTCCAGTTGGTAATCAGGCTGAGCTACATCCTGACAGCCTGGTTGGAATATTGATATCTAGGGTTGAAGTTCATCTGGCTGGCTGCTCTGATCACCAGTTGCTTGACAGGACATTTATGTAGATCTGTAAAATGGCCATGTCTGTACTCTTTAATTGAATGAGGGCTATGAGTTGCTCTTATGTTATTTGAATTTATTTGGTCCCTGATTTAGGAACTTATATGTTTCATATCTTGCATACTTTCCATTACACTCGTTCTGACAAGCCAGTTTGAGTTCGGTTTCTTGACAAAACAGCTGTATTATCCATAGAATACTTGAATTACTGTACTGTCGTAAGTATGTTATATGTGTGCATGTGTAGGTCAAGACCATGAGCAGGCTTTCTCCAAAGTGGTGGTGGAGTTGCGAAAGCGGTACCCGGGCCACATTCTGCCTGATGAGGACCTGCAGTGGGTGTTTGTTAATGCAGGTGGCTGGATGGGCTCCATGTGTCTACTCCACGCGTCCCTCACTGAATATGTGCTGCTCTTTGGAACTGCCGTGGACACAAGCGGCCACTCAGGTGACTCATCTAGACAGTTAGAGATACATCAGAGCTCATTTGTGTCAACAGGCCTTACTCTCTGGTCTGTTTTGGTTAAGCCAAATTTCTAGATGACCTTACAGCACCCAATGGAGTTGGTTTCCCAGACAGGGATCAAACCTGTTTCTAGGCAGCATTCTGAATGCAGATTTTCTGTTGAAAAGAAAATTACATGGGCTTACATTATCAAAGCTAAATGTCTATGCAGCATTGAGCATTAAGGTCTTACCTAATGGGATTGTTCTGATCTCAACTCTACCGATACACACTTATGAATATCCATCTCTTCCTCAGGACGTTACTGGGCAGAAATATCGGACACTGTAATTTCTGGGACCTTCAGGCAATGGAAAGAGGGAACAACTAAAAGTGAGATGTACTACCCAGGTAAAACCATTAAAACCATCAACTTATATGGGGTGTGGTTTCTCAAAACTGTGATCATTGCATACAGTATTGTTCAAAAATCACAGACCACCCTAGTTTTTTTTATTCTATGTCAAAGCATCCACTAATTACAACTAATGTTTCTAGTCTTAAACCCACCCAATTACAGCCATGTCTTCCCAACAAAAGCTGACCCCACAGCTCTCACTGACATTATATTGCCCTTCAAAGAGACACATTCACAGCAACAGCTACCCACACACACCTCAGCTGCCTTACACATTATATTCTGATGGGTGAAGGAGAGATTTCTGAGGAGATTGGACTGAAGATTATCTGCTTGCATAAGAAAGGGAAAATAATTTGGGAAAACAGGAGACAAAATGATCACAGGAAAATACAAGAAGTGTGGAAAACATACCTGCATACCTTTAAAACAAAGTGAAAGCAAGTCTCCCAAAAAGAATAAAGCTTGTAAAGTGGACAAGAATATTGATTTTAGATTTAGTTCTTGAGGCTTCTATGTAACTTTCTGTTAAATATGGTTTATGCACATAATAGCAGTTTTGACTGAAAATAAAATAAAGGTAGTATTTTGCAAGTATTTTACAGTATGTTCACAGCATTACTTTGTAGACTTATAATTATTCATATGATGTATAGCTTTAAGAGTTGTGTGACAGTTTTTTTTTTTGATTTTGGCAGGTGACACAATAGTGCACACCGTGGGAGAAGCTACCTCAGTGCAGTGGACTGCAGGGACCTGGATGGTAGAGTATGGCAGGGGGTTCATTCCATCCACCCTGGGCTTTGCACTAGCAGACACAGTCTTCAGCACACAGGATTTTTTAACGCTATATTACACCGTCCGTGTGTACGTCAAGGGTATGCTGCTGGAGGCCAACACCTTCCTGACTGAAGCAGGTGTCTTCTGAAGACCACTTCCCCAGTGCCACACTGTATTTCCTAATGTTGTCATGTAACTCACTGAAATGGTTGTGGGTTTGATTTTCGATGGACGGACTGGCAACAGACTTTCTGCAAAGCACTTACGGTTAACATTCCCTAGAAAAACTTTTCTGTTCAACAAATCAACTCTACATAATTATCCTGAAGAAAATAAATGTTAGTCATTGTGCATTTCAAATACGTCAAAATTAAACGAGGTAGTAGAATGTTTTAATGTCTTCCAAACTCTCGTTGCCACCTTGGACTGTGAATATTAGCAGTTCTGAAGAATATCAACTGGTTCTTCATGTCCCATGAGAAGTATTTTACTGTCAAAAGAATGTTGAATGAGTTGTATTTAATTCTGTCCAGGGTTTCTCCAGAATAAAATTAATTTTTAAGGTTCTGCACTGTGACTTTGTAGGGAGAAGTGATAGAAGCAGTTTGGTGATTTCCCTTCTAAGGCACCCCTGGTTCCACTCATCTGTTAATGTCCAGGTTTCGTGTGTGTTTGAGTACAGGAACAACCAAACTGCAGGACACCGGTCCTCCAGGATTGGAATTGTACACAACTGCTTTAAATCATAAAGAATTCTTCAGGAGAGGATTGCACAGCAGTCTTCAAGACCAGAGGACCTTCAAAATGCTGATGAACACTATGAGTCAGTTTCCCAGACAGGAATTAAGCCTAGTCTTGGACTACCATTTCTTTTTCAATTATACACAGCACTATGTAATCCAGGCCTAGTCTTAATCCCTGTCTGGGAAACACCCTATATGTTGGTGTCCATATTTCTATCACAGAAACAACTCTTGACAGTCTAGTGTCTATCTGTGTAGCTCCTCTAATTTTCTAGCTCCTATAGTAACTGTTTTGTTTTACACTGTATGGACAAAAAACTGGGACACACCTGTTTTGGGCTAGGCCCCTTACTTCTAGTGAAGGGTAATCTTAATGCTTCAGCACACCAAGACATTTTAGACAATGCCATACTTCCAACCTTGTGGACGAAGTTTGAGGAAGGCCCTTTTCTATTCCACCTTGACTACTGCACAAAGTAAAGTCCATAAGGACATGGTTGGATGAGTTTGGTGTGGAAGAACTTGACTGGCCCGCACAGAGCCCTGACCTCAACCCCATCCAGCACCTTTGGGATGAACTGGAATGGAGATTGCGAGCCAGACCTTCTTGTCCAACATCAGTGCCTGACTTCATAAATGGTCTACAGAATGAATGGGAACAAACTCCTCACAGAAAGACAACATTTTGTGGAAAGCCTTCCAAGAGACAGTGGAAGCTGTTATAGCTGCAAAGGAGGGACCAACTTCATGTTAAAGTTCCTGTTGGCGTAATGGTAGTGTGTCCCAATACTTTTATCCATATAGTGTGATTTACAAAATTGTTTAAATGTAATGATTTAAAAGATCTGCTTTCACGCTTGTCCACAGATCATAGTGGTTAAAAACATTTCATTCACACTTTGACCAGCACAGCCCTCCATGGGTTGTCCACCTCCACCTTGCATTGTCTTGCTGGAGAGGGGATCCTTTGTTGTAGTTTCTCTTGTGAGTGAGAGAGTGGATCTGTGGAACACTAATTAGCATAAGGGTGCACTGAGAGAACAAAGCTGACAAAATAATTGCCTCTACATGGTCTACAGTGTCCTCTTCATCAGATGACATGCTCTCTGGTTTGCCAGCAGTGGTGACCAATGAAAGAATCCCTAGAGCACAAGATTATCTGAGTGGAACACTAGCTGGGTGACTGTGAGTGTGTGTGTGTGTGTGTGTAGCTGGATTTTTGTATATAAGCTTGCCTACAACCAGCAATATGATGGAGCTGTCATATCAGGCCATAAAAACAGCAAACCAGGCAAGAGAAGCTGTAAGTAAACCATAATTTTTAAAACCTGCTTCGTTTCTACTCGGTTGCAAGTAAAGTGTCTCTGTTACCAAGTTAGCAAGTTAGCTAGACAGCCCTAAAGTGTATTATTACTCTGCGAATTTGGATAAGTAGCACATATCTATTGATAAGTAAAAAAAATTCACGTATCGTTAAAAGGAGTGTTTTGTTTTTTGTTTGTTTTTTTGTGTGTGTGCGCGTTAGCATTTTAAATCCTCACACCAAATGCATCGAGGTGTTTGGAGTGCCTGATGCCATGGCAACCAGTAACAACCGGGCTTCTGATCTTTATTTTGAAGATTTGGCGCCACCTAGTAGCGGTGTAAAAATGACATAAAGGAGAACGCCACACATTTTTTTATTTCTAGATATCAGAATCAAAAACGTTTACTGCTGCTTACAATACAGACGCACTGAGACAAGAATAGTATAAAATATAACGTCTAAATAAATCCAATAAAAATCTATAGAAAAAACTACATAGAAATACATATAGAAATACATTACAGTGGCCCCTTTATAGTAAGTAACACATGAACACACCACAGCGTGGACACGGTGTGAAGTTCTTTTCTCTGCATTTAATCCATTCACCAAGTGAAGCAGTGGGCTGCAACCAACTGGGGACGCCTAGGGAGCAGTGTGTGGGGAAGGTACCTTGCTCAAGGGTACCTCAGTGGTGCCACTAGCTGTCCTGGGATTGAAACCCATGGCCTTCTCATCACCAGGGCAACTCCCTAACCACCAGGCCACCAGCTGCTCAACTATGATATATACATAAATGCTGGGGTATAAATACTATAGATAAGTAACTTACAATTTTGAATTGCTAACGACACAGATGGCGGCTAGGGGTACATTATTGCAGGTTGAAGAGATCAGTAGTATATAAGTAATATTGACATAAGTAGTGATATTTACATGATAAGACTATTGTACATTATAAGATATAGGACATAATGATAATGTATTAGCACTCAATAAGAATATTGCACAGTAATGCTATGCACACCATAGCAAAATAATGCACATAGTCATACACATAATGATAGTGATTTAAACCCAGTAATAAATTGCACAACAAAGTAGCAACAGTCTAAAGTAGTTATGGCCCCCAAAGCTCCCTCACAGACAATTTTAAATGAAATGATCAAGAATATGTTGCCTGTTGCCCAAGACATTGTTTCCCACTAGTTTTGAGATAAGATTTTGGCCTATTTGAATTACATTAATGGTGAAAAAATTCATGCAGGCATTTTATTTTTTCAAATGGAATCACAATTCTATTATTATTAACATTATATATAATGGGTCCTTCTGGATTGTAAATAAAATGACATTTGCCTCATGGACATAGTGAGTCCTGGTTTAATTCAACACAACTGTAAATTTATTTCATTTTAAACCATTCGGATGACTTCTGTACATCTCAGCAATTAAAGTATGTTGAAATTTCCCTTTACCGCTCTGCTCAGTGCCATACCAGTTTTATGCAATTGTGAAATGCAAAATAATCGTATTATATCCCTTTCAGGATGAACTGAGAACAGAGACGAGAAGAAGAAACCTGCTTGTTTTGATTTATCATCATTTAATGGAGGAAGGGTGAGATTATGTCCTTAATGAGCGAGTATTTAGACAATACAGAAGAAGATACTGACTTCTTTGTTTCTGAACCCCTGTACAGATACATGGACGCAGCTACTGCCCTGGAGCAAGACACACATTTTGGGCTCCGTCGTTTTGAAGTTTGTGATAACATTGACCTGGACACAATTCTCATGGAATATGAAAGTTATTATTTTATCAAGTTTCAGAAATATCCAAAGCTAACCAAGAAACTGCCAGAACAAGGTGGGTATTGTTTCCATACAAGGAACCTGCATGTGCATTAAAGGACACATATAGTGGAAAACTGAATATCAGTATGTAGCATGTAGTATTTAAATGCTGTTCTCTTGTCCATACAGTTCTCAGACCAAGTTAAAACAGCCCCTTTTGCATTCTGTGTGTTTGTTTTTTGACAATATTGATCAGTCTGAGTAGAGGTCATTTAAATATTACAACACAGTAGCAACAACCTGTTTAATTCTATGGGATAAAGACAGGTTGGTAAATGCATTGATGCAAGAAAATGTGAAGTTTGATTGTGTAGTTGCTTTAAGTCCATTTATGTGTATGCTGTGTGTTTTGCTCTGCATTTGTTTTCGCTGTTTGTCTTTTTCTGGCCGCCAAAGCTGTGATGTCACAGACTTTCTCTGACACACATTTTAAAGGCGACTTGATTGTCCTCACACTCTCTCCCGATAAATATGAAAAAACGATTTTTAAATGATTAATACTCGGCTGCTGATCATCTAATCGATTAGCTGTGTACAAGCACTAAAGACCTAAAAATTTACCAATAATAAGAATAATAATGACACTAAAAAAGAACAACCATGTGACAGCCACCCTAATTATGTCTAGTTTTGGTACACAAGCACACTTGAATGTCAATTATTAGGACATGGGCCATTTAAAGCCTGGAAAAATGTCGTAATGAACTAACCCTTTTTCACACAGGTGAGAACAGACGTGTTAGAAGTTGTGGTAAAAAGAGGTAAGTATGCATGATATTTTTTTGCCAAACTACATTATACAAACAGTATCTGTTTTATTTTCCACTAAAACTACTTATAATCCTCTGTGAAAGGACCCCATGCACCCAAACACTGCCAAAAATTGCCTCCATCCAGCGTCCCCAGTCAAGGAACGGCATTAAAAAGCCAGAGTGTAAAGCAACAGCGAGGGAGTCGAGTAAATCAAGCTGTGTAGGTTGATTCCCCTCATTCATAACAGCCTTTAGATGCCAAGTCTCACCCAACCCCATTGCTTTTTTCACTCATATACTGAAGCTGAGGTTGTCCCATTTTATTTCAGGAGAATGGAGGTGTGTATGTGCCAGAGAGCGCAGACTTTGGCCTGAATGTGTCTCCGATCATCAGGAATGGAGCTGGTGAGGGGACACAGATGAAGAAGGTGAAGCCACACATGTATAGTGTTCCAACACAAAGCTGGAGGTGTTTTCATTTAGAGTATATTTCACCCCAGAGCTGTAAAACAGAGGTTTGAAGTGTAAACTGTTCTTTGCAGGGTCAGCAGGTTGACTACAGGTGTCTGATCCAGGATGCAATCAAGGGAACTTCTAGTGACCTTGCCGCAAACAGCTTGCCCTGCAGTCAAGATCCCACAGTAAGTTCACTGTCTACCAATCAGTACAGTGAGGAAATGCATACACAATATTGAATGTTTGCAGATTTCTCTTAAGAACACAAAATACTTAAGAAAAACCTCCCAGTAACAATAGCAATGTAAGGGATCATAACAGAATTTTTTCAAAGGAAACTTTAGACTATTTCTGTTAGTCAGTTCATGAAATCACTTGAAATCTCTTGTGATGTTGAATTTTTTGCTATTTTAAATCCAATAATTATAAAGTTAGGTGTCTAACATAATTAACCAGACCCCTAAAAGTATTCTGTTTTATTTAACTTATTTCATGTCCAACATCTGTTTATAGTCAAATTTGTAACCTGCTTCAAGATTTGACCCCCACTTTTAAAGTTAAATAATTGCACAAATGACCAGTTGTGGTACACTGGTGTCACATTATAAGTAACCAAACTGGTCATTTATTTATGAAAACAGCTCTTTCGAACAGAAATGTGTATGTTAGTGTTTTGCATGGGTTGTAAAATTGTACCAATGTGCATTTTATTGGGCATCTTATTCATCACTTTATTATGGCGATGTTAACATTGATCATGAAAACCTTTTTTCGCTTGCGCACAGGAGCGGCTGCTCAAACCCATTAGCGCCTTCTATGGGATGAACCATGAGATGAGAGAGCTGGCAGCTGTTATTAGCAAAGTAAGTGAACTCGACAAAGATTGTATTCTGAACATATCTGAAAACTCCAGTTTTGTATTTAACAAAATAGCATGTACTTCTCGTGCAGTGTTTAGAATAGGCATGATACAGTGAACTGTAACCAGTAATAAATTGCTTTGCTTTAACAGTCAGTCTGTGTTAGATAAAGTCTTTGAAACAATGTGTGTGTGTGCAAGTGAGAGCATAGTATAACAACCCCCAAACCCACCCACACACACACAATAGAACAGATATTAATGAACAGAATTAATGAATTTCTTTCCTGTCTTTCCCTAAAGGATATCTATTTACACAACCCCAACGTGCACTGGGACGACATTATAGGCCTGGAGGCCGCCAAGCGATTAGTCAAAGAGGCTGTCGTCTACCCCATTAAGGTGCGGGCCTGCTAAACACTGTGGTATTTCTCAAACTGCCACTGCACTTCGATTGTGAATATCTCACTAAAGGCTAGAAGAGAGCAAAGTGTGGACGGTTATAGCTTTAGATGACATTAAATCCATACTTGAATACCACCCAATCTTGCCTTCCACTATCTCTTACCCATTCCTGTCTTCCAAGCCAGTGACAAATATGTGGCGAGCTCCTGACACACAGGACACATAAACAATTCTTGTCTTTCTCTATTTTGTTAATAAAAGCTGAGCAGTTGATTTGTGAGGGAACTATGATGCCATGAGTTGCTCTTAAATTTGCCTGGCCTTTACACTTACAGGGATTTCAATTATCAGTAGCTCACTTTCATTGTCAGTTTAAAGCAGCTTAGCGATTATAGTCGTCAATACAAACAGACCCCTAGGGCTTCGTTTAAGGCTGCCTAGCTTAGCAGTAAATAAGAACAAATAAGGATTGAAGCATGGAGTAGCCACTATGTCTGACAGCCACCCCATAGGTAAGTTAAAGTTAGTGAAGGAAGCGCAATGTTAATTATAAGTTTTCTCTTTCTATCTTTCATCTGCAGTACCCTCAACTGTTCACTGGGATTCTCTCTCCATGGAAAGGTTTACTGCTCTATGGGCCCCCAGGTTAGTGTTTCTCCGTTTCTTTTTGTTAACAGAATAAATATTAGATCATTTAAAGGGGCCCTATTGTGAAAAACTAAAACTGGCTTCATTTGTTTCAATTAAGTTTTAATGTGTATGTATAATAATTGATGTAAATATTGTTACATTTGAAAGCTGTCTGTTCCCTCTCAAGTTTATTTGTGGCAAAAGTAGCCAATTTTGTATCATGGTTGTACAAATATCAGAATTGACATTGGCATCAAAGGCACAGCATGTTTTAGAGACGGGAAATCATGCTGTTTTGGTACATAAAACCACACAAGCAATGCGTGATCTTCAGAGAGTAGAAAAATATGAGAGTTGGCCCCTGTAATGGGACTACTTATTGTACAGTTGGATGCACTAGTCAAGGTGTTGAAGACGGGACATTCTTTTCTGCAGTGCATAGATCCAACATGTATGACACCTCTTATTCTGATTTAGTTATAAGACGTAACTGGCAGTTGTTCCATATAGCATCCATACATCACTTCACATTACTTTGTCAGATCCTGCTATTAGTGCCACATGGATTTATATACTTATATATATGTATATTACTTATATACTACTTATCTCTACTACAAGCAAAAACATACTCGTAACCACCATTTTTGTCATTAGTAATTCAGCTTTTAGGTAGTTTTTCCTCACCTCTGTTGCCCTTGGCTTGCTCACTAGGGGCTCGGACCTGGATTCTGTAGAGATAACATTTTTAATAACATTGGTTGTAAAAAGTAGCATATAAATAATTGAATTAAATTGAATTGTATTGCATTGACTTTGCATTGAGGTTTTTTATTGGATTTATTTGGAATTTATATTTTATATTGTTCTTGTCTCTGTACAGTCATAAAATAAGCAATGTCATCCAGGATCAATGAAGTATTCTGATTCTGTATCTGATTAAGTGATGTTTATCACCTCAGGCACAGGCAAGACTATGCTGGCGAAAGCTGTAGCCACTGAGTGCAACACCACGTTCTTTAACATCTCTGCCTCCAGTATTGTCAGCAAGTGGAGAGGAGACTCTGAGAAGCTGGTTCGGGTCAGTGTTTTTTGTCATGCTGTCTAGTAACCACACAGTGCTTTATTCTTCGTGGGAGTTTAAATCCCATGCAAAATGAAAGTGGCACTTAAAGCTGTTTAAACAAGATTTCAGACCTGTATAGTATCTTAATTATGTTCTGCCACTCAATTAGATATCTGTTAGAATGTCTCTCTAACTTAAAGTCCTGTCTTTCCTTTGCAGGTTTTGTTTGAGCTGGCGAGGTACCATGCCCCATCCACTATCTTTCTGGATGAGCTGGAGTCAGTGATGGGCCAGAGAGGTGCTGGCCAAGGGTAAGAGCCAGGCGAAGTTTCGTTCAGACTCCACAGTCTAGATACAGAAGCAATAGTTGGGTGGAAAATCAAATTTATACAATTTCTCCTTAATCTAGATGTAGACAGTCAGCCAAGTTTACTTCTTCTTTTGCACTGGAGCTACTAAGGCTAATGTGGGTAATGAGTAATAGGCTTTTATGCCAGTTAGTTGCATGCTGTATGTCTGCCAGTACAAAATCTTACTCCTGCTTATGTGATTTCTTGCATGTAGTGTAATACATTGTATGGCATTATTTTTTCTGTGAAAATCTAATCAGTGTCATGCCATGTAAGGAACCCTAGGCCTCTACTGGTTTTACAAATGAACAGAGCTTTCCAAATTTTGTTGCTATTGTACCCTGTGCTAGACAAAAATTATCCACTTTTGTCCTATGTACATTTTCATCCCAGATACATCTGCATCCTTCTTAAGTTAAAGTGTAGAAATAGGTTTGTTTTCATGTGACGTCAGTTCAGTGCCCCAGAGTGTTAGCATGACATATCAATTCCATGGACCCAGATACATTTGGGAGCAAAATGTACAGAAGACAAAACATATCAACTTTGGAACATTTTGTTTACCACAGGATGTAACTGCAAAAATAAAAAATTTTCCCATTGAGAAGAAAACACTTAGAACTTAGAAGTTCCTGAAAGGGTAATGATGCCGACTACAGAATAATTTGGTAAGTGTGCGATGACTGCGGCCCATGGTGGCCAAAAAATTTAATGTTTTTTATTGAAGCTGCACACACTAACATTCGACATTCTGACATTACTTAGCGTTGTGTCTCCAGTGCAACACCGAAGAAGCAAACTGTGCACACCAAACATGCCTTGGCTGAAGACTACATTTGTGACATTTTATGGAAAATTCTCCATATTTTCACCAAATTTTTAAATTACATTTAATGCTGAGAGAAGTATATAGGACTTTAACATGTGCCACTCCCTCCCTCTTCTTCTGCTAAGAGGAGAACATGAAGGCAGCAGGAGAATGAAAACTGAGCTGTTGGTTCAGATGGATGGATTAGCACGATCTAGTGATCTGGTGTTTGTGCTGGCTGCCTCAAACCTACCCTGGTGAGAAGGCAGAATACAAGACTTCTTATACATACTGCAGTTTGGAGACACTCAGTGCCACTTTCCAGTTTTCTCTCTCTTGGCCTTAGGGAGCTGGACCATGCGATGCTGAGGAGACTGGAGAAAAGGATACTGGTGGGCCTTCCCTCTGGCCCAGCCAGAAAAGCAATGATCAACCACTGGCTTCCTCCAGTCAGCAACACAGGAGGGGTGGAGCTTCGAACCGAGCTAAACTATGATGTTCTTGCACAGGTGGGCCGTAAAAAATACATTGTTAATATTTTGTGGCATAAAAGAGCAAAGATAAATGCCCAGAATCAGTTTCACGAATGCATTCATTCACATACGCAGAGTTTTAGGCAGGGGGTTCACTGCTTTATCATGTTAAAGTTTACACAACTGGTAAGAAAAAACTTTTGTTTTTCTGCTTAAGCTGGAATGGTGTAATTACGCAGGTCAAAAACAAAATTGTAATCATCAGAAACCACAACCTACTTTTCTAAACCAGTTGTTCATGCTGATTTCAGATCTGCTTTCAGTTTTTTTCAGTCACATCAACTTTTTGAATTA
>JBBPCY010000035.1:2557489-2577017 GCA_037974405.1 Brachyalestes nurse | reverse complement strand
TTGCACATGAAACCTCAGGGTCTTAGCTTTCAAATGAGACCAACCACATGCAAAAGGACCAAAGCATGAGGGAGCTGGGAGCTTTTGAAGTTGGGTACAGCAGTCAGGGAAAAATTGTAGGAGGGTTAACAGGTTAAAGAAATATTTATTTTGTTTGGTTTTTAATTTTCTGTCATGTCATCTTGACTAGTGATGGTCAAATGACAGACCCAGTGATGTCATTCTGCCATTGAATATCTAATATCTCCCTACATCCCATATAGTGCACTAAATAAGTAACAAACATTGGGCTTTTATGGCAAAATAATGGACTAACTATCCAGCAGGGAGAACTGCAGCCAATGGCTAAATCCCAAATGCATCTCTTAGATATTTAATGCACAGTCTGAATGCTAAAGGGATACTTTATAGGGAGTAAGGAGTCATTTGTTTTCTTTGTATTGGTATTTCAGCAATGCGAAAGTTCTTACTATTCTGAGCCATTTCAGCATAAATGTTTGTTCACAAGATATGTAAAGAGATATGATAAATGATCACCTTTATAATATTTTAAGGCACCTTATAATGAGTAAGATTATATAGCAGAGATGGGATATCATTATCACTGGGTACTCCTATCCAATCGATATGAGCAGACAATGCTGAATCAGATATTAGAGGGGACAAAAATAAATCAGTTCCAGACCTGTAGCAAATGTGGCCTGAAATAGTACATATTCACTCTGTCACGTTGTTTTCTCTCTATTTATTACTGTAGGTTAAAGTAGCTTAAGCATGATAACCTGCTTTTAGATGCGAACTCCACCTTAAGTGGAATTCTGTAATTCGTTTTAAAGAAAATATTATTGGCTATTATTTAAGATTTCAATATCATTGTTTAAAAATAAGCAGTTTTTTCTCTATTATTTGGCTGCTAACATCTTTGAAGTGATTATGATGTTGGAGACTCTCACCATCTGTAGCTGCTGCACCATCTCCTCTCTGTAAGCCAGTTCCCTTTTCATTTGGTCCTGAAAGTTATCTGGAGGAGAAACAGAGTGTGTGAAAATGAGACACCATTTGACTAAATAAAAATGTTTCCTCATAGACCATTACTGCACTGATTGTTCCTCATCTGATTCCTATTAGCAAAAATGCTTATTTTTAAATGAGCAGCTTGTAAAATACGCTCATATTGGCTTTCATTTATTGAGTGCAGAGGCACAGTTACGCTCCCTGGTTTTCGAATGCCAAGCTCCAAATGAAGGAACAGGAAATTGTCTGAAGCAACTTACGGAAAACGGGAAAGGGTGAGCTGCCTTTGAGGGCGTGGAACTCCTGCTCCAGTCTTCTCCGTAGATCTATCTGCTCCAGGAGAACTTTTTGGAGCTCCTCTGAAAGAAAACCAGTACTGTAATTAAAACCACAGTCTGACCAGGTGTAGGGACTAATGTTACATAACACTTGTGTTCTAAAATCAGCACTCCGAAACAACTCTGTAATGAATAAAAGAGGCTTTTGTGAGAGTGTAAACCTTCACTGAAATGTATAGCCATTCAAGCTACTTCTTGTCCTCACCTTTTTCCATGTTTTCAACATCTTTCTTGAGTGTAGCAGGGGAATGTGGGTCTTGGTTATGCTCTACTGCAATTTAAATAGAAAAAGATATATCCATTATTATTATGGAAGACAAACTGTTAAAATTGTAGAACTGATTACAGTACTGGCCTGTATTGAAAAACGATTTGCAAGCAATGCAATCCATCACATGACCAGCAGGTGTCAGTCTTACAACATTCTAAATGTGCAGCTACTGCTGTAATCAGACTGGCTTTATTGAAATGTGGACTTAAAACAACAACCATAGATTTTTTTTTTCATGAAATGAAATGAGTACACTATTCATTCTTATCATGTTTGATTACAATAGATATTTTTAAAACTCTTAATATAAAAGTAGTGTAAATTAAATGACTGTTTGCCAATATCTACAGTCAGATATTTACACACACTTGATTCGATTCTGTGAAAAACCCAGTTGATCTTCTCCAGTCAAACACACATGCTGATGAGAGTACCTAAAAATGGCATTTATCTTCCCTTCAGTGTGTGCCTGTTTTAAAAGATGCCAATATCATCTACAGGGGGACTGGAGATAAGGTCTTTTGTGTTATTGATTTTATTATTTTTACTGCTTTGAAATATCAAATTATTACAACCTGCATGTCCTCAGGAGTTGCCATATTAAGCGTATTGCACCTCTGCAGTATATTGGCAATGTGGGGTTGTGATGCTCTCTGTGTGCTGCACCGCAAATCAAACGCCTTAAATGAAGCAATCCAGCCCATTTGTGTATATAATCCCCCCCTCGTTTCTCTCTCTCTCTCTTTCTCTCTCTCTATTTCACGTCTTGCCTCCTTAAGCCTTACAACGCTTTCCTCATTTGGAAAGCGGGCTTGTTCTCACTCTCCTCCTCTCTCTGTCTCATTTGACAAGCAAATTTGCAGACACTGCCCGAGGATAACAACCTCGTTTGACAGTCAATTAACCGTGAATAGTCAAAGCCAAGGCAGTTTGCATTACATAAATGGAAAATTAGATTATTTTTTTTCCCTCCCAAGAAACAGAGCTCTCTTTAAGACACTGCCTTTAGACTCGGAAATCAGAACTTCTAATCATGTTCCCCCACCGGCCCCTTGGAGACATTTAGCAATCAGGCAAAGGTGGTTTCATTTAATTTGTTTCATGTAATTTTTTTCAAACATATTATACATTATGTGAGGAGATCATTATCGGCTCGATAATATAAATGTTGGCATAGATGTCGTAAAACACTTTTAATGTCTCCCTGACAGATAAAAGGCAATAAGCTATGATCTTTGTAATGGACGATTTTGCCTGGCAAAAGGCAATTATATCCATTTGATATTGTTCAAATGGTGATTGTCACCTTCCCCGCGCAGAGCTGATTGTCTTCTTGAACTGTTATGGCTCCCCACAGAACACATTTTGCCAATGACATTGTGGAGGGAACTGCTCCATTTCCAGAGCGAGGCTGCAGTTGAGTATATATCCCATTCTGTCTTTTATATTTAGTCTAATCCCACAATCCTCGCAGGGATGTGGCATCTGCGTCGCACAAATTATTTTGTAGCTCTCTTGCTGTAAGTGTTAGATGTTTTTTATTTTTTTATTTTTTAGACGGATGACAGTGATGAAGTATTTACCTGTGTTCTCCCTCCAGAATTCTGGAGCCGACGTCTCCGTCTCTGGGAGGAAGAAATTGCTCTGTTCTTTGTTTTCTTCTGTAAGAGGACAGAGAAGTATTAATGGCATAAAACGAGAATATGCCTGGAGATGTATGTCTAAATAAAAAACACATTCTCTTAAACCCATTTCAGTCCTCTTTGTGGAAAAAAATGAAAAGTCCTAGAAACAGTTGAGAGACTTGGCCCTCATGGTTTAATCCACTCAAATGGATTAACATGCATCACTAGCTTTATAAGTGTTAAAAAAAATAAAGAACATAAAGAAAAACGCTCTCTAGTATTCCACATTGTTGCTGATAAAACCTACTATCTCAATTTTGGATGCTTTTTTCCATTTTACGTGATTTAAGGCACACAGTGATTGGATCTACCATAATATACGAATGTATATACATATATATATACCTCCATTATAATGTTCTGAATGTTTATGACGTTTTGATTCAACAGTGACAATATACAGATTAACACATGAGCACATTATCCCTGTATTGTTGTTAATGAGGACCACTCACCTACACGTGCTGCTTTGTCTTTGGTTGCGTAAGCTGGCAGCCCATCCTCTCTGCCCTTGTGTGACTGCAAACACAAAGCGCCACAGAAATCTGATTAGACCTGATTCATGTCTTCAGGCCAAAGGCTCCACATGGCACACTATACACATATGTCAGACTGCCAGAAGCACTGAAACAGTTAGCCTTGAGGATGATAATGCTGTGGTCTACACTTTGCTCAAATGGCTTTGTCAGACAGGCCAGACTAGTTAACAGTGGAGGTGTTAATTGGCATGTGTACAAGTCTTTGGGTTTGAGTGTGTGTGTTCAAACTATCAGCTGCAGCGCTGTTAAACAGCCCCCACTCCCCCCCTGCACTTCCATAGCTGCGAGTGACTCCTCCAGCTCCCTTGGTTAATGTAGTGTCGGCAGGTTAAAGACTAAAAGGGCTAATAGGCAGGAGTGACAAAAGGAGAGCAAATATAATGTTGCCATTAAACAAAACACGACTGGGCTTATTAGGAGGGATCAAAGCACTCTGAATATTTCATTTCTGCAGGGAGCACATGGCTATCAATCTCGTTACGTGTGCGTATCCCGCCAGTCTGTGGCCCGCATTTAAATAATAATTAGTTTAAGTGCCTGCAGGGAATATTTACATTTTTGTACGCGGCGGCCGTGTCCTCCAGTGAGGCATGAACAGGGCTGGGGACTTTGAGGGAGGCGGGCGGACTGACAGGCAGGCTGGGCTTGTCCTCTGTGGAGCTTTCAGGGGGGATGATGGGGGGGAAGGGGGCCGTGTCTTTATCCCGCTCCCCAGCGGCGCTGTCAGCGAGCCCCCGCAGGTGCAGGCTGCATGGCTGCTGCTGCTGCGTGGTTGGCTGCTGCTGCTTCAGGCTGCTGAAATCTTCCTGCTCTTCGTCCTGCTTGGTCTCCACGTCCACCTCCTGCTCTTCATCACTCTCTCCACTCTCACTCTGGTAGCTGCAGCTGGTGCCTGGCGAGAGGTGTCTCTCGCCCCCCAGGTCCTCCAGATTGCCGTGCAGCTTGGCAATGCTTTCAGCATCCTTCACCACTGGCCGGAAAGCAGAGGAGTGGTAGCTGGCCTTGCGGGCCTGCAGGGAGGGGGCATCCAGCAGCTTGAGCCAGCCTTCAGGGGCGGCAGGCCGCAAGTCTGGGGGCGTCACAGGCGGGCACTCACTTTCAAACAGCCCTGGTCTGGGGTTGGCTCCCATCCCAGCAACCGTACCAGTCTCGCCCTGATCGGACAGGTCCAAGAAGGCCTGCCGCAGGGATGGTGCTTCCGTGAGCGTAGAGAGAGCGTTGGGCTGTGGCTGGAGGTATGTTGGCACTGGGATGCCACCCGCCGCTCTAGGGGGCCAGAACATGCAGAAGGGGGGGTAAAAAGCGTCCTTGCGGCCTGGCCACAGCAGCCCAGAAAGTCCACTGTTTTTCTGCCCATTCGCCGCCTCACCATCGTCCTTCTTCTGCTGACAAAGCCCAAAGGCCGGGAAGGTGTAGGGACTGGGAAAGAGTGAGGTTGGGGGAAACTTCTGGAGCATCCCGAAGCCTTTGCTGGGCACCGGAATGACTGGGTAACTACGCGGGTTCTTCCTGGGTGAAAGGCCACCAGCATCCAGATCATCCTCCTCTTCGTACCGACCTCTCTTCTGCCCTAGATCTGAAGAAATTACGTGGGGCAGCACAGAGCCAACAGCCTTTACTGAGTCCATAGAAGGGCAGTGGGTCGATGGCAAGGCCCGCTTGCGGCTGCCTCCGTTAAACATGGCTTTCACGTCCTCCCAAGCAAACACCATGTCATCTGCTGGTGTCTTGTCAGTCAGCTTGAGGTGTCGGCGCCAGGAATTAAAGTTGGCGGCGTCAGGCTGCGTGTACTTGGCCTCGGGCGTGCGGTGCGAATGGAAGATAAACTTATTGGGTGAAAAGTACATGTTGCAATAGGAGCATTTGATGCACTTGGCTCTGGAGCTGTTGTAGCGAGCTGGGATGAAGCTGCCTCTGCATCCCCAGGCACACTCATGCGATACGTCGAACGCAAAATTGTCAGGCAGCTTGGGTGGTGAGTTCTCACCCAGGAACGACTTGCAGAGCCGTTCTGCCTCACGCTTGGTGATCATGCCGCAGCGGCGAGATGAGATGGGCATGGCCCCGGCCCGCCGGAGGATCTCCAGTTGAACTGGTGTGCACTGCACACATGTGATGCCCAGAGCCACCCTCCGGTTGTGGATCTCATTGTAGCTGTAGTTCTTCAGCAAGGTGTTGGAGATCTGAGCCAGGCACAAACGCTCCTGGTTGTCGATGACCAAGGAGACGATGGGCACCCCATACAGAATGACCTGACCCACCTGGTTGGGCTTGAGGGAGGACCTGGGTGGGGTGAGAGGTTCTTGCTGGAATGAGCTGGGGGGAGAAGCCATAACTATGTCGCTGGGTCCAGGGAGAAGACCCTTTTCCATGCAATGAAGACCTTAACTAGGAAACTGGGAGCTAGACAGCTGTGGACAAAAAAGGAAATGCATGTCAGTCATTTAAAAAAAAGAAAAATGAACACCAGAAACCTGTTTGTTTTCTTTATAAAATACATACACTGGAAAGATGTTTTAATGTGATTCAATTAAATAGTTTAAAACGTATAGAATAAAAGTCACACAAAATAGGAAAGGGAGAAATCTGCTGCAGGTTTATACAAATTTCTAACATTAAAAGCTTTTATTCCCAGTAAGAGACAAATAAAAAGCTCGCGCTGTTGGCCTGATGTAAAAGCAAATCCGTGTAAATTAAAAACAATGAGTGCGAATAAAAGCAACCAGCTCCAATCTTCCAGCATTTTACACCGGACTAATTTACACGGGACTGAAAAAATAATCATAGCGAACAGAATAAATATTTACAATATAAAAAGCAGCCAAACGAGAAATGTAAAAAATATATACGTTATTCTGTTAAACATATAACGAATGACCACGTACGTGGCTTTATATTTTTTTAATAAACCAGTTAATCGCAGATATCGCTTTAATAAAACAGACATGAGTAAATAAAACAATTAAGAGTTTACTGGTATTTCCCAACCTCAAGTTAATAATAATAATAATAATAATAATAATAATAATAATAATAATAATAATAATAATAATAATGCAATACTAACAGCATTATATTAATAATTTTAATTACTCGTAGTGGCACTGTTATTATAATTATTATAAATAATAAGGTAGTGGTAACAGTAGCCGGCGTGACATTATTATTAGTATTATTACTATTACTATTACTATTACTATTATTATTATTATTATTATTATTATACACCATTATTATTTAAATATTAGAATATATAAAATATTTCTACCCAGTCCAGCCGCTCTAACCCGACCGGTCCGTTTCGAAGCGTGTCTGTAAAACAGGTCTGAAAGTTTGAAGCTCCTCACCTCGGTTACGTGTTTCGGTCCGAGATATCCAAACCTGCTACAAAACACGGAGCATGGCAGCGCACCCCTCGCAATTAACCGCGGGTAGGTTTAACAGTCGACCTAAATGCAGTAAACAGGCCAGAAAAAAATAAAAAACTAAAAAAAGTCCCAAGAAACGAGGCGCCCAGTATTTCAGTCCCGTTAACCCGAGCGAGTGAGAGAGTCAGTGCAGCCTATTCGCTCTAAAAGACCACGGTTTCTTTCCCCACCCGTACACGGACAGGTCCCGCCCTCCGTCGCTATGACTGGCTGGCATCTTTACGTTTCCTGTGATGGATTGGACAGTTGTTCATATTCACAAGCGGTCCTTTAATCGACAGACTTGCTGATCCAATAGCAGGTTAGGGAGGGTGTGGCTGTTCTGAAAACAGGTGGGAGAAAAGAATGCACTCGCGAACAGTTTTTAGTCTCTGATTGGCTCTGCCTTCGCGCCTCGAACTACCAAGTGACGTTTAACTAACGGTCGCTCAAGTTTGTTTAGATAAAAATGCAAACGGATGAAGAGTTAAACACGCTTTAAAACATTGTTTTATGTTTTCCTGTTAGTACTTAACTCAAAATTTGACAATACTAAGGGTAGTTACGGTTTTCAGTTAAAAGTTAAAACTAGAAGCAATTTTAAACCACACCAGGTGACAAATGGGCAAAACAGCAAAGCAAAATGTTTGTCTCATTATATAGTGTTTCACATGTGTTGACTAGGTATACATTTCACACAAAATGTATGAGAAAGTTTCACAGATCTATGCTGAATCTCATTCATATCTATGTCAACAATGTATAGCAACAATGTATCATAATTTCACTAAACAAGAATTCAGTTTCATCAAAATAACTCCACAAAAACGAGTCCCTCCACAAACTGATTTTTTGAATTACGATGAGCAACAGCACTTATTCAAATTAACATTAATTATGATTCTCCTACTAATGTTCTGCACTGGTGACATGGATGCATATGCTGTGGGTATTAAACACAATTAATTAGCACACCAAAATTTATGGGACTATAATTGGCCTACAAGGCCTAATTAGTGTTATTTATTATTATTAATAAAAATAATAACAATAAATATAACAGTAATAAATAGTCCATTACTCTCATTCACCTGTAACCCATTCCACTCACCCCAGGTGTCCAATGTCTCTAAAGCCTAAAGGTCATGGAGATCACTGATGTATCACGTATGAATAATGGACACTTATTAATGAAGGAGGACCAGGGAGGCAGAGAGTGGAAAGAGGACAAATGTCAACCTGCCATTTTTTCATCATTACAAGTGCAGCACAGCCTCCATCGACCACAGAGCAAAAAAGAAAAAGGGCTAAAAGTGATCATTTAAAAGAGAAGGCATCTTTCATCAACAAACCAGCTCATCAATAACATTCCCCTACAACAGACAGTCAGGTTTATTGATTTAACCATGAAATTATTAAAAATTATCCCAGGCCCCCTTGAAAGGACACCTTCATAAATGTTGGTTTTAATGATGTTCCTTAATAATGAAGACCAGTCAGGTGCCATGCAGCCTTTCTAGACCTTAAAGGCCCCTATGCAGTTCTGAGAACAGTGTTAACGTCACCATGTGATTAATAGAGAACTAGTGGAGGTGAAGTGTTGGATGGGGTCCCATCTGCTGGCCCCTCAAACTCATTTGGAGCTCCTCTGGCTGCCTTTTGTCTCCTCAAGACAGGGCCAATGCTGAGACCACCACCAGACTACCAGACTATATGTGGGCCTGGAGTTACACATTAGCATGCTGGGTGGAATTTCAGAGACTTTACAATACACCCTCAGAAAAAAGAAATGAATTTAGATAAGATGCATGAATGCATACTGATTGATGGAATTTTTCTTTCTCTCCCAAAAAACGACTCCCACCACTCATTTTCAGATCATACACATTTCTGTAGGTCTTTATAAATCAGATCATGGTGAAAATTAAAGACCTTGAAAATGGAGTTCAGGCATCAATAAATCACGGCTTTCTCCCAAGCACCGAAATGTGGGAGCGTTTTGCGTGCGTGCTGCGAGCGCGCGCGCGCGCATGTGTGTGTGTGTGTGTGTGTGTGTGTGTGTGAAACCCCGAGCCCCCGCTATGAAATAAATCACGCGCATAAAAAAGAAACTGCAAAACCGAAATATGATCCCAAACCGAAAACAGAAAAGGAAACGGGGCTCATTCTTAAACAAACTGAACCATCCTCATTTATGATATTTTCAAGCTAATAATGTGTCCATGGAAATATTGATTTACCAAACAAAGAAAAACAAAACATGGACCCTAAAATATAATAATCCACATTTAAATCGTCTGCTTATATGCTAATGCCATCCACTCTTCATGAATTCACTGGTATTCGCTTTCTGTTTCTACTGAATCTATTTTCTGCAGAGTATTGCTTTTACTATGACTGGAACTCAGGTGCGATGCTCACGTCGCTCTGACGTCACGGACACCACCTGGAAAGGTATGAATCAGGCTTGCAATAAATGATGATCACTGTGTTAGAGTGTCCTCTAGTCATTAAATAATCCAGATCATTCAAACGACATTTATATAATAGGAGACACAGATGACTGTGTTTGTGTTTAATTTTCCAGCAGGTTTTCAGTTAAAAGTCAGGATCATTGGGCCTTACCTGCACACTGGTGGGAAAAAGTCTTGTTTAGAAGCTATACAAAGTTCAGAAACACAATTAATTGCTATTTTTTAAACAACTGGTCACTACACAGAATACAAATTGACTGATATAACACGCAATGGTCGCTATATAGAAGTCAAGTTGACTAATTTAAGGTGTAATAATAATAGACAGGACACGACCTCTAAACTCTTTGGCAGAAAACAGTGGAGAAACACTGATGAATGTATGAACTGTGTTTATACTCGTGTTTTTAACAACGTAACTGAAATGAGCCGAGGTCCGATCTCCTCTCAGTATTTAATAAATGATGTAAGTTCTTTGATAAAGTGAGTGATCCGAGATGAATAGAGATTAAATGAGCGTGTGCGGGAGTGTTGCTTTTCAAAAACTAAAATGACAAGAAAATATAAAAAATATGCATTAGAAAAAAGACCGCGTACCTTATCAGCTGTTGAAGCGGAATGTAAACGAGGTTCTGAAATCCAGCTCGGTCCGGAGCGCCAGACAGACTCTCGAGGAAATACACTTAAAAAACAAATACAAACAAACAAAAAACTTAGTATTTACACATTTATACCAGTATTCAACAGTCTGCTCTGCAAAATAAAATACAGAATTAAGAACGAGATTTAAAAAGCATCGCACTCTAATGCTGTTAACTCTGGAATCCGTTTATTTTTAAGCAATTATATTCAAAACAATTGATATATGAGGCAAATACCCACCCCTGTATTTAAAGAGAAATAAGAAGTCCAAAAAAGTGCTTCATGCCAACAATTTCTGCGTTCTTTTTTATTAACAAAACAAACCCGGACTGCACATCGATACGTGATTTCGCAGTAAAAAAAAAAGAAAGAAGCGCTCATGTCTCAAACAAGCTTTATCTATTAACGTTAGCAGCCACAGATTGAATTAGGAAGATAATTGGATCATTATACGCAGATGGGAAGCACAGGGACATTTTCTCATCTTTCGTATGAACCCAATTGCTCGTGTGAAGTAGAAAGTAAAACTTCTTCGCAAATTCCACAAATAGCCCAACAAAAACAAAATCTAGGAAAACACTCAAACCATTCAATACAGCAGTTTCTATAACAACATACAAACCAGTCCTTCTAAATAGACCTCCAACTCTCTAGTAACCCACCACTTTATCAAAAACTGGTACACAAAGATGTGATATATCTGAACCCATATCCCATATTTCCAGAATAGGACTCATGCAAAGTTTTTTAACCATAAAGTATATCATAAATGTTCTTACCTTTATATTCACCATGCAGCTTCTCCTTCCTCTCCTCTCCAGCTTCTGTTTCTGAGCCTCTCCAGCTCAGCACTGAGCTCCACCAACAGGGACAGGTGGGGGGTGGACTGAGTGAGCTGAGCTCCACCTGAAGGGGCTGAGGGGGGAACACTGACTGCTGCACAGCCTAGGCTGCCTTGCCTTGTTGAGTCGAGCGGATGAGGCATGAAAAACACACAGCAAACAGGACTGCTGTGCAATGGGGACAGGGCTTGGAAAACACACTTTTCCTCATGCTGAGCGCTGAGCCGGGACAGCCTCTTTACTGCATTATAAAAATGGATCATGGCACATCACCCTCCATCCTCACTGCCTTAAAGCAGGCAGCGAAACCTGAAACTGAGGGGGAAAAAGCTGAAGACTCAATGCTGTGTAGTATTATGTGCTGCTGGTGCAGATTTGAACAGACTATTACAAATCGATAAAGTAATAATATTTACAGACTGATAAAAAAAATGCAATTAGGATGATTGTTCTTTAAATATGTGTGTTTATGACAATGGGAAGCAAAAAAGTGGCCCTGTTATCTTACAATTGCTACAAACCAAATTTGTAATAAGAATCTCTTTAGGCAGCTTCTCAAATTGAGCTTGAAGATACATGCATGTTTACTTTAAAAATATATGAAGTCTATGAATGTGTGTATTTGTGAAATGAAAAAAAGATTTCTACAAGACAAACCAATTAAAAAGAAATGCCTGTGCCTGTTGTGTAGATGCGGTACTGTTCAATACAGAAACATCAGAACAAACCGTCTGAAGGTAAAATAAGGTGAAATATAGATAAGGTCTTTATTTGCCACTTCTAAAATTAAAATCACTAATGTATTCAGTCCTAACTATGTTAAACATTATTTATCTCGGAACAAGTAGCAGGTTAGAACAGCATTCGGTAAGAGCAGCTTAGGGTAAATAGAGCAGAGCAGAGTCACTGTCCACTTACATGGCCCTCAGAAATGATCTATTTTGGGTATAGAATGGTAAAAATAAGAACATGAATACTGTACACCCAACTACAATTTAGCATTATCAGTCAAGTCCTGATTGTTAAAGTGTTACAAATAGCTTTGAAATGTTCATTGTTACTTGTGAGATTGAACTCTTTACAAATGATTTACGAGGAAGATTTGGTTGCGCAGGTAATTCCTTAGATTATTGTATCTTTCACAGTTTTTTATAAATCTGCTTGAAAGCTGTAAGGAAAGCTGTCCTGACATCATTTACTGAAGTCTACAGTCTATTTTTCCATTTTTGCTATAAGGTTTACATGTGTATAATGCATGCAGGTGTTTACCCCATATGTAAATAGCACTGTTACTAGTTACAATTAATCAGCTATGTGTAATTAAGTCATTTTGTGGATTTGTACTTCATTGAGTAAATATTAATAACAATCATTCTTCATTATTTGTCTGGGTCGAATTCATTCTCTTTTTTTTGTTCAGCTTCTGGACTGCTTTGGCATTGCTCACACCACCCTCTTAGTGACAGTTTATTTTAGACCAAAAAGACAAGAACAAAGCCTAATAAACCTCAGTTTCCATGCTTGTTGATGTTCAGAAGGTCCACTGCAGTTCTACAGGGGACTCTATATTTGCAGTTTATGGAACTGATGCTTTTCTTCTTGCGCTCAAGTAATTTTTCTTTGAGATCATTTCTACTTGAGTCGTTATTTCTTTGATGCAACCTATGCATTTACTATATCCAACTGTGGTTTACAATGAATAAGTTGGCTGTTTTCAGTAACACAACTTTAAAATAAAGGTAAACATTTATGCCCACATATAGGTTTTTCCCCATTCTTTAATTGCATTGTTGCAATTGTCGTACCCTACTAGTTTTGTTTACAGTAAGTACTGTCAAAAGCAAGTCACTCAAGTTGTTTGTACCGTCATGCTAGAGAACTCTAGTATTTTCTGGATTTCTACATAAATGACCTGTGATCAGGCCTTCATAAGTCACAAGAAAAATTAAACAAAATAAACACAATTACATTATAATTTTTATTCATTTAATAAACAAATTGATCCAACAATAACTTTCTTTGTTACAAAAGTATGTAAAAGTCTGCTTTCAGTTTAATTGAAGAGCTTGATCAGCAAAACAACTCCAAATCGTGATGCTGCCACCACCATGTTTCACAAGTGAGATGAGGTTCTTAGAGCAAAATGCAATGTTTTTGCCAAACAAAACTCTTATTTAAATTCTTGCCTTATCCATCCAAATAAAAATCTTTAAGTAGACTTCTTAGTTCATTCAAGTGATCTTCAGAAAAACTGTCAGGAAGCAGTGCTCCTCCTGGAGAGTAGTGGTTTCCTCCCTGTTACATTTCATATACACTGTTATTGTTCAGTGTTTTTTTGACAGACTCATGAATGCTGAAAGTGGCCAGTACAGATGAGGAGATTCCTTCAGATCCTAAAATATCCCCCTGAACCTTCTACATCTTGCCCTAGAGTGATTTTTGTTGAATAACCACACCGGAAAGGGTATGCTGTTGAATTAATACTATATCAGCCTGACTGGTGAAGTCAGAGCTTTTCAGAAATTGTTTTGTATCCTTTTACATCCTGATGAACAAAGACAGTTGTATTTCCAACACACACTCACACCTGACTGTCATCCAGATGTTTGAACATTACCCCCACACCAAAAGGTTCACACAAAGACATTTAACAGTAAATGAAACGATGTGTAACTGTTTGTGTTATTTGTTTATCAGATCTTCTTTATTTATTGTTTTACTGAAATAAAGATCCTAGATGAAGATGAAAAAATGGTCACATTTTAGGTTCCTGTAGACATTCAGAGAATTCTAAATGGTTCCCCATCTTTCAACTATGACTGTACTAAAAACTCTCAAATCTCAGGCTTTATTTAATTTTTAAGGTAAAACCTGTTAAAGGTTCTTGCTTGCTGACAAATGCACTTTGATCAATGAAATCTTCAACATAAGAGACAGCTAGCTAAAGTCTTTGGCAATGTCAGTTTGATATACCATTCTAGGAAAACCCATTAAGTGTGGTGTGCTTTAAATTACATGGAGGTTCTTTAAATGTTTTTAACCTTTTTTCATAGACAAATCAAAACTGGTATGGCATTGGCCCAAAGTACTCTTTCAGATGTCTTTATTTTTAACTCATTGTTTTACTTTTGACAGTGGACTCCTTACCTCCTATGTTTGTTAGTTATGCTGTGTGTAGATATAATGGAGAATTTTGAAGCCAGTGCATAGGCCATAGGGTAACACTGTGGATGGAGAAAGTCCCTTCCTCTTCTACAGTACAGTCGCCTGCAGGCTAATGAAAAAGTTTATACAGGTTAAGATCAACAAACCATTCGCAAATGAGTTAGCAGACAAGAGTATTAGGCAGAATATTGATCCCAGTGTGCTGAAGAGTCTTTTGTAATATGAGTAGCTTCATGTATAAAGTATGCAGGGGTCATATGCATTGCACCGGGTGAATGGGGATCACAGTTAAGCAAGCTCCTCTAACTTGTACTTCCTTAATTACTATGCAGGTCCGGAGCCAGGCCTTTTATTGCCTTCATAATTAGACACTTTCAGCACAGGCTTCCTTCAAGAACCTCATTGACTCATTGATCAACTGGCATCACTCTTTCTCTACTGGCATAAAGCATGCAAGTGGGATCGTACTCTCTCTCTCCCTCCCTCCCTCTCTCTCGGACATCTGCCACCAGAAGCTGTTCTTGGTGGGAGAAATCTGAATCTTTGCCATACATGTACACAGAGAACTAATTTGGAGAAAACCACAACTTGCTCTCTTTCTCTCTCTCTCTCTCTCTCTCTCTCTGGCTCATTAAGGGCTCTCTCTCAGTTCCTCTCACCACCGACTTGTAAACAGCTTTTAATGTGGCTATTAGAGGAAGAAGACAGGAAGCAGGGAAAACACATAGCTTTTCATTATTCATGAGGAGCTTTAATCCATTGCTTAATCACCATTGTTTGCATGGAGCAGGCCAGCAGTGGTGCACTTCTGGAGACAGGAAGTCCATTAACCATTTATGAGCCCTGTAATTTTTAAATTTAATTCATTTACACAGTGCCAAAATCATCAAGACATTCCAGAACATTAGTACCAGGGAACATGTAGTACATTGATGTATTAGCTGCATGTCCCTACTGCTATTGTAACAATATCTTGCTTCTCCAGAAAGGCAAGTTTATAGGAGATGTGAAAGACATGCTTAACTTCAGTGAGTGTTAATGTAACAAAATTTTATTCAAAGCAATTTTTGACCATTTTGTTTTTGACCATTTCATCTGTTCATCACAGTGGCTTAAGTTTCACTTCAGCTTTAATGTGGACACACAGCTCATGCCAAAGCTCAGGCAAAACATTCTAACCTTCAATATTTTAAATTCTTATAGTTATATCTGAACAGTAACAGATGCACTAGAAACTCTTTCATATCATTGTATTTATTAAATAATATTCTTTTCTTTTTCAAGCCAAATTCGTCAACCAAATGTAAGCCCAACACACTGTTAAGCGTTAATTATTGAGAGGGACAACATATTCCTCTTCAAACGCTCAAGTTAGCCCCACTCCCACCAAATCCATGCCCACGGTTCACCATGAAATGCTCAAACAATACACAGAGCTGCAGTTTTCTAATGATGTAAAACAAAAAAAAAAGAAAAAGCAATAAGGCTTTGATATGGGGGTGATAATATAAAAACAGTGACCTTTCAAGAAGTCAGTTTTCAAATGCAAAAGTATTAGCACCCGGATCTGATGACTGTTAAATTGATTGTTTAAAAAAATAAAAACACATCCTCTATAGAGAACACGCTTGTGCATATTGTTTGCACATGCCCTGTTTATTGGGAGAATGTAATAAATGGAGAAAAAAAGATTAAAAACATGGGCTGTGCAGAAGTTGTGGCACATTTTATTTTTTCCAGTAAAACACAATTAAACAGAAAGTGTCCAGGAAAATGCCATATTTACATTTGTCGTACAATGCATTAAAAAATCAACAAAGCTTGTCATTTGACTGGGAGACCTCAAACTTTTCCATATGACTGCGATTTTACCCACCAATGACATAGGTCTGAGTTGAGTGGATTAGTAATCTGAGCGTGTAAACTCCAGTCACTCAGTCCAGTTGAGATCGCTTGTTACAGCCCTCCACTGCCGCCCAGACTAGCATTAATTGTGCAGTCTCCTAATCCATGCTGTAATCCCTGCTAACATACAGGGGAAAATGGGGAATAAAGATTAAATTGTTTACTGTTCCACGTATACACAGACTAACAAAAAATGGACATGCTGAGGAAAACACATTTACAAATGCTGTATATTTTGTCTGATCTCGTGAAAATCTCTGAAAATGTAACAAACAAGCAAATTAATTCAACAAAATGTTGTTGTACCATAATGTATGTATGAACCCAAATAATACTGTGTGTGGTTTCACAGTAAACAGAGAAGGAAACCTTTTAACAGCCAATAAAAGTGCATTGTTGAGGACAAACATTTTAATATGTATAGATCTAGGTCCGTACCAATAAAAAGGGATAATCAGAGCTCACAATGTGCGAAATGTTTTCACCAAAATGACATCATTAAATACAGAGACCCTTCAGTGAAATGTTCTACCTGGAAGGCACCACTGGGCAAAAACGCAGCAAACAAAACCAATTAACAGACATAATTATTTTTCAGGCAACAAAGCAAATCTCTTTCTGTTTTTTAAATAACAATCGTCATTAGCCGTCTTGCATAAACAGCAACAACAATGAAAAACATATTAAAGTAATCTCTGCTTAATGTGAATTAAGGGGACGTATTGCAACAGCTGAGTTCTTACATGACAAGAGGGAAAAACACTCTTACGAACACAATCATATGTGCCACAATATTGCACACAGATCAAATCCACAGTGACGCCATCCAATAGTGTCTCAGCATCAGACCAGAAAACAAGCAGTCATTAATGCAGGGGGATTAACCCATGCCTGGAACAGTCAGGACTGGCAATGGTTGTTATTGATATTAACCAAAAACAGGCTCTTATCACATGATTACATGATAAATCATGTTTGCCATTTTGTCACTGAGGAGATTAAGACGTGTGTTATTGCTGGAGAATGAGGTGAATAAAAACAATGGACACGAAAGCACAAAAACAGCTGTGTTTTTGAGGTTGAGTCTTTAGCCAACCCACTGTAAACACATTCTGCCTCCTAATAAAGAAATGTATACAGCCCTAAAAAATAAATCAGTACGCAACAAATGTAGTCATTGCTATTTTTTTAGGCAACAAATGCTATTGCTGGGAGGGAAAATATAATATGGTATAGTAAAAGTAATATAAAAGAAAAATATGTTTTAGTTTTTTGACTCACTTTGTTCACACACACACACACACACAAACACACATACACACACATACACACACACACACACACACACACACACATATAAGCTCTTGCTGCTTTCAAAGAAACTTGAAATACAGGGTAAAACCAACTAACATTTGGTATGTAGTTTATGGTTATGGTCCACAAAAAGAGTGTATGTCCACAAAAAGAGAGGCCTTATGTAAAAAGTATTCACTTTCTACAGTTCTGAGTGTATAAATGCCTTTGGTTCCTCTCTCTGCTCATGATGTGTTGACCAGTTGGGGAAAGGTCTTACTCCCAAATTCTGACGAAGTACCTCTAAAGGAGCAGTTCCATAAGAAGCTTAAGAGCTTGGCAGGTTTTAAACACCAGCTTATTGACTGTGTGGTTAGCAAGCCTAGATAAAGGGGACTTTGTAGGGATGGTTATGCCATTCAGTTCACACAGTGAAGCACATCAACTAATCTTAAAACAAAACGAGGTGTCTGCAACTTTCAGCATTTAATTATGCAAACGTTTGAACATACCCAGTAGTTTCTAAGCAAAAAGAAGAGACATTTTAGTCCACAATTACTATTTATTTGCAGAGTTTAGCATGGAAAAAAGAAAACATTTGATATTAAATAAATAATAATTCTGCATTAAAATGTGCAGATGTTCAATGTAGAGGATGTGTACTTAGTTTCATGTAGAAAATCAACAAGCGTCATAGTCTGACCCATACACTGGATGACTAAGTCACCCAATATTGGCCAAGAAAACACTAAATATACTTTAAAGTTGCATAATTTATATTACAGCACTCACTTCTCCAATATGTCAGACTAAATCCTTTGGAATCTTATAGTGTTTGACCAAAATGACAAAATGTTTCTAGATCAGGCCCAACTCAGCGATAATGAAATATACCAGGAACAAAAAGAACAGGTCCAAGTTCTATTTGCCTTTATGTAAATATGTTTTTTCCTCAATCCCTGCCAACCCTGTGCACTTCACCACTTTGTTAAGCTTAGCGTACATGCTTACAGAGAAACTGCTTACTGTAAGACCTTGCCCGTTAAACTGACAGATGTTTTACTTTTCTGTTCCTTAAGTGCTTTCGGGTGTGTTTTTATGCCATACCAACTACTGCAGCTGCAGCAAGTGATTTAGATTTGCAGATTACGGAACTCTTTCTAAAGAGTGTAAAAGCATGCTTCATCACACTTAAGTGAAAGTGTGGTAAAGAGAGGGAGGCAGAGATAGAGAGAGAGAGACAGAGAGAGAGAGAGAGAGAGAAAACATGTTTACACAGTAACAGTAAAAAACATATGCGGCACATTAGTGCCGTTCCAGATGTTGCCACCGTAATCTGGCGAGCGCCTCCCTGATTGGTAGTAAAGTTGTAATCATGTAAATCTTTGAATAAACTGTTAATGACAGTGCTTTCATGTCGATAAGGAGCGAGAGAGGGCAGATAAAGTCCAGATTCTTAAATAGGTTAAAATGCAGAGGGTTTCAGACGTTGACAGTCTGTCTTTAAACACATTCGTATTACTTTTAAAAGCACGGATAATAAAAAAAAACGTCTGACAGTAATACTTTTGAGACATAAGTATGACTGAAGTAAAGGGGATAAAAAGTGAGAACATTTAATGTGACACTTGGCTTGGAGTTGTTTGGTTGGCTGAGAGCAGTAATTGTTTTCAGCACCACGGACAGCAACACTCTTAACTCGATGCACTGATGAAGCTGGGACAAAAAGATGGAGGGAGCTTATACTTTTAACAATGTCTTTAAAAATAAGGCTATTGTGCTTTATTATAGTCAGTACCACATATTCTGTCTGTGTCAAACTGAACATTTAAACATTTGGATGATAATAAGTAAATGTTGTTTGTTTGGTGTCTTTGACCCACACACACACACACACACACACACACACACACACACACACACACACACACACACACACACACACACACACAC
>JBBPCY010000035.1:2503464-2543285 GCA_037974405.1 Brachyalestes nurse | reverse complement strand
AGAAAGAGAAGAAAATGAAGCAGAAACAGAGAAAAAGAGAAAAAGAGAAGGAGATAGACAAAGAGACAGAGAAAGAGGTAGCTAGTGTGTGTGTGTGTGTGTGTGTGTGTGTGTGAAACAGAATGAGAGTAGGGAGACAGAATGAGAGACAGAGTGTGTGAGAGAGAGAGATAGTTTCTGTGTGTGTGTGTGTGTGTGTGTGTGTGTTTCTTGATTATGAAGAAATAAAAAGACTGCAGTCAGTGGTTCATTAGTAAGAGAGGTGGTCAGGTGACACACAGTAAAAGTAATTGCTTTATAAAGATTCAGACACTCCAGCGGATCTATAACAGTATTGAAAAAAATCATCCATCTGGCATGAAGTAATCATAACTCCTCATTCAGAGCACCGCTATCAGCCCTAACAGGTACATTGTTGGGACGCTAACGAGATGATCCTAATTGATTTTGGGGCATGCAGTCATTAACCTCGAATGTCAGCACCTCCTCCTCAATCGCTCAGATATCGATCCGCTAATGGGACTCCAATAGAGGCCGGCGCTTAAACGCAGGCATAAACATGACTTTCACTCCTGCCATAAACGGATCACTGCTCTTTGTCTTCATCAAGTACAGAGGAGGATGACATGATGAGGGGAGGGCATTTTTATATATTTAACATTTTTAATATCTGAGCATTTTTCTAAGCATGACATATTTGACATTGTATCATATTTCTAAGCATGTTTTTTATTTTCTTTGCATTTTCATCATTTTTTAGTATGTTTAGCATTTGATTAAGGATTACACTTTTAATTTTTAACATTCATTTAAGCATTAAATGTTTTACATTTTAATGAATTTTAGTTTTGGAACCTTTAGCAATTTAGCATTTCATATTTCATTTTCAGCACTTTCACAACTTTGTAAGTACTTTAGCATTTGATTAAATTGTTAACTTTTAGCATTTTGTTGAGAATTCAAAGCTTTACATTTTAATTCATTGTTAAGTACCCTTAGCATTTTAGCATTTGTTGTCATTGGGACTGAAAGAGCTTGGTATAGTTAGGCCCAATTAGACAGTTGAAAAGAAAACCGTCTGTTTATGGATCACATCAGTGACACATTGGCCCGAACATGATACCAGCATCCTGCGATAACGCGGGGAGTAGATGTGAACTCTCGCCTTTTTTGATGGATTAGTGACATTCCCAGCGTAATGCACATCTGAGCTTAGCCTCGCCATGCGGCCTGTGTGGGTTTAAACCCAAGCTGGAGGAAACGTGTAACTGATATCTTTGTGTCACGGAGCATATCCGGCATGTGGCGTCCTGACAGCCTGCGAGTGATGGTTGCCGCTCGAAAGTGTGTATGCCTTTGCGAATGTGTGTGTTCCGTCGTCTCAGTGGCATCCTCCCCCTCTGAAGGCTGGAAAGGCCCGGGGCGGCCCAGAGGTGCAGAGTACAATCAAAAGTCCACAGACACCGCTGAGAATCATCACAGCTCGATGATAACCTGGCTTCCTTCAGGAGATCCTGCACTACGACTGCAGAAGTAATGGCAGGGTTTCTCACACAAACTTTCCCAACACTGAGAGAGAGTTAATTTGGTCTGTCAGCACGGGTTAAACACTGCGGCTCCTTGATTGATGGGCTGATGTCGCATCATTTTCCTTTGCCAGTCCCAAATGCATTGTGAGCAGAAGAGGTTGTTATGCACACTGGAAAAATGAATATAAGTGTACAGTAACTTCAGACAAAACGTTTCTTATAGACTGGCTGCGATAGGTAGAATAGTTGTTTTTATTCTCCACATTTAGTTTTGTGGATTGTAGATAGTGCTTGTAATACTCATTAGGGAAAAAAATAAAGGCAATAGGTTTTATACTTAAATAAAAATAATATAAACATAACATAATAAACAATAAAATAATAAAACATTTTAAAGTTCACCATTTACTCCCTCCTCCATACTATCCAGATATAGAAGCTAAGCTAAAAAAAGAGTGAAGTCACATTTCCATATTTTCACCCATTCAGTCAACAATAGTTTATCAACTTTGAAGCTATAAGGAGTGACATACTGTAGTATATGAAAGCACATAAATGCCAAAAGTGGACCAAATCAAAAGTTGAATGTACTGCATGGGTCCTTAAATGGAAATGTACAGTGGTAGCAGTAGTAACCTCAGCATTCAGACATAATGTTTTGTGCAGGCAGGTCTGTCCACGTGGGTTAAATACTACAGCTCTTTGATTGATGGTCAGAAGTCAGATTTACCTTTGTTTTCCAGTTGGGTTTATAATGAATCCCCAGTCGCACTGTGGATGGTAATGGTTACACACCCCGGATATAGATGCAGAGCAGTAACTTTCAGACAGAAAGGCAGTAAATACATTTTCACAGAACAACATCCACACCAATCTTTTATATGTGGTCAGCGCTGACCTACAGAGAGCCATTCCCCTTACATTGAACCATTAAGATGATGTAATCCAAAGCAATCACCATCTGTACTTTTAACACGTTTCATATGGCTGGGTCCATAAGTGTTTTTTTGCACTGGGGCCCATAAGATCCTAGTTGGGCCACTGTAATCTCCATTTGTACTTTTAACTCCTGTACATTCAGCATGATGCAGGTCCACTTACTGCTCCAGAGCACTTTATCAATTTTGTACAAGCTGTCCCAGCTGCTGGCTGAAATCAAAGCCCAGGACCGTTTATGATGGCCATCTCAATCAAGAGAAAGAAAACAAGTATTGACAAGTTTCGTCCACCCAAGAGAACTTAATACAATATTTATAGAGGTTTGTTTTGGGGTTAGCAGTGGGGGCTTCAGCAGAGTGGGGGGAAGGAGCGGTGAATGCTGCTAAGGGCAAAAACTGTAAATGTGTAATGGCTTGAAATGTGTGGACCATCTCTCCCCCTTGAGCAACTGCCCCACACTCCCCCCCCCGCACCCAAGCAAAACTGCTGGTGTGTGAAATATGAAAGAGACATGTTGTCGTTCAATTTGTCCAATACACCTCACAGGTGGGCTGCAGGTATGCGCCCCCTCAGCAGCTGAAAAATGAGCGGAGGAGAGCCGGGTGACTTTGATGAACCTCGCCACTCGCGGCCCTATCATTCTTTTCCGTCTGGCTTCCCTGGCTGCCGCGTGGACAACACGCCACAAATTTGTCTTATTGAAGTGAACCTGCGCTCCGATTCCTGCCGCCAACTTCAGCTAATGAACAGACCGTCCGTACCACCCAGAGTTCACTCCCTCACCCCTCGGCCCACCGCAACCGGGCATCACCATGCAACACGCGTCCTCTGGCGTCCAACACAGAGCATCTCGTCCTGGACGCATTATTAGGCACCTGATTAGACAGAATCGGTGAAGGGGGACATTGAAATAGAGATCTGTGTAATAACAATCATCTAGCCCTCAATATATATCTGATAATCTCAACAAACAAGGCTGTCACAAATAATTGATAAGGCAAAACTTCTCGATATGTACACACTGTGTACGTACATACATACATATATCCACTGTGTACGTTTATATATACAGTATATATATATATATGTGTAATATTTGTATAATGTACTTTTTATATTAGAGTGTTGTGTTATACAGCACATTTCCCTAATATGGGACTGAGGTGATTAATAAAGGGTTTTCTTTTCTCATCTTATCTTATTGATGGTTTATAAGAAACAGACCTGACAACTACACCTATTAACATAATGTGTTTGTCCCATTTTGTTTTAGATTTAGGTTTTTAAGATCTCGTGGTTTCTTTCCAATAGAGTGCTTTGGAACCTGACATCGCAGGGTTTCTTAAGACAAGAGGTAAGGTTTGGCTTTTTTTTCACTTGGTTAATTGCTGAAATAATCAGTGTATTACTCCATTATTCTAATCAGCAGTGCCAGCACAGAAATTGTGTACTCAATATTTACTAAAATCCACTCAATATTTCTTCCTGTAAAATAAATGTACAGTCCTTTTAGCATTTGAGCACCAATATTAGGCAGAATTTTTTTTTTCAGCACTACTTAAATACAGTTTTTATTATTAGTTATTATTAAGTGGATCACCAGACGAGTGATATTTACCAGGCTATTCACTAAGACAGTCAACGTGATGAAACAGTTAACGAGTGCTTTAAAAGTCAAACAACAGTCTAGAATTTGACTCTGAATCACCACACAACAGGTTAACAGGAAGTCAGACATGCACTGTTGCAGATTATTTTCATCTTAAAAAAGGAGCTTGTTTGTTTTGACATATTTTCATTTATATTTGTTCACCCGTTCACTTTCCAATGTTTAACAAGAATAAAAATTTGAGTCGTTATCAAATATTTTATTGTAGTTACTAAATAATTCACAACAGTGGCTGAATAATTCATAGAGGGGATGTAAAGTAAAAGTTTAGAATTTGCAGTTTTCAGAATATTCCTCTGCTTGTTTCGATGATCTAGTCTGAAATAATTGCCTTCGTTAGCGTTAATTATGAGGGTTAAACCAGAAGGTATGACTCACTGAAACCATTATAAAACTGTTGGAGGTCTCTTTGATGGCACTCGGGTCTTGCAGTGGACAGGATTAGACTGGTCTTTTCAATCCTGCCTCTGTAAGCTCCGGCGAGCAGGCTGTGGGGCCGTGAGGATGTGATTAAGTTGGAACGATCTCCAGCAGGGACAGGCTTAAGTTCAATAAGAGTCTTCCTAATCCGCCTAAGCAGCGATTGACCCCGAGAAGCCAGCCACACTTTTGCCAGCTAAGGCGGTGAAAGGCTTCTCCTCGCTCCACGAGTAATCACTCATTACGGTTTGTGTCAAACGAGTGCTTTGTCAGCATGGGATTCTGTAAGGAACGCAGCGCAAGATTGGGTTTATTGTAAAGCAAGGTCACCACAAGCTCAAGCATTTAACCCCAGCTAAAGAAAATAGGATGGGGAGCTATCTCTTAGAGCGGATTAGCTACACACTGCAGACCTGCTGCAGAGGGTCTCCTTTCATTCTGCTCTACTATTCAAATATAATGGCATATTATACTAGTATCAATGGCTTCAAGTCCACACTTTTGTCTTTTTCTATTTATTTCAGTTTAGGAAATGAGAAAAATGTGTCAAAAATGTAAGGAACTAATTTGCAAAACAGGAACGTTCCCAATTCTAGTCTGGGGGACCCCCATGCTCTGCACATTTTTGTATATTACAGTTTGTTAATTATTTAACTGGATAAGAGAAAGCATAGAAATTTGCATTAGAACAGTCAATTTTTAGTCAATTTATCATAATAAATGATCTACACACAACAACAACAATAACAATAATAATAATAATAATATTTTAATACATAAGTAGGACCTTACTGTGCAAAAGACACATTTTATTTTCAGTTGTTATTTATAGTTATAGTTTTATTTTTCCAATATGTTTAAACTCTATTAATAAATAGTAATTGAGCGAGGGTCTTTTAACCAAAATGCAATTTTAAATAACTTCTACTAATATACTATACTAAAATATCTCCCTTCCATGTTCTTCAAAAGATATACATAAGTAATAATATGCCTGCCAATCACACGTATTAAAACACCGTATTCTAGAATGGCTTTTGCCATAAATCAGTTCATCCATGTACTCCGTCCTCTATGAGAGCGTTTAGCTGTTCATTTTTTTCAGTGTTTGTTGACCCTTTTCTCAGACACACGACAACAAGGCCTGAACCAAGTGAGTTACTTAATTAGCCAGGCAATTTCCCACAGATCAAATGTGCACAGCAGGTGACCTGGAAGCATTCAGAGGGCGCGATTTGATGATTTAACTTCATGCCCACAAGAGGCAGCTTGGCAGACTGAACCGGGGCTGAACACTGACCTGAGACCTGTAATAACTGCTTGCAAACATTAATCATTACTAATGAAAAGAACATGCTTGGATTACACAGCTCTCAAGCTGTTCCATGTACATATAAACACGGAATCAGTCAAACTTCGTTTGGAGGGTTCTCTTTTGATTATCTACAGATATTTTAACTGTTCAAGAACCATCGGGTAAAACATAATGAATTATCTCCAGCATTAAGTTTAGGTTTAGGGTTAGGTTTAAAGTTTTGTGTTAAGAGTAGAATTAGGTTATGGTTTAGGTCCAAAGTTTAAATTTAATGGAACATTTTATACTGAACTTAAAGATAATTTGAGCATCTACAAAACGTCTACCATGAACCGTCCAAAAGTATTAGAGATTTGTTTAATCAGAGTAATAAAGATGCAGGACTGATGTGTTTTATATTTCTATATGTATTTTCTATAGTAGTTTGTCTCTGAATTTCAGATTTAATTATGTTCTTTACATACAGTAGGAAAAAATGTAACAACAGCACAGAGAAATTTGTATTATTAATAAAAAAAAGAGCAGAGACAACATCAGAAACTGTCACTAGTTAATGATTAATTGATTCACTTGCTTATGTAGTTTCTTACACTGTATGACATACAACTGTGTGTAAAAATAGACCAACGTACATCACAGAGCTAAATAAATAGTAGTGGATATCTCACAGTCTGTGAATTTTGTCAAACATCGCATAAACTGCATCTAAATGTCAAACTAGTTTGCTTGTGTGGTTTCCGACACAATTTATCTAAACATAAAATGGGCAAAAGAACAACCCACTACACAAAACACTTCTGTCCATTTTTATAAATAATAGTCTTATACGGCCCCAGAAACCACATATGCAAGTCTATTTGAGATTACTTTATAACTCAAAGCGGTTTAAGACAAGTGCTGATTTAGCCAGGCAACATTTGTGTGGGTTCATGTACGAAGAATAGCCATTCTTTATTTTATACATGGCCATTTTCCAAACTCCCTTTAAGCCTTTGAATTCAACCAGGCTGTTTTTCTTACGGTGCATTTCAGACTATGTAATGAGATTCATGCATGCTCTTCACACTGTGCTATTTGGTCAACTTCCATTATGTGTTAGCAATATTAGCATCAAGCTAATTTTAGAAACGAAATCTGTTGTGGCAAATACCAAACATAATTTTGACATACATGTTGGAACAAATTATGCACATTTTAGTGGAGCTTAAAGAAGAAGAACATCAACAGCGGACAAGGCAAGTGCCAGGCCAGCTCCCGGCCCGACCTTCGGTCTCACTTTGCTCTTTCTCACTGACTTGTGGTCTGGAGGAGAGAACCCACCCTTTGTAATTATTGCCCTCTGTATGACTAAAACTGTGGAAGCCTTGCCATTAATCCCAGAACCATCTCTAAAACAACCCAGTGCATTACGCAAATGAAAAAGAGAGAGAGCGAGAAAGAAAGTGAGTAAGTGACAGCGAGTAAGAGAGAGAGAGAGAGAGAGTGAGTGACAGAGACAGAGAGAAAGGGAGAGAGAGAGAGAGAGAGAGAGAGAGAGAGTGAGTGACAGAGACAGAGAGAAAGGGAGAGAGAGAGAGAGAGAGAGAGAGAGAGTGAGAGTGAGAGACAGGAAAAAAAACATGTGAGGAGGGTGCAGGAGTACTGGATATTATTTAAGTGTTCTTGTAAGCCATCTCAGATATTAATGTTGCAGAGCTACTCATGAATATTTAAGAACATAAAAGGGAGCTAGACTTGTGTGGCCTGCCTGACCACAACTCAGCAGGGAGCGCATCCCCTGGATGTTTGTGATGGATCTTAAACACAATAAAAACAATTGGAGTGTTTATAGCATTAAAGAAAGAGGATGGGGAAAAAAATCAAGACTCGCTGGCCTCCTAAAAGCTCCTGGCTCTAAGTGAGGCCTCGCGGTGTAAATAAACCTGACTACTCACTGACCACAACACGTCCAGCTGAGTTATCGACTTCTGCAATTAAAAGCCATGACTGAAGAGCGCATTTCGAGAAAAGGAGCTGGCGACTAGTCCAGTGTGAGGAAACATACTGTTTAATTACAATAAATATGTAAAAATGTATATTTATTATAGTAAAAGGTCTCCTTGCGCTACAATTTCCTGAATCAAGCAAAAAGCAAACCAAAATATATCGACATTAATTGCAATGAAATTTTACATTGAGGGAATAAAGTCTGTGCTAATTCTGCTCTATTTGGTTGAATGGAAATGTATGATATGATCAACTTATTGTGGAGTGTGTAGCAGTGTGTAGCATGTGGTGGGCTAGTGGGTAGGATACTTGCCTCTGAACCAAGAGGTCACGGGTTCAAATCCCACCTTCAGGTTCCAGAGGTGATTCCACCTTCTGAGCAAGACGCTTAAAAAGTTGCTCCCCCCTGTAGTTAGGGAATGGAAGTGGCTTTGGATAAAAGCGTCTACTAAATGCCGTAAATGTAAATGGGGATACAAGTACTAATGCATTTGACCTCACCTACATACATAGCAGCTCTGAATAACTCAAATTTCTCAAAAGAGTCAAACTTTGCAACTCATCTACCCACATGATCATAACAGTTCAAAACAACTTGTTCCAGATTGAGCTCCCAGAAAGCAGCTCCACTGCAATCCTGAGGAGGCTTTAAACCCCTCAAGCCAACAATTTGGAAGTGATGATCTTAGACTCATGTTCACCGATAAGGTCATCATTCATGTATATATTAGGTCCACATGTATGTATGTCAACCTATGAACTTACAAAACATCAGAGATGAAAACTAGGCAAAAATGTAGACTTACAGTTAGACTGTATTATAACTGTTAGCTTTTGCATTGTATTGCAAATTGTATTGTATGTATGTAAACACTGTATGTCCAAAATGTTCACATTGTAGAAGTATGAAAAAATGTTCGTGTTAAAAGTTAATATTCTACATTTTCCCCATTATATTTTAATTAGCATTTGTATTTTTTTGTCTGCGGGCAACATTTGTGTGGGTTTATGTACCAAAATTAGTCATTTATTTTTACATGGCCATTTTCAAATCTCTCTTTATCCCTTAGAATTAAAACTGGCTGTGCTTGTTTCTGTGCATTGCATTTGATATATGTAAGCGAGATCAGATTGTGCCTCATTTAAACTCCAGTCCAGCCTGAAATGCTTTGAAACTTTGATTAGAATGAGTGAATATATGCAAATGAGTTTTTTTTAACTTAGTATTAATATATAGGAAGTATATATACTTTCATCCAAAAAGTGATAAAAATGCATTTTACATTAAATGGGCCCCTGTTTTTTTTTAATAGTATTATTTTTATTTTTTTTATTTTCTATTCCCTTTAATGGGACAGTTTCTATTGGTCCATGAAATGGTCACATAATTGTATCAAAATAACAGACATCTTTATTAGTGCATTGTAATAAGCATGAATTTCATTTTCTCACCAACTGCCTTCACTGACTGTCCAGTATCTGCCTGTTCATAATGCTATACTGAGTAGCTCAAAAGTCACATGATGTAACATTTATCTGCTGGCCAGTTAAATGGACCCTCTTCTCTCATGCAGGCCAAAAGCTCTTCAATTTGACCACTCTGGACCCCTGAAGCCGAACACACTCGGCTCTTTCAAACATTGCACTAAAGCTCCATCCAATCTTTCCAGGCTAACAGTTGCCTGCATGACTTGCCTTCCAAGAGCATGGAGCGGAAAAAATGCACCTAAAAGGCACTTCACAGTCATCTGGGAAACAGCTGCTCAGGTTACCTCCCTAACATGCAACCTGGCTGCTGCTATAATGTGATACAGAACATCATGAAGATTAATGGTATGCTTAAGACCCTGATATGTAAGGTGGGCAGGGCAACATCAGACAGACCTGCTCTTTCAGATCAGCCTTTGAGCCACAACTACTGAACTCAAACTCAAACTTCAAAAGAACTCTGGCATTACTTTCACTGGTAGAAAGCTGATTTAATTAATGTTAGCACTGATCCAATACTCGGTCAGTATCTAAATGTCAGTATCGGATTAATATCGGGAGAAAAACAAAACGCAAATGTGACTCAAATCTTGTTTGAACTATCATAGGGACTGCTTGTACTGCAACATAATGTAAAGGAAAGTAATGTGTGGTCTCTTAATAACAACAGTAGCCTAAGTATCACACTTGAATTATACAGTAATTCCTTTATTTTAAACAGATCTGCACTGGATTTTTCTCTGAATATATGCAAGAATTCATTTTACATTAACTGTTTTTTTTTAATAAAATAAAAAAGTTGTATTCCTTATAGGTCAACACAATGTTTTTTGTGGGGCGTGGCATTATATGTTTTTCTAGCTTAACATTGGATTCATATAGGTATCAGCTGATATTGATAAAGTACTTGGTATTGGTATTCCCAATTAATTCAAAGACAAAAAATAAGAGCCTGACAAATCTTTTGCTCTGGTGAACCAAAGAAATAAAGTTCTTACCTCATTATGATCTGTGAGGATGAGGGTGACCATGTAAGTAGGCCTGACCACATCCTGGTTCTAATCCATCACTTAACTTAATAAGAGTCCATACGGTCTTAATGAGGTCACCACAGGATTCATAAAACAAGGCAGGAGGTCAAAGGCCTTAGCTTACAGCACAATTTATTAATGAAAAATTTGTTATTTGACAATCTCCAAAATTACATATTATTTTGAGTACTGTAGTCGTTAAGAGTCTAAATCTTGGATTTAGTAGATATGAAGGGTAATTAACCCTTTAGACAACAGCAAGCATTACAATAACGCGACTAATGGCCTGATGAATTTTTAAGCACAGTCGAGAAGGATAATGCAGCACTAAGCCATTAGAGCAGTTTGAAAGTGTGTGTGTGTGTGTGTGTGTGTGTGTGTGTGTTTGTGGTTTGGTAGCAAACTGGAAGCACATAGAGCTAGCGAAAAGCTCCAGAGATCCAGGCACCCACTCTGATCAAGTGAAGCTCTAGCTCTTAAGTGGTGAAACTTCTGACCACAGCCATGTTCAACAAAAAAATAATTAAATGATAAGAAAGCTTTACAGCAATACTTTACTGAAATACTTCATAGACACATCTTAGGCCTTTTTAAACACAGTGTGAACAGGGAATAAATCAACATGATCCATGTAATTGATCAGTTTGGACGGTAAATGGATGTAAAAGGCTGCTGAGGTGATGTGGGGACAGACATACTAGGTTTGGGTGTGAGAAAATTTATTTTGCTGGTTTTAATAGATATACAATTAACTGTCTAGTATTTTAGATGATTTCCCACCCACTTTCTTTCTGTTGATGTGAGAGATCAGTCTTGCCATTCTATAGATTACAAAGATATTAGCAAGGGTTGTTCACCATAAAATCCCTATTTTAATTAGAACCACTTCTGGAAATCAGACATGTGAGTGTGAAGGCATCACATCATGCAAAGGTTATATACCACATTATTGGATACTGGATCAAACTCACAATCCTGATTTAAGGGTTAACACAGTCATGTCACTCATGGAGCCCTTGGTCACCACTTCTTTAAAAATGAGGCTATTCAGATATACTATACTGCCAAAGGAATGGGGACAGCACTCCTGCTTGTAGAGTAGGGGTATTTTAGCTACACCCATTATTAACAGGTGTATAAAATCAAGAAGATAGTCATGTGTCCATAGACAATCACTGGCTGTTAGAATGCGTCAAACTGAAGAGCTCAGTAACTGGAGTGGTGGAAGCACGTTTGCTACAATGCTGAATTATCTTTCACTATCTGGCAGTGTGATGTCCAGGCTTGGGGGATTCCTGGCGATGCGAGCTACTGGAATATATTATGCTAATGGTAAAACTTGCCGGAGGAAAAATAATGGCCGAAGGGTTGTTTGTCATTGTTTGGGCTTGGCCCCTTAGTTCCAGTAAAAGGTAAAGCTAACTGTACAATGTACAAAGATACCTGAAACAATTTCATGCTTCAACTTTGTGGAAACAGTTTGGGTAAGGCCCTTTACTGTTCCAGCATCACTGTGTTACACACACATAGGGTCTCTTGTTTCCTAGTTCCAAACACGTATCTGTAATCTCCCAGTGTAGTATAGATACCAGAACATGAGGCGAGAGCAAGAGTAAAACTCCTGACTGAGGCACTGAGAGAGTAATGTGCAGCTCTAGAAAGCAGCTACACTCCTGCTGACACCAATGCATTATCCAGCCTAAATGCATTACAACTATGTGTGAGAAATATGACTGTCCACAGCTATCTACACCAGTCAGACTCCTGGCTAGAGGTTTATCTTCACCCAGTGTGTGTGTGTGTGTGTTTTGATGATGGCCTCGGCCAGTGTTACAACATCCTGAAACACACTCGGAACAGGACTCAGTAAATGATGGCTGTGGGCGAGCGGGGCAACTGTAAACTCTCTCTCTCTGGAGATGACCTAAAGCAGCGGGTGATGGATATGTGTTTTGGCTCGCCTGTGGGAGAAGGAGCATGCTTATTTACACAGAGCACCCCTGGGTGAAGAGTACTACACACACACAGACACACAGACACACACACACACACACACACATTCTCTCAAATACACAAAAGCCATGAAACAAGTATCTCACAATCAAAAACGGTGAGAATATTCTGCTTAAGATACTCATTCACACACACATACACACACTTGCATTTCTCATTTCATTCTAAAGCTAGCAAAACTGTCTGAAGACATGTATCAAATATAAAAAACCTGCATTTTGTGGCCATCATTTACAACCCAACTTAACAAATTTGTTAAACTTAACAAATAAATAGAAACCGTGCACTAATATGTGCGGAAAGTGTGTTCTCTGTAGACAATGTCTGACTTAATTTCATTTTGAAAATCAACAAAGTATGATATTTGAATGGAGATGTTACATTTTTTGCATAAGGCTGTATAACATTGGCCCTAAGGTTCAATGATGTTTTATTTGATTTTTTTTTTCATAATTTAACATCATAAAATAGAAAAATAAAATAAAAAACTGGCTTTGAGACAGGGTGTTTATCTATACATGCATTGAAATATGGCACAATTACGTTCAATTACGTTTTTGAGTATCTATTTGGTGCTATGCTTCAGAATGTCTTAATATTAAATCTGTCCCATAAATATGAACAAGCGACATGACAAACATTTCTCCCAGTTCTGGAATAGATCTTCAGACTTGAGAATAAATTTTGTTTATGAATTTGTATTTTATGTATTTTACTCCTGTTCTATGACATTAGTTCCATGTTTTCAGTTCTCAGTATGACACTGAAGCTCCTGCGTTCTACAACACAGTGAGAAGTGAATAATATTTATAGTTGTATTACAGCACAGAAATCTATGATCATATTCATAAGCACCAGATTCTGCAGTAAAATGAGCGTGATCAATTCCTCTGCATATTGGATAATCCATACTCTCCTCCTGCATGCCCACACGGGTCAGTTTCCATTGGCAGTTTACCTGAGCAGCTTCCCGTAAAGGCCTTTAATAAACTCTATGGTGTGCATACTAATGGCTATGATCCTTCAGTAAACATCCCTTCAGAAACAATGAAAACATGTTACAGGGTCATTTTGCTTAATTCACATTGTAGAATGATGTCATTATTTACTCACATAAATAATGACGTACTTTAATAGCAGATTCCATTTACATTCATTAATATTGAAATCGGTATTTTCAATTTGTTTCTACATTAAAAATGATAAATATATGGCAATTTTTTTCACATTCAGATCATAAGAAAATGTCTCCTTTTATTCACAAATGTGGTACTGATTGAAAGTTTAGAATCTGCACGTACATGCATTTGTTTCAATGGAAACTAAATACATGAAAATAACAACAACAACAACAACAATAATAATAATAACAGGACTTGTAGGGCAAATATGCCATTGGGGACCTAGCAAGGTTAAATGATAGTTAAAGTCATTTGGGAGAGTGCAGTTTTGATTTTACTGTCTGGTTGATCATCCATGTGGCGTTTTGTTTCCAAGCACAACTGTACAGCGACTTGTTTAACCTTTCGGTCACTGACAAGATCGGAAGCTGTTGACTTTCAAGTCCATACAAATGACACGGTGTGACGGCCAACAAGTCAATTACTGCGTGTGGCAGTTCTTCAGGGGCCTGTCACTGGTGCAGTCATGCTTATGTGTCTCCAACTTAGATAACCTGACTGCATTACACACTCCACGCCACTTCTGCTACCATCTGAGACCCTTTTACCATGAGCATATATTCTGGCTTTTAACAAGATAGTCACATGACCTGGTGTATTTTAACAGCTCAATGAATAATATTATTTTATTTACCCATTTTATTATCTTAAAATTCAGTGTAGGTTTAATTCCAGATTATTAATGTTATTTATATTTATTCTGACATTAGTGTCTTTTTAAGGAAATAAGTAACAAAACAGGAGTTTTGCATAGTGTGTATGTGGTGGCGGTGGGTGTAGGAGGGTAGGCTGGGTAGGTGACATTTTGTGTGCCAATATGTCATAGTTACCCCACTAAGATTGAGGATTTTGACCATCCAGGCATCATATAATGCTCTCCTTTCTATCTTGCACTGATCTTTTCAGAAAGAAAGACCTTGTCTGTAAAGGACTCCTTTAGCAGTTGTGTTTCCATGTCTGGGAATAAGTAAATAATGATTAATTAATAAGAAATATTCATTCCTTTTCATCCTTGGTTCCTTGGTCACCGCCCACAACACATTCTGAGCAGTCCTGTGTGGCTTTGAGTTCCTCAAGTGCCCATCCTAGGACCACTATTGATTCACTGCAATTAAAAACAAATCGAAATGCGATTTATTTGGTCAGGAATCATTTCAATATAAAAAAGCCAGGGCCAGCAGAGACCCCATCAATAAACCACCCACCCTCTTTTCCTTCATCCATCCTTTTCTCCCTCCCTCTCCTTCTATGCATTCCCTATAGAGGCAATCATTCTACAAGATGTCAATACAACCAGTCAAGCACAAAAAAAGACCAGGCGATTGAGATATTTTGATATTTTTTTCTCACTCCCCCTCTTACCTTCCCACCTCTTCTTTTTCTCTTTTTTTCGCACTTAATTAAGTCACCAAGAGGCTGTCAAGGATAATTTTCAAAGCACAGGACCTGCTCGCGCTTGACATTTGATAATATTGCGCTCCATGCTGATTGAAATTGATTTTGGAGGCTCACTATAGCCTGGGCCTTTTGACAACTCCCAGCCTATAAACCCAAGGACAAGGGCCCCCGGTCAGCGCGGCAACTCATATCCCTGCGAGTGATGGGAGGCTGGGAGGCCGGGCTAGGGAGGGGTAACCATGGGCCCGACTGCACCGTCTTGATCAGGGGTCATGGATCTGGCAACCCGTAGTGTCTAATAAATCAGCAACCCAAATAACATCTCTCTCTCTCTCTCTTTCTCTCTCCCTCTTTCTCGCGCTCTCTTCCTCTCTCTGGCTGAGTCAGCCTGTCAGGCAGCTCTGGGAAAACACCAAGTCTGTTCACACACTAACACTGCTAATGATTCATGCCATTATTACAGCATGTCTATCAGGAAGGGCCAGTAATTAAATCTGTTCACCCATCAGAGCTCCCATCACAGCAGAATCGAAGTTAAAGCATACAGCAGATCTGGCATTTCTTCAAAATATCACCTTTGTAAGAAAACCTTGTATACTTCTATACAGTAACTTTTATTAAAGTAAAATGAATAATGCCACAGCTATCAATGGCTGAATGTCCAAGACAGCATAACTGGGCTTGCTCTCTCTGGTTGGGTAGAATGGCCCTCTTAACTGGTATAACAGAATAAGTGTTCTCCTCCAAGTGTGTTGAGCTGTCTGATAATGTTACATCAGAAGCAGTTTGAAAAATTAATTTGCCTCAGAGGAAGCATGTGCTAGCCTTCATCCTCCTAGTGTGGCCATCATGTGACAGGGAGAGACCTAACTAGTGGGTAAAACTGAGCATCACTAAAACATCAGGTACTAAATGCCCCCAAAAGACAAATACGCCAGTGTTTTTCAACGTTAATCTAACACATCTAACACATCTAACGATACTTTACTCAGCAAAAGCTCAGAAAACCTACTGACGAGAAATACAAATATACAACAAGGCAAGTTGCTCAGCATCCCGTATGAGATTCTAGTGTTTTTGTAATAATATTTTCTGTTGTAAACAACCATACAAAGCAAAACTCCTGTGGGTCTTTTGAAATATACACACTGTAAGGGTAAACTGGTGTAAAAAAAAAATAGGTTATAGGTAGAGAGTGGCTGTGAAAAACACGATTCAGATCTTGCTCAGTCCTCATCAAGATTGCTTAATTAAAGCTAGTTTTGCATTGCAGGAGAAGGGCCTGCAGAGTCACATGTTCCAAAAGTCCAACTTTTCATCCATAACAGTTGCATCATGGCTGATGCTGTAGATGAGTTTCAGTTGAGCAGGATGCACGGTGGGAGCGGAGGTGACAGTTTTTCAGGCCTCATCATATCCAGTTTGAGTGTTAGGTGGCAGATTTGTGTCTTGTTTCTCTATTAAGAGCTCCCCTGTGAATGTTCCTAGTACATATTTTCTGCACTGCTATCTGGGCCATCCGTGTTTGTTCAATTATAAACGTTGGCATTCTTCTGATCTTTTAGGGTTCTAACCCGCTTTTACTAATCGCATTTTACTGCCTTGGGCTATTGAACACTCCAGCGTTTGATGACAAAATTGCTTAATTATTTGTCTTCCTTTCTAGTATTCACAAGTGACTTCTCTCAACTCCCAGCCTTATTGCTTGTTAGTGTGGCCTACATTGGAGGTACAAGATGAAGTCCTCGGAAAAGCCTTCGCGGTCAGATAGTCCAGCACAAATCTCCTCATTTAGTTCCTCTGGTTCTTTAAGAGTGTCAATAAACTATAAGAAATGCATTACAGGGACTTTACCAAGAGTGTGGTTAGGCACAACATGGCATTACAATAGATTTTATGTTCAACTTAAAATGGTATTTATTATTATACTAGCTACAATAAACAATTGTTCAGCTAAGATATAGGGTAACAGCAAGTTTGGATTGTAACAGAAGTTTACTGTTTAGTCCACATTACTTTTAAAGTCAGTATTCAGTATACAACTACTTTTAGAATACTAGAATATTAGAACACATGAAAACAAAAAACACCAGTCCTGTTTTTTAGCTATTTAAAAAAATATATATAATAGAAATCAATTAATTCCAAACAAGCAGGAGCTTACTTGATCCTGCTACAGTAGAACTGAACAAACAACTTCTTTATAAACACTTCCTGCTAAAGCAATATGATTAGTTATTTATCCCAACATTACTAAGCTTCTCAGTAGAGTCATCAGTTACAAGCTGAGTATTGGTGTTATAGTATACTTCATTCATTTGAGCTTTTCATGAAACATTAACCAGTAACAGGGTCCTCCTATCTATACTTTGGTATAGATGTTTTTTAGTGAGATGAAATACTTAAAAATGTAAAGGTGTAGCAAACTGCCTCAAAGTGCCAGAAAGGCCTCAGACCTCAGAGGGTTAAGGCAAAGGGATTCCCAACCAAGTATTGAAGACTGACACATCGTTTTGAAAGTACCATATTTTGACTGATTTGATGTGATCCTAGTTTCCTTTTTTCTGCAACAACTGAAGTAAATAGTGATGTCTTCACAGTGTTCTAATTTTTTAAATTCCAGTTTTCGTGGGTTTTATGAGCCCAAATTATGTACAAATGAACAACTAAGTTCTTGAAATCGTTTAAGTTGTGGGCCCTGAATATTTAATCTATGAAATTGTAACGTTTTGAATGGAATTATGGAAATAAACTTTTCCATGATATTCTCATTTTTTGGAAAGGGTCTGTATCTATCACCTCTGGACTGGGAGCTTGACCGGTAAACGTGTAGGGCCTTCTCATTCATTTCCTACATAGCTGGTCATTATCTTTACTTGGTTTTCAGTAACATTTCATATATTAACACGTCAATACAGGCTTCTTAGTCCAAAATCAGCCTTATATAAAGAATTTTCTATCGTTCTGAATCTGAGAGAACAAGCCCAAGATGATTGTTTTTGACGTTAAATGCTTTTAGTAGTTTCTAGGTGCCTTCAAAATGGGTAAGATTTAAAAGCCGAATCTATAAATTCAGTGGAGGCATCTGACTATAGCTGCTTAAATTAGCATCCAGCAGAAGGATTTCAGCTTGCTTACAGTCTGAATAAGCATAGGCAGAGTTACAGTCTGTGGTGTTTATGGTCAGTCAGGACTGAAAATGCCACTTTATGTTGAAAAAGTACCACAGAAATACGACATCTTGTCAGCTTCTTTCAGGGTTTTTTTTCCCTCCTTAAACATTGCTGAAGTACATTCTGAAAGACCAGGGTGCAATACTGGCAATTCCTGATTGGGATTTTGGTGCACACTGTAATGAGGCTGATGAAATCTTTTGCCATAGTTAAATGCTTCGATCACCGTTATACCACACATGGGAATTTTAAAAGCCAGCCAGCATAATTACCTTTAACAAATGCTGCTCATTTTCATACAACAGTGACAATGTTTTTACTCATCCATGTGTACCGTGGAATTAAATGTTTTCGGGATGCTTCTATCGGGCGGATACAGCATTTCCGTGTCCCGTTTAGAGGCATTCATGCAGTGTGCCGAGGGAATCCTCACTGTAAGCTCGAGGGCCCGGCTGATTGCTGTCTTTGAGCAGCAGGTTAAACAAAATTATCGCACAATGCAAATTACGGCTCTGCAATGCAAATTAAATCATTAGTGCTGCCACGAATGCCCTGCATGCTGGAGTGATACAGCTTGTTTAATCTCTTGAGTCTTTAAAAAAAAAGTACTGGCATGCTAAGGGCAAATTCTGCATTTTAATTTAAGGACTACAGCAGATACATTTTTCTTTAGGCATTACATTTGCTTAATATATAATTTACTACTTTCATGGCTCATGACAAAGCCAATTAGCAAAAACTTCATCAAAGACCAACCAGCCATTGAATGTCATATGTATTAGCTAATGATGGGTTTACAGACAGAACATCTTAGACACCCCCCATTATGCCATGAGAAGGAAGCTTCATGTCGACTGTCAGCCTAGAATTTTTGCCACATCAGTGCAGACAAGCAAACAGAGGACTTTAATGAATATAACCACCAAAAGGCTATGATCAAGACAAATTTTCTGCTCCATGTCACGACCCCCACCAGTTCCCCCTCTTTACAATCTGTCTGGTAACTAGAGGAATAGTTTATTTGAAAGATGCTGTGAGGCAGCCACTTCAAACAGTCCACACCAGCTGGGGCGGTGCACTAATGATGTGCCCATGGAAACAGAGCAGAGGGCTATTGTGAGCCTTTCCTCAGATCAAAAAACTGGCCAGCATCCTTCTACGGTCATTCACCTAACTGCTGCTGCATGGACAATGCTGACTTAGAATGTGGGCCATGCTGAGATATTCATTCTTGTGTGTGTGTGTGTGTGTGTATATGTATATATGTATAATGTTTTAATGCTTTTTTTTTTTAGCTTTTTTTCCACATGGATGTCGCTTCTGGGCTAATAAACGTTACATAACTTCTTAGTTGTTTTCTGAGTCCAGCAGACACTTGATGTTCTTTCTGAGTACCTAATTAACTAGAAAAGCACAGACTCTTACCTGCTGTCCCATCTAAATGTAATTTGGTGGTCTGTGTAGAAACAGTCCATTGTCTAGGTCTGAAAATGTTGCAGCCTGGCTGTAACTAATAAAAACATCATTATGGAAATATCTAATCGCACTAACGCTTAATGCTGCGCAACGCCTTGTTTTGATGCCGTCTTTTTACGGACGAGTGCCTCAAGGGTCGTCAGCACAGAGGTCTTAAAACAAATGTTTCCATTTGATCTTTTCAAGCAAGCTCTGCAGATCTGAATATGAAAGCAGCACAAAGGCTCGCTGGTGGGCTTGAGAAGCTTGGATAGCTTATTACGGACCACCAGCCACAAAATAGTCCCAGATATTCATGAGGAAATCTTCAGACTCGAATGTATTAATGTGGCTAGACAATGAACGGAAGCGAGCAGTACCAGTTACCCTGGTCCATCTCCATAATGCTAATCGGCCACTAGTGGCTTTCATCTTTTATTAGCGGCGTTAGCGCGTTAACATTAAAGTAGCCTGTTCTGTTGGAAGCGCTATTCTTTTATCCTTCATCATTTGATAGATTAAGCACCTTTAAAGTTCACATGGCAGGCGGAATTTGGGTCAGATCCTCTTGTCTAGTTACACGGGGATCCTTGAAATGAGAGGCACCTGTCTGCTGTGTCCAGTGGAGCTAAGAGTCACAGGTCACGGTTCAAGAGCAAAATGGTGATTCAGACTCAATTAACTGGCTCAAAATGAAACATATGCTCGCGGTCCATTCATTGACTGCAAACTTAAACGCAACGGACAATGACAACCTATTTTGATATGGGGTGTGACTGCTGTAACACACCTGATCATCATCACCTGTTTATCAAGCACTCCAGGAGGTAAATCAGGGAGGGAGGAAAAACTAACCAGTGAAGTACAAGGGTTCTCATGGGTCATGACTGATGAACACTACACTACAGCAGCCTTTTTTGTACAGCTATCCATCATGCAACCACTACTAAATCCCTGAATTCTTAAAAAAAAAACCCCAGATTAACTAAATCAACAAGTTTCATACCCCTGTGAAACTGCCAGGCCCATTAGCACCATTGAGTTCGCAATCAAAGGACACGCTGATCCAAGCACATCAGTTGAATCATGAGAGCCAGCAGCAGGAAATTGAGCCCCGTGTCCATGGATTCCCCACATCCTCTCATGGTCAGTTGAAGCCGTTTAAGAGTTTTTCACTAGCCACGTGGCAACCCCTCCACCTTTTGTTTTACTGCCTGCGTGTCTGATCGTTTCAGAGCCGTGAGAGGCACCTCACCCTAGCAGCCACGTAATTAAAGTGTCTGAGTCTATTTATTGCAGCAGGATTGCAAGCGGGAGCTGGCATGGATGGTTTGGTGGATACTGGTGGTGGTGGTGGTAGTGGTGGGAACTGATTTAGTAAGGGCTGTGCTGCCATTCCATTTCATTCTCCCAAGAGGGTTGTCTGGATGCCACATGCAGGTGGAAGATAAATCTAAATAGGTCATGTTAACATCTTAAAGGCACTACTGAATAAAACATTAAGGTTTCTATATTTTTCACCTTCCACTCGAATAAACGACTGAACTTGTCCATTCAGCCACGGATCTTAATCCCCTGAGATTTTATTAGTGTGCATATATATATATAATTTTTTCCTTCTCTCTTTCACTCTCTCTCAATACATACACTGAGCAACCCCAACAGTAAAACCATTGACAGAAGCGGGTGAATTAAACCGAAGTGAATAACATTGTTTATCTTCTCACAATGGCACCTGTCAAGGAGTGGGATATGTTTGGCAGTAGGTGAGCAGTCAATTCCTAAAGCTGATGTGCTGGAAATCATAATAATGGGCAGTGGTCCCTTGTATGCAGTGGTGAGTACTTACCAAAAGTGGTCCAAAGAAGGACAAGTGTGTGAGCAAAGGGTGGCCCACCCAGACCGATCCTATAGAAAAACTACTTTAGTACAAATTTCTGAAAAGTTAATGCTGACTGTGATAGCAGCAGATCTGTCAGAGTGCCCATGCTGACCCCTGTTCCAGATAAAAAAAACCCTATAATGGTGAGAATCGGAACTGAACCATGGAGCAATGGAAGAAGGTAGTGTGATGAATCTGTGGACATGCTGTGTGCAATCCACTCTGTTCAAAACACAAATGCGAACATAACACAACCATGACTGCATCACTGCTAAACGATGGTGGTTCTGTCCTGGACTCCCGCCTGACCATTGATGAATGAGGTTAGAAGAACAAATAAAAGATGCAGTGAACCAGATGGATTACAGCGTGCATGATAAAATGGACAGTGAGTATAGATACAAGGTAAGTGTACCTAATGAAGTGGCTTGTCTGTGTATCTAAAACATCATTATACATAAATCTGTGATTACATATGAATCAAATTCAGCATGATGTCTGGACGACTAAATCCACAAATGATGGGCACCAGGGTGCTTCACAGTGCCTTAATCTTTTAGCCAAAAAGCAGATCCCTTCTTTATTAAGTCCATCTGCAGAGAGTGAAACTGTCTGGCATAGCTGCTGGGCTGACATTCAGTTACATAATCCTGCCTCCCTAACTGACAGATAATCAATAACCCCAGATCAATGATAAGAAGTTCTTACGAAATGCTATTGCCTGTTTAAGAGAGTAAACCCACCCCTATCTATAGTACATATCAGTGAGGCTATCCTGAAGTCATAACCTGTTCAAGTCTTTACCTACGATGATGATGTTTGAAAATGAGGCAATAATCCAGTCTTTACTCATACAATCATAACATCTCTCCAACTATCAGAACAATCTTAAATTATTACCTCCACAGATTACGGCGTGGAGTCTATAATCCATTCTTTACACCTCTGATCTACTCCCAGTCAAGTCAGAGCCAGTCCGATTGTGAATTGTACATCTCCAATTACCAATATTTGTGACTCAGTATATTATATCATAGTAAGGAGTATCTTATAGTAAGCTGATTCTCTGGTGGGAAACCCAATGTGAAAGACCATCAGCCAGTGAGAGCCTGAAGCTGAAGCTGAACAGCTGTGCATCCAGAAGAAATTCTGAGCGTATAAGCAGAATCGAGAGTTAGATGGACTACAGAGGAGGAGGATAGACTTGTCAAGTTGTGGAAACAGCATCAATGCCAGACAATTTGTGCCCATTTCTCAACGCTATTTCATTCATTTATAAATAATAATCTATGACAATATAACTATACATACTCGACATTTCCCTGCCTACTTGAAAGATGAGAACGCTGTTCCCCTTTTCTCAAATCTGATCTGCTGGTCGTGTGTATCTACTCCACTGAGCATGACAAGGTGCGAATGCCGTGACATTTCTGGACACACATCCTTCACCAGCTTTCTTCCGGGCCGTATGACTCACTGGGCTGTTCTGTTTCATGAAGATTTACTGTTGCTAATAAACATCTACACTTCGTCTGTGTTTAGGATGTCTTCTCTCACTCTCTTTCTGGAATAAAACAAGGCTTACTTGTGGTTTGTCGTCAGCTGAGGATGGGTTTGGACAATACAAAAAAAAAACTTACCCATCACTTTGATACATTTGAATATATATGTATAGGAGCAAAACACATACAGATACACACTTGTTGCATATTCCACATAAACAGTGCTTTTAAACCATTTTGGCCAGTTTCCCCAGACATATATTAAGACTAGTCTTAAATTAAATGCCTGAACCAGTTGTCAGTCATCACTGAAAATTGTTTTTGGACTAGATTTATGCCTGACCACTTCAGTAAATATACCTAAAATCTACACTCAGTCCAGTCTGGGCTGCCCCAATGGTGAATGGTAAATATTATGCCTCAGTATCCTATAGTGGTGGGCATCAACTCTCTGGTGGGAAATGCAGATGATGGGGCAGCTGGTGGCCTAGTGCAATCAGAATGTCATGGGTTTGAAACCCATGACTGTTATTGGTACCACTGAGGTACCCCTGAGTAAGGTACTGCTCCACGGGTGCTGTGTTCCTGCCTGTCCGCTGCTTCACTTGGGTGAATGGAGAAAATGAATTTTGTGCTGTGGTGTGTTCATGTATGACAAATAGACACTTTACGTATGAAAGACCATCAATTAATGAGAGCTGAGCTAAATGGTATTCATCAGTGTATACAGAACACCACAATGCATTAGGACTATCCCTCAAACTGTATTGAGGCTTGAGACTAAAAGGGCTAGTTTCTCAGAACCAGATGAAGAAGAAATTTCAATGGCAATTTTGGCACTGAAATGTGCCACAAGTTTAGGCTTAATCCATGTCCTGGAGCCTGGAACTTCAACCTTTCATCTCAAGCTACAATAGCTTAGGATTTCAAGTACACTGATCTAAGTCTGCAGCATTTTTGGAGCTGCGCAGGACTTTAAAACCGTGGATCTGAGATGCTTTGATTGAGCCTTGTCTTGGACTAAATTGCAGTGTCAATGGTAAATCTCAATTGAAAGTTCTGTTTATTTATTAGGCTTAGGCTTAGGCTTTATCTGGGTCTGGACAACGATCCCTTGGACCATTCTTTACCAGCTTTGTTTGGACAATAAGATGCTCTGTGGTCTGCAGATGTAAACTTAGATGTAGGACCATATCTACTACAGGTGCTTAGGACCACAAGGTCATTTTTCTAACACCTGTGGGCTACAAAGGCTTCAGCAACTCCCATGTGGGCATTCAGCACCCCGAAATTATGCAATGTGCTCGCAACACAGGCAGCAGAAATAAAATGGCCAAAATGTACTGTATAATTACACACCTTGTGTTCTCTCTCTCTCTCTCTCGCTCACTCTCTCCCTTTTTTCCTCTCTCCCTTTCTCTCAATTCATCTTTTTCTCTCTCTCTTTCTATCATCTGTCTCTCTTTCTCCCTCTCTCTTTCTCTCTCTCTCTCCCTTTTTTCTTTCTTTTTCTATCCATCTCTGCCTCTCTTTCTTCTCTCTCCTTTCTTTCTCTCTCTCTCTTTTCTCTCTGCCCTTCTCTCTCTCCCCTTCTCTCTCTTTTCTCTTTATGTCTCTTTTTTCTCTTTATCTCTCTCTTTCTCTTTCTCTTTCTCTATTCATCACTCTCATTCTCTCTTTTTTCTTTTTCTATCCACCTCTTTCTCTCTCTCTCTCCCTTATCTCTCATTCTGTCTCTCTCTCTGTCTCTCTCTCTCTATCTCTCTCCCTTATCTCTCATTCTCTCTCTCTGTCTCTCTCTCTCTCTCTCTCTTGTCTGAGTCCAGTGCTGAACGTCCCCCTCATCCCCACAGCAACAGCTCGCAACCTGTAAAGTCCTGCTCCACTTCCTTTGACCATATATGGCAGACGACACTAGAAAAACGTCTCGGCTCTGGAAATGAAGCGTTTTTCATTGTCGAACAAGGACAAATTAACGTTTGAGTGTGTGTGTGTGTTTTCTGTCTCTCTCTCTTTCTCTCTCTCTGCCTCTCGGAGTTTACCGTCTCCTCTCTTAAAGGGGCACCACCGAGCAGCTGCGCGTATTTCCATGGAAGAAAAGTGAGGGACTCACAGACACGCAGTGAGTGAGGGAGCGCACAGGTGAGCAGGGCTCCTTCCCTACCGTCTCTTCTTCTCTACACACCTACAGAGAGTGTGTTGTGCCGGCACGGGTGCTGGAAACGACCCTGAACTGAAGTTGAGATGCTGAGAAATGCTTTTCTATGGTTCCTGCTTTACACTTTACTTCTGCATTAGTTCAAGACTGGCTGTCAGGTTCTATTTCTGATTCTGGCTTTGGTTCTGGTTCTGGCTCTAGTTCTGACTCTGGTTCTGGCTCTAGTTCTGACTTTGGTTCTAGCTCTGGCTCTGGCTCTGGTTCTGGCTCTAGTTCTGACTCTGGTTCTGGTTCTGGCTCTGATTCTGGTTCTGGCTCTGGTTCTGGTCGTGTGTTTGGAATAGGTAATCCATTACACACGCAGTTTCCTTTAGTGTGCTTCGTCGTGTTGTTTTTGTTTTTTTCTCTGCATCACCTGTAGCTACGTCTGTCTGAAGAAATGTGTTGTTTGGACGGTTGCTGCCTGACTGATGGAGAGGGAAAGAAACAAGACGAAGAAAAAAGGTGTACTTAAGTGTATATGTTTTGTAAAAAGAATATGATGTGAGTTTGTCCCTCCTCCTATCTCCAAACTGGATAGAATGGCAAGACCGGGGCTCAGGGAACGTTTGTTGTTGTTGTTGTTGCACTAAACTGAGATAACTATGTGGCTGGTCTGCTTCAAGGGACGTCTGAGGGAATTTAAAATGCTTTTCAGTTGTTTTCGCACCAGAAAAAGTGAAATAAGTGGGATCAGTTTTTTTGAGGAGTCATGAGAGAACGTGTTAGAAAGCGGGACATGGTTTGTTGATGATTGTCAACAGTAAAGTCAAAATCTAGCTTGTTTTAACATTTTTAAAATGAATGAAAATATATAACATCGTCTAATGCAAATGTTTTTTTTTAATTAATAGTAATGTACAGGTCAGTTTAATGTTTTCAGACATTGCCTCACAAATTCCCATTTGTGGTTTTCACTAAAATACAGCCAAATGTTATCAGTTCAGTAATGTTGAGAATATGCAGGTGATGATGAAGACAAGAGGTGTCCGCAATGTTTAGGGAAATGGGAATAAAAAAGAGAGAAATTTGTATTAAATAAGGCACAGAAATGACAGATAGTGAACAGTTTGATTTAAGAAAAAGGAGAATAAAAAGTTTTTAGTGCTTTTTTTATTTGACTGTTTTAGTAAGGTGGCGCTGAAGCATGTGCTGGAGGGTTTGTTGCCAAGACAACAGCACATATGAGATTGACAGATACAACCAAGAAGTCACTGGAAATATGGACGAGCTTGGCAATTTTTTGACAAAAGTTGATTTTAGATCAACTTTTCCCTCTGTCTCTGTGGACAGCTGGTCAGAAGGCTGTTTCCCCTGAAACACGGTTTCGGTATGAAGGTGCAGCAAACCTCCTGGGGATTGTGGATTAATATAACAAGGAGAGCTAGAAAGCGTCTATAGGTTCCCATATAAGCAAGTGAATGTCACGAATGAAATGCTTCTTGCCGGCTCTGACTTGATTGGTAAGTGAAGGCTCTGCCAGAACCCCCACCCCAATGGCTCTGACTGACAGTTCAAATGTGTGCTTGGCTTAATAAGAGCTTTGCCAGGGAGGCTCTCTGAGATTTGTGCTTCAGGTAGAAGACAGTATTTGATTCCCCCCACTTTCTTTTCAAGGTTTCTAGAGCACAGAATAAAAGAGCTTTAAGTAAAATATAAGCATGGTGAACCACTTTGGCAGAATCTGCTAGTTTTTAATACAAGAGATAGACATGCTGTGTTTAGCAGATTAATGTTCCCTGTTTTGCTGAAATGATTCTTGCGAGAGTCTTTCATTTGCAACTATATTGAGTAATTCCACATCCTGCAATATAACTGTAATACAAAGTTCTTGAAAATGTGTCTCTTTATGTTAAATAATCCACATTTTCTCTCCTGTCGAAATTAGTTCAATGGCTCACATGGAAATTTATGTGGTGGCAGTGAAAGCTAATTACGCTTTAAAAACAGCACATTCTAGTTGAGGCTTTACAATATGTCATCAGCTGCTCCTTGACTGGACACATTTGATTGTCCATATTAGACTTTATCTACTACAGTGAAGCATTTTTCTAGATTTTAAAAGCTGGTTCGTTCCAGCCAACTTATCAGTGTAAATCTAGAGCAAGCAACTCAAAAGCAGCCTTTTTACATTTCACTGAATATGCAGTTTAATACTGATATGAAATCAGTCGACTAATTAAACCCACTTCTTCCATCAGTTATTACAATCTCGATGTTGTAGTGATAAACAGCATTAGATGCTATTACCAACTCTCCTCCAAGAAGATAGATAAGATCAGTTGCCAGCTGTGGCTCACAAAAGCTTTACCACCACAGTGAAGGTCGAGATTTCACAAGAGCTACAGGGAGAAAAACCAAAGCCACACATTCCACAGGCTGGAGAGTGCTAAGAAATCAATTACATAGTGCGCTCAAAGAAGACGAGTGTTGAATGCCATTCTCATTTTCTGGAACAGGGCAGAGTGTAAAGGCATGTACAGCTGTCCTTCAGGGTTTTTCTCTATAGCGTAGACAGACAGCCCTCGTTCTGTGGATCAATCTCCATTGCAAAGTGCCTGAGTGGTATCATGGTTGACGTTAGGGCCGATCACAGTCGAAGATTGTCCCTTTGGAAATGGCCAGCTGAGACTTAAGATGGCACAAATCCTCTGATGGCCCTTCAGAACTTTTATCACAGCCTGGGGGATTATGGTCCTTATCTGCTCATAGATCCTAATGATAAGTCCTGTGGGTCCCAGTGCACAGCTTCTGCCTATATGACTGATGGAGTCTCTGTGTTTTATAGCAAAAATTGCACTGGTCAATATATATCAAGCGTTGCCGAGCAGAAGTGACTGTCTAGGATGAGTTTTTGTATTTGGCACCCTGATGAAGTTTTATAGACAGCGAGGGAGCTAAATGTAGACCAGTATCAGCCTTTTCTGAGATAAAAATAGGGGTGTAAAAAAGCAAAACTGACAAAAAATTGACATCATGGAGAATAAGGACTGTCAGTCTAGTGTCGTAAACAAAAAGTCTTATATAAAATAAATCATGTAGGGCAGGAATTGGTGCAGAATTCTTTGTGGTTTCGTTTGCTAAAGTTTCTCTCATTTTTGAAAGAGAGTTTGTGTTTGTGGTATGTGTGGGTGTGGGTGTGTGTTTTATAGCATGTTATCCACAGATGAAATGTTAATTTAGGATGCATATGACACAGTTTTGGTATTTTCCCCAAGGTGGTGTATAGTGTTCAGATATATCAGGTTTTGCTGAGGCTGAACAGTTTCACAGTTTTCACACATGAGTGTTTTCTTCCTGTATGAGGTCTATGTTCATTATTACAGGAAAAACGAGGCACCAAATATTGATAATGTACTGGTAAATGGATGGGGGTTCGATATTATCAGTCAACTGATATATTGGTCGGGCCTTAAACAGGATTTTGAGACACATTGCCTGCCAATCCTTTCCGATCCCAGATTTGAACACTGACATGCGTGTATGGTAAGTGGCTTCAAAAGCAGTGGTGTCCCTGACTCTTTCCTTCACAGAATGGACCCATCATAGGTGAGAAATCCACACGGTCCTTCTCTCACACAGAGCGAAGAGTTTCTGTCAAGTGAAGGTACCAGTGTGATCTCACGAGAGCTTTTGTGTAGCCCTGATTAAGGTATTGTGATTTCAAGCAGTGATTTGATTGGGTCACTTTTAGAGTGAATTTAAAATACGAAGCCACTGTATTTGTGCCACCATTTGTTAGCTCAAAACGAAGAGGCTACTTGACATTTTGCCAATTTTTTTAAATACTGGAAAGACTGGTTTGTACTTTCCCTCACTGCTTATTCTGACAGCCTTGAGAGAAAGAGGGGAGATTTGTGATTGCTGAACAACAACAATCACAGTCCCTGCTGTCATAAATAATTGTGGAAAATGATGTACCTGTTGAATTAGTCTGCAGAGAGCTGCACAAGCACCAGCAACACAGAGCCTAAAGGAGGGGTGGACATCTCTAGCATAAACACAAAGTACATCATCGTATAAAATCACAGGTGTGGAAATGTACTGATGTAGTGTGTCTGTGATCATGCCAGGATGCAGCAGTGAGCTGGTTCCGTGTTGATGACTTTTCGTGGCAAATCGGAAAGACGCGTAGTGCCAAAAGGTCTTCCTCTCGTGGATGTCAAATCCTGTCAGGAAGGATTTGCTTCAGTCCGTAAACACATACACTAGACTAGAGAAAAATGCACCGCCCATTCCAGTGTGTCAGCCCAATGAGGGTATTATGCCGGAGCCTTGCCTGATTTCATTTGACAGAGACCAGTAGGTTAATCCATCTGGGTGAAGGAGAAAAGATGGGCAGGGGGACAAGTTTTCCAATAAGATGGATCGCACCAATTTCGCAGATCCGCGTCCTGTATCAGTTTTATAACCATGACAGAAGCTTCAGAAGAGTGGGGCCAACCAGAACGTGGCCTTTCTCACATGGTGGCTTTGACAAAAGGGACTTTAATTCCCAGCATGTATGTCGGGTTTGGAGGACACTAGTTGTGATGAATCCCACTCGAGATCTCTACGGTTAGACTTTGTTTGTCTAACCAGCTATGAAATACTGATATAATAGTGCCAAGGCTGTTCTTTGTGCAGCCTTTATGGAATCCTATGTACCTGCGTCCACGGCCCCTCTCGCTCAGCCGTTACCATAGAGACCCCTCCATGCCTAGCAGACGAAGCTGGGGCTGCCTGGCTGTCTCTCACAGGAGCCACTCTGTTGAGCAACTCAGCCATTCGCATGCCCAGAAGTGTGTGTGTATGTACGCAGAGGGGGGCGGGGGTGTTGACGGGAGTGTTCATGCTGTTGGTTTGCGCCAGTGCTCCCTTGGCAGCAGGTGCCATGTGTTGGGTGGCACTGTAGCTTTCACAGAGGCTGATGGCTGAGACGGAGCGACGCCCAGTGTGGACAGAGCGCACTTAATTGAAACCGGCTTAGCCTCAAAGGCAGCTGCTCACCTCCCCTCTGCTAATTGCGGCTGGTAACAGCCAGGAGCACGGGAATCCAGGCTGCAGGTAGCCATGACTCCCTTGTGTTTCATTCCCAAGGCAGATATGGATTTAAGAGCAGAGAAAATGAGAAACAGCAGCTATTAGGTGTGAAAAAACTGCCCATCTTCTTCAAGACCTTGACCTTTCTGAATGCAAGTCTAGTTAAATTAAACAGATGTGGTGTGCAAATGATGGCCCCAATTGAGTTACTGCTGAGGTGAAGTTTTATAAATGTTTTATTCCTCTGCTGCAGTGGTGTTTCTATAATACGTGCACTCTTTTGACCATTATTTGATTCATCAGCTAATCAACTAATAAACTACGTATGATACCGTTTGCTGTTTTATCTCTTTTTAGCCCCATCAAAACACAGCAATGATGTACATTTGAAAATGTCATGATGACTTGATCAGCAGTACAGAGCCCCACAGCTGACATTCCCTCTTATAACAATAAAGTGAGGCCATGGCTTGTAAGTATGGTGTGAGTATGAGCTAAGTCATACCACTAGCAAAATGTGTGAGTGACTCATTTCCTTGCCTTACTTGTGGTTTTGATCAAATCTTACCAGTACCTAATTACCAGTACTTAATTAACTTGTTCAAACACCTTACTAACTCATTACCACAACTTAATTATCTTTTTCCCACACCTTCCTATATCATTTCTATTACTTAATAGTCTTGTTCCCACACCTTACTAACTCATTATCACCACTTAATTATCTTGTTCCCACACCTTCCTACGTCATTTCATGACTTAATCATCTTGTTCCCACATCCTACTAACTCATTTCCATGACTTAATCATCTTGTTCCCACACTTTACTAAGTTTTGGCTATAACTTATAATCATGGCATTGTGTGGTTTCTACACCCTAGTTATTGCCACACTTTATATATTTTATGAATTGTTTTAAATGACTTGGAATAAAATCTTGTTGCATTAATGTACATTGGAGTTGGAAATGTTCCTTCCCTTATAATGTTCATTTTGAAGAGTTTGTTATGACTGTGGCAGTGTTTTCCATTAGGATAAAACTAAAGAAGCCATATTGCCCCCACATCCTGTAATATATTGCAATTAATCAGAATGACCATTCATGTCATATAAGCATTATACAGGATTATACAGGATTCTAGTTCTTAAGTATACTACACATGAGCTTGTCCCCACAATTAACAATGTCAGTGAGTAGCCCTGGTCTAGACACTAATTTATCTACTATTAATTCCACTAAAGTTTTTTAGCTGATTAGTTAAATCAGGGATGATCAGGGAAAAAATATACAAGACAGGGGTGCATCAGGACCAGAGTTAAGAAACAGTGCTGTAATGCTGTTCCTTATTTGGCAGTGACTACCATAAAGAAAAAAACAACCAGAAATCAGAATTAACCCCTGCATCGATAGTGACGTTTGTGAAATTTGTTTGGAATGAACAACTTAAAAATGGCATTGCTTCTAGTCTGCTGTGAGGAATGTCATCATGTCATAGCTGTCCGGCAGCCTTATCAACCCAAAGGAGAATTGATTGCTATAACATCCTGGTCCTGATAAGATTTTTAGCCTTCAATTTAGATCCAACTCGTGCCATCGCAGCCTGACGTCTACATCAAATTAGACTTGTTTACTAAGAGTGACCACAGTAACAATGCACACAGCAAATCTAAAAACTCAATAAAATGACTGGGAGCAAAAATGATTCTCAGCCTCCATGCACTGAAGTAGGTTGGAGCTGGTACTGGTTGTGTGAAAGGCTTGTTGCGATCGCTTATTGTGGTTTAAAAGACCTGTCAGTCTGCAATGCTGTAGAAACAGTCTGAATGCAGAGCTTTGTGCTAGCTGGAAAAAAAAGAGCTTGCTTCTAAACACAAGATGAATGTTTCTCTTTTCCCTGTTACGCAGTCTTCATATAGAAGATGAAGCATGAGTAGGCTTTGGAGCTCCTCCTCATTGCATTTAGGGATTTGACAAAAGAGAACATTTGCTGTCAGTTTTTAAAAGGGGTGGTTGTGTGTCTGTGTGAAACGTCTCGATCAATCAAAACCCTTCCCATCATCGTTTAGTCATCTCCCCTCCCTTCTGCCTATTTTCTGCATTTGTCTGTTCCTATCTTTTGGTCTGTCTTCGCACCTCTGTCGTCTTGACCAGTCATAGAGGAAACAGCCCTCCCTGACCATAGATGGACAGAGATGAGCATTTGCTCATAGTTGTGTAAAAATCAAAGTTAGTTCACATGTAATTAATCACCCAAAACATGGCTGTCCAAAGTTCACTTCTTAAGTCTAGCTAATACTCAATACAAATTTATAGTAACCAGTGAACAGCAGCCATTAATCATCTCAAACTCGCCTTAAAACATTTTTTTTCCAAGTCAAGTAAGTGTTTACTGTCATTTCAACCATCTAAACAGTACACAGTAAAATGAGAATTTCCTCCAGGACCATGGTGCAACACAAAAACAACAAAACACTTACCAAGTGCAGGCAGAACTACACAGAATGCAAAAGGTTTAAGAATTTTAAAACACAAGAGCAAGTAATACACAAGCATTTTCGTAATCTGGAAATGAGAAAACTTTGAGTTTTAAGTGCTCAGTAATTAGCTTTCTTTCTAAATATTAGGGGTGTAATGGTACAGAAAGATCACGGTTCGGTTCACACTATAGTTCTGACATCACAGTTTGGTACGGTTCACAATACAGCGAAGTTAAGTAACAAAAAGTTCTAAAGAATGAGGCTTGGCTTGGTGTATTAACCAGTAAACACACACTCCTGCTTATATTTTCATGTATGTGTATGGCAGCAGAAGTGTTACCCCAGTAGGTGGCACTATTGCACCACACTACGACCCAGGTTTATGATTTACTGGCGCTTTTTGGTCCCTCTGTGATTCCGTATTACTCCAATCACGTGTTCTCCGTCGTACCGTGTATTCTCCATATGGCATCATGTACAGAACCGTGACCCATGTACCGTGACATTCGGTACCAATACATAAACCGTTACAGCATCTGTCCTTCTTGTTGTCTTGCGTACAGCTATCTAAGTGCCTGTTTGTACATCAGACTCTGTAGACTATTAAACTCTGTTTGTTCTATTTTTTCTAAAAGTAACTTTGTCCAGTGCATCAGCGTCAAGGAAAACTCCAACATGCTTGTGCATCTTTGATCACATCATTGTAGACTGCAACTACACTACCAGTCAAATGTTTTCCTACATTTTCTACACTCTCATGTTACTTAAATACACTCAAAATTCTTTGCAGAGAAATGTACAGTTTGTTCACCATTTGAGTATCTTTAAATAGCCTGCAATCTATTGTTTTTGCTTTAAATTTCATTTTGAATGCTGGTAATGGTCTCCCATAAACCTTAGCCAGCTATAAACAGTGATTAGTGTTTTAATGAGCCTGCATCACAAATTATTATTAGCCTAATAAGCCGTTATATAAGGCAACTAACAGATGTATTGGTTTTTATGTAAGTCACCTCTCGCCTGTTTGCATGTAACACTAAACTGCTGTAATTAGTTAAGCTACCTTAGCAGCTGGTTTTTTTTTCTGGTGAAAGCTTCAGCCTACAGGCTCTCAAGGACACCTTCCGAAAGTAATACATTGAAGTGAAAATGTAATACTTTCAGAGAAATCATCTAAAATGAGTGGACGTTACAAATGGACACAATGACCAAATGCTTATACATTACCAGTCAAAATCGCTTAGTTTCATAACGTACAGATTTGTATTCTTGTTAAACACTGGAAAGTTGTTGAGTGGACAACTATAAATGAAAATATGTCAAATAAAACCAGTTTCATTTCCAAGATGAGAGGATCTGTAACTCCTATAAACTGGCTGTAATGCAGAGTCTCAAACTCTAGACTGTCTTTTCACTGTAAATGCACTCGTTACTGTTTCAGCACTTAATAGCTCATTAAATATCTAACTGGTGATCCATTATACTTATATAAGTTGGCTTTTTATAGATCAGTAGTGAGGAATAAAAAATATGTTTTGTGGATAGTAAAGATACTCAAATGGTGAATTTTGAGTGTATTTTAATAACATGAAAGTGTAGAAAATGTTGGAAATCTTGTGACTGGTAATGCACATGCGTGCTGGAGTTTTCCTTGACGTTGATGCACTGGACAAGTTACTTTTACCTGAAAAAATAGAATAAACAGAGCTAAATAGTCTACAGTGTCCGATGTAAAAATGGGCAATTAATTGGCTGTTTGTGAGACAGCAAGAAGGACAGATGATGTTATTCTTATAGGATAAATACTGAACTGTAGCGGGTGGGCCGCAAAGCGAAGCCCCTTCCTGCCAGCTTCAGCTGAGACTCTGCAGGCCCCCTCATGCCGTTACCAACAGCTGTATGGAATGTCCTAACGTCTAAACATGGTCGCTCGTCAAACCTTTTGCCCCCCTTTTTCCTTTTTTTAGTGGCAACAGAAACGTGAACATGGAGTGGAACAAGATGGACACATGTTGACTTCTCTCTGTGTGTTTTGGATGCGTTCATTCTTTCCTCTTTCCACAAGAATTCTTAGCATCTTGGCAGATGTGGAATTTGTAGCTTTGGTTTTGGCTGTGTGATGAAGGGATCCTGAAACTGGGCTTAAAAATAGACAGACAGATGTTACATGGCAGCCTTGGGCCGATAATTGATGTTAATGAATATTGTGACCATATGCATTATTAACAATATTAAACACATGATCTTTTTTTTTGTTTTCCGAATGCCAGCTCTCATAAAGCTTGGATTTTTTTTTGCATTTGTAGTTTAAAAACAGATAAAGCCTTCTGTTATTATTAATAGCAATATAATGATAGGCTACAACATCACGCTTTATTGTATATGAGAAACGGGGATGCTTCACATTGTAAGATTCAGACTTAGTTGAACATAATTTAGTTTTGGAAGCTGTAGCAAAGTGTGTATGTGACCTTTAAAGTCTTAATTTGCCTTTATTAAGTATTAAATTGTCTTGAATTACTGTGTAGACTTTAACTGTGAGAATCTCGAGCATCACGCAACACAGCAGCTAGTGTTAAACTAGCATAACCAGCCACTGAGCTCACATACACCCACTGTAGCTTGGGATCGACTTGGTGGTTTTATATCTGCTGTATGGTGCAGGGATGGTTAATACTTTAGATATTTGAGTATAAAAAAAGAAGGCATGGTGGCGCAGTTGGTAGCACTGTCACCTCACATGTTTGCATGTTCTCCCCTTTTCTTTGTGGGTTTCCACCAGATTCTCCAGTTTCCTCCCACAGTCCAAAGACACGTGTCAGAATTAGAGATGCTAAATAGCTCCTCGGTGTGTGGGAGTCCCTGGCTAAGGATATTTTGGTAACCGTTTAGAACAGGGGTGTCAAACTCCGGTCCTGGAGGGTTGGTGTCCAGCACCTCCTCCTCAAACACATTCACTAAACCTGACAATTAACTGGTGACGTAAACCAGGTGTTTCTGGACCACGGCCCTCCAGGACTGGAGTTCCACACCCCTGGTTTAGATGACGACGACATGTGGCCTGGTGCTTAGGGAGTTGCACCCGCGATCAGAAGGTTGTGGGTTCCAATCCCAAAACTGGTAGCGGTGCCTCTGAGGTACCCTTCAGTAAGGTACCGTCCCCACACACTGCTCCCCAGGTGCTCTGTTCCTGACTGCCCACCGCTTCACTTGGTGAATGGGTTAATCACAGATAACTGTTTTGTGCTGTTTTTGTGCTGTGGTGTGTTCATTTATGACAAATGGACACTTTGCACTTAACATATCGGTGTATAAGTACGTATCAATATAATAAGTGAGTGCTGACCAACACCAGCATTGTGGGGCTCCGTCCCGTTTCCCTGCCAAATGCACTTAGTTCTGAGGATGGAATCTCTGAGGGAAGTATACAGAGGATGGATTAAGAGATGGAGAGAGAGATGGAAAAAAAAATGTCTGTGGGCAGATTGCTGGCGTCTCTCTCTCCATGGCCAGAGCCCAGCACATCAAAAGCTAGTTCTGCCCAGCCAGGAACAGATGGCCTTACAACAATAATATTATGCCTTTCCACCTCTCTTCTCTTATTCTCTCCTTTCTTTCTCTTGCATTTAAAAACTGCCTTCTGTTTTCTAACAACATTATAATCCTGTGTTCATGGCGTCTTCTGTGTCTGCCTCTTCCAGCTCGGATCTCTCGTCTAATTGATGTCAGCACAGCAGTCGTTTGGTAGTGATATTTTCCCGGTTTTCTGTCTAATTTAAAGGCATGTGCTTCCTCCGAGTCATAACTGCATTTTTTCAGATCTGCCAGTAATGCCCTGGATATTGGAAATTGCTCAGCACACTTAGAGGAGAACAATAAACTGCCAATTTTGTTACATCAGTTAAGCGATCCGCTCTTGTATCACTCTAAGTAATGGAGAGGGCGCAGAACCAATTCTTCTGTCCTGGACCACCCATGGAGGGTCTTCAGGGATCGTACTTGTTGTCTTCCGAAAATAGCAAACAGTTGGGAGTCATTTTTAGCAACAATATGGTTTTCTCTAATATAGGTATCTTCTCCTTAGGATAGATTTGGACCATTTATAAAGAGCTTTTAGACAACCAGTGCGAAGGAACTGCATCGGCACCATAGTAACAAGTATCCAGCCCTTGGTTTGGAGTACTGTATTGCAGAAAGAGCCTGAGTTGTGGCCTTGGTGGCTCCAGCTCCATGGTAAAGCTTGTTTGTGAAATCTGACTCGGCCCTGACTGTAAGGATTACACTGTAACTCTACCGCTAACATTTTTTTCCTCTTTTTTCCTCTTTCTCCCCATCCAGGGCATCTGGCGTATTCCGGTAGATGAAATAGATCGGCCGGGCAGTTTTGCGTCTCATATGAACAGATCCATCGTGCTGTTGCTGGATGTTCTGTCTCGCTTAAGGGATCACGACACGCTGCTCAAAATTTCCCTCATGCTCCAGAGAACCCCTGACCAGGGAAAGTAAGACCGGCCTTTTAATTCATCTTTGATTTTAGCGATGGGATTTTAATGAAATGCTGCCTGCAATATAAAACGTAATGACAGTGCTTTAAATGTATTTATGCCAATAGCCTGTCCAGCTGAACTGCTGCTGCAGTCTCCCATGCTCCCATATCCTTCATTTTCTTGGATTTTATCTAATATACATTTCATTTATTATGTGTGTTTGCTTTAATCAAAAACTGTAATTCATTTTACATGACAGTTTCCAACCTTTCCTTTTATCACAGAAATTACCAGACTGTTAATGCTGCCTTTAAAATGGTAAAGAAACAGGATCTCTGATTGGCTGTCCTGTATTGGGCCTCATTCAAAAAGAAGTACAGGTTAAAACGCTCCTTTATCATCAGCATTAATGATCAGAGCTACACTGCTGTAGGTTGTTTGAGAAGATGAACTCAAAGTTTCCATGAATTGTAATAAATCAGACGTTTTTTATTGAAGAAAAGAGAAATATGAGCCCTTTTAATTAAGACGCCTGTCAACCCATGCTCATATTTCTTAGATCTATTCAAAATGTGTGTGTCTGTCATTCTTTTGAACTATTGCTGCATTTCTTTGAGTGTTTGTGTGACTCTGGGTCGGTGGGTGTTTTGTAGGAAATATTTGCGGGATGTGGACCGGCAGGTTTTGGCCAAACGCGCCTTCTTCTTCACTGTGAAAGTGCTGGAGGACAATCTGGATAAACTCACTGTGGTACGACAGCAACTGCTTAGTTTTTTGTTATTTTTTTCTCTGTCCTCAGTGGCCTTTGGCTCGTGTGGAAGTTGGTAATGTTCCCTTTTAAATGCTGTCATTGTGCGTTCAGATTATATGATTCATAGTAAATGACTCGTCCTCCACAGGGAGCAAAGTTCAGCAAGTTCCGCGCTCACGACCGGCACATTTCAGAACACTCTGTCTCTGACTAATTGCCCAATTCTAATTTATTTGCTCATATTCAGCATTATGTTGTTTTTTTGGCCTCGATAGTCCCTTTTATGGTTGTCACTGTGGAAAGGAGTCAGCTGTGTAAGAGCCCAGAGTACTTCGTTTGTGTTAAGATTGGGTAGATTTTGAGCACCACTATCTCTATAGAGCTAATTGGCTGAATTGCAGAATCACCAATCACGGAACGTTTAGTGCAACACTTACGCAACAACAACAAACCCATGTTAAATAAAGTGAAGTACTGTGAAGTACATGGAAGTGTGATTGGAAAAACTAATCATTAACTACTGGCAGAGAATGGAAATTTGCCACTTGGCTACACTGACTAAGTGATGCCGATTGGTTCCTGTTAAATGAATAAATAAAATAAAGGGAAAAATCTAACTTTAGTCTCTGTATGGCCTCTGTATGTGCGTCTCATTGATTCTATCATTCCTTCATTGATTCCCAGGTATCCGATCCTTCTCCTAAACCTTCCACCTCCTCCATGGGTGAAATGACCACAGCCGATGTGTCCAGTCGGCCTCCTGCCACGGAGGACCCAAAATGCTCCCAACCTCCACGACCTAAGCAGAGCCTCCCAGACGCAGCCTCTACCCCAGGAAAGGACGTCACACCCTCGGAAACGTCCCAGACCCAGACTGGAACGCCCCAGCCCTCTCTGCAGCCCAGGAGCCAAGCCCAGGGTCTGGGGTCCCAGCTTAGAGAAGGCAGCTCGGGACTGGGTGAGCCCATGGAACTCGGTCCTTCATCCTGGATGGGCACTGCCAAACCTAGAGACCCACAAAATCCCACTGATGGTGTCCCAGCGGAGCTAGGACCCCACAGGCCGGCAGCGGAGGGGGCAGAGAAGGTTCCAGAAAGCAGCCGTGCTCCAGAGTTGTCTCTGGAGGAGCTGAGCATTAGCTCCAAGCAGCAGCTGATGCAGGCGCAGGTGCAGGCGCAGGCGAGCTCTGCCAGGGGTCCGCACGGCGCGGGACCCACCGGCGCTCAGGATCTGGGCTCGCTGAGGCGGCCCAGCAGGAAGAGGAAACTGCTGGAGGACGTGGAGTCAGGCAAGACGCTGCTATTGGACGCTTACAGGGTATGGCAGCAGGGTCAAAAGGTCATGACCTACGATCTCGGGCGCATCGAGAAGATCATGTCGGAGACGTACATGCTGATCAAGCAGGTGGGTGTTTGTATTGGTTCTGGGAGTGTGTGTGTGTGTGTGTGTGTGATCGTTTTAAATAAGTAGTTAATGCCTTTAGAGCACAAGCATGGTAGCGTGGTCTGTACCTGATGATTTTGGTTGATTTTAATGATTTTTCAAACTTACACTGCAAAAATGTATCAACCTTTTGTTTAAAATATCTCCATACTGTTGCAGGGCACTACAGCAATATTCACCGATACAGTGGTTAACTGTCTAATTATTTTACTTTTATATTACTTTCCTGAGCACATTGTGAATATCATAGCACTAACTGCTATATATATATATGTGTGTGTGTGTGTGTGTGTGTGTGTGTGTGTGTGTGTGTGCGCACTACCAGTCAAAAGTTTGGACACACCTTCTCATTCATCTATTTCCTTCGTTTTTATTATTGGATTATTAGATTAATATTGAAAACATCACCTATTGCTCTGATGACAGTTTTGCACACTCTTGGCATTTTTTCAGTCAGATTCA
>JBBPCY010000035.1:2475423-2499385 GCA_037974405.1 Brachyalestes nurse | reverse complement strand
CGCTTTTCGTGGGGGTTACTTTTCAAAAGCACCCGTGTATAGTGAAAAACCAAGTTGTTGTGATGTGGTAAAAAAAAAGCCTAAAAATGCCTATTTTAATAGTGTAAAAACTAAATATGCCCCCAAAAATGCTACTGTTCTTCTTAAAGCCCTGTGTTTTTATTTTTATAACTGTAAATTAAATTAATGTATTATTGTATTTACTCTGCTTATACCAAGGAAAACGAGCTTGCATGAATTACAGTACAATCTGTACAGGGATAACATCGGCATTTACATTCTAGCACTGTGGCAGGGAGAGACTGTTACAATTAGCTAGGACTCCGCCAGTCACATGGTACTACCAGCACTGGAGGGTGAAGCCTACCATGAGTTTTCTCAATGGAGAATGTCGTCAATTCAGTTACATCAACTAACAGACACCATTGTTGGCTAACATCGCACTGAGTGGTGGGGGTGGGGGTGGAGAGCCATCCTACCCACCCAGTGAGGCCTATAATGTTCTTTTGGACCCCCGGCTATAAATAACTATGGCATTGCTAGGACTGAACTGACAATCTCTTTGCATTATTCACACTCCATATCTTAGATGTCCAGTTTCCATAGTTTGTTCATTTCCTTTTCGCAGCTGCAGCTTTCCAAACGGCTACACATTTTTTTCAGATCTACAGCACTGAGCTGGCTAGCAGTGGAAGATGTATACCTGTGGATTGTTTTTCAGATTTGAGGTAAGAGTGGTCTCAAAATTGTTCTTCCCTTTCAAATACAAAAGATTTACGCACTGGCTATATGATAAAGCCAGTTTTGGTGGTTTACCAATAGCTGTTAGGAGTCTCTATTTATCATTTAAACATTTTAAACATACTTACACTTATTTTCCTTTGACTACCCCCTTCCTTATTCAAGTAGATTTTCTTGTGGCTGTTCTCTTTAGAAATCTCTTGTTTAACTGTTTCAGATGCACATAAAAAAAAAAAACATGTATAAGGCAGCTGAGGTGTGTGTGGGTAGCTGTGGGTACAAACGTGTCTTTTTTGAAGGCAAACATAATGTCAGGGAAAGCTGTGGGAATAGCTTTTGTCGGGAGGACACAGCCATAACTGGGTGGGTTTAACATTGGAAGGATGAAAAAGTTAAAGTGGTAGCAAGTGCACAAAAGTAAAGTGTACAAATTAAATACTGGTAGATTTGGTAGTATACTCAGGGCTGCAGGCTTTTGTGTAATTTTCTGTTGAGTTTTTTTTCTTTTTTTATGTGCCATAGCAAAAGGAATATTTTAACCATTTTGCCTGGTAATTACATAAAAAGGGTGATCTCTGACTTTTACACGGTACTGTGACATTAGGCCACAATTTTAGAAATGCTGTTGCTCTTCGTGCCAACAGAACTTACTCTGTTAGACTAGAACAAATATCAGGTTTGTTCAATTTATGCAGATTGCTAAATGTGCATTGTTTGTAGCAGTTTTTTTCCTTCTCTTTATGTGTTAAAAGCCTTGCTTGAACCTAAAGCCGGCTTAAATAGCATTTTTTTCCAACTTATCTTGCTTTAGAGAATGCTAAGAGGGCCCATTTTAAAGTTCATAATCACTTTCCCTCTACGTGTATCCCTGGATAATGTTACTGACCAAAGCCCCCAAGTCCACCCCACCCTACCTAGTCACTTTCCAGACCATTAGAGATATTGCCAGGGCCGGGAACTCTGCATGTTAAATCACTTAATCAAAGGCAATGGGTCGAAAATCTTGTTTTCTGTTTCTTTTATTTGGTTCATTCCTGCAGATAAAGGCAGAGGAAGAAAAAAAAGCACATTACCACTTTGCCCCAACAGCACATGCATTATCTTCTAAGCAGCTGCAAAAAGCCTATCATCGGGGTAGATCCCTCTGGGTATGGGGCGACTGTTTTCACCGATCATCCATTCAAACGCCCTGCTCGTCCCGTGCCGCTCCCCGCTGTCCCTGCACAGGCCCCATTGCCCGCTCTGTCACTTTGCCTCGGCACAAATGAATAGACCCTTTTAAGCTCAAACACCTGTGTTGTAATTCTAAAGTGTCAAACAGGTGCATAATACTGCTAGCAGCTTGCCTTAATAAAGATGTTGCAGAGGTGAGCTTCTAACAGAGTGAACAGAGAGTGAGAGAGAGAGAGAGAGAGAGAGAGAGACTGAGAATGCCCAGGAGACAGGACATTCACCATTACTGCCTTCTGGCTGCAAAGCTGTCTGAAACACTCTCTCCATATTAAAGCATGCAGTCCTACGGTCACAGTGCAGTAAACTCGGTACATACTCACCACAACTGAACATCTGATCTACAGCAGAGAGAGGGAGAGAGACTGAAGGTCCCAGGTCTTTTGGTTTAACCATCAGAAACTCTGGAACTACACAATTATACAATTAATTACACCATTTAATTTGTAAGGAATTATCGCATGAAAAAGACTGTGTGCATTAACTTTCCACGAAAATTATCATAAAATATCTCCTCCTCTTTTACTTACAGACACAAATGTGGCATGGATTGTACATATCTTCACTTTCCACTGAGTCTGGAACTAGATCTAATCTGAGTCCAGAACTAGACCTAATCTTGGCAAATATTTTCCAAATTGAATGACAATGTCAATAAACAACAATCAGACGAACAAAAGAAATAACTGTGTGGGCAGACGAAGCACAAGTTGTTCTGAACATGGCCCACTTCTTTGCAAAGTGCTTCACTAAGGCCCTTTAGGTCGAATAGCGAAGGCTAGGCCAAGTAAAAAAAAGGAAAAACACTCTCTTAATTATTAAAAGTGAAAGAGCATAGCATCTTTCCAGATATTTTAGACACTAATGCATTCAGTGGATGTCCAATAATCTTTAACCTCTTTAAGACTTTATGGTGTAATTTCATGATTGGAAAGGCCGATAGAAAGAAGATTTGTTATAAGGGAATGTGCTGTCTTTATAAGAGAGTGCCGAGCTGTATTATCTTCTTAAACTTCTGCTTTGTTTCTCTTTTTAATGTCCTCCTCCGTCCCATGCAAACACTAGCCATCCATCCGCTGAAAGCCTCAAATCGTCCACGAGAAGTGCTCAAAGTCGCTCGGATTTGAAAGAATTTGGCGCTGAGAGCAAGAGGCTCTCGGTGGCGAAAGCCTCTCTCCCTCATTTTTTAATAGAAGAAAAAAGCACAAACACCACAAAAGTTAAAAAATCCGCTGAAGCAAATCTTCAAAAGCCTCTCATTCAATACCACTGTGCGGATGTTTAAAAAGAAAAGTGAAATCAAATAAAACTTTAATCTTCTTACAGGCAAGCGCTCAAAAGAGAGCAGTCTCCTAAATCTTCGTCAGAGAATGTCTGCGTCATTATGTGTAATTCATAAGCGATAGCTCTAATGCTGTTATCCATCTCGTGCAAATAACTTGTTTATTTGTTTTTGCTCAACTTAAATTCGCTCGGAGGAAATCCTAAGCCGAGCCTTTTGGAGTGTGCTCACTTTGGCTTTTAAAGTTTAAGAGATGTCATGACGCCAGACAGATAAAGAAGAGAAAAAAAATTAATTTGATATATATTTTGGTAAGACGATTACCCACTGGGAGTAAAGTCGCAGGCATCTGCCGAGCTGTTTGGCTCATTAGAGGGAAGTTAGTGCACTTCTCTAATTGAAGGCTAAGTTCACAACATGGACTCTTTTGTTAATGTCACTCTTGGGCCTTGGGCGGGTGGTACAGCAGAAATGCTCTGTTGTTTTTAACACAGCAGATGGATAACTGATCAATCACACAGAATCAGTGATATTAGTCATTTGCATATTTCATCACTTAAAAAATCGGTTTTGGAGGGTTTGCCTGGCTGTTGAGGAGCAGCATTAATCTCAGCTGTATATAAACTATTATGAAGGAAATGCAGCACTTTAAGGATTGACAGTAATGGATCTCACATCCAACTGATTATTTTTAAAGTGTATGACAGCAAATAAAAATGTAAAACGCTGGTTATGGTGTCAATAAAACTAACTTCTAGAAAATCATCAATCCCTGATGCCGATTCCACTCATCTCAAGAAAGCGACTGATACAAAACGCTGACCTGGGACCAGTGCTGCTAACTTCTTCTTCTATCTAGAATCCCCTGGATTTCTTAAGTGTAACATAGAGAAAAAATAAATAAGTATAAATAAATACAGTCTCATGCAAAAGTTTGACCACCCCTTGTCAAATGATGTTTTGTTCATTTTCCACTTGAAAATCAGTTTGCATTATAGGGAACAAAAATGTGGCATTTTTGTTTCATTTTCAAATTTTAGGGCACATTTTTTAGAACACATAGGGAAACAAAATTAAGACAAAAATGTGCCACAACTTTTACACACTCCACATTTTCTGTACTGACTCATAGAACTCGAACAAATGGCAAATTGTCATCAGCTGGCCAAGCAAATCTACATATGGAAATTCTCCTGATCTGTGTTTGTGATGCTCGAGGTGTCAGACATCAGGCTGAGCTTTGTTTAAGGTTCCTGTGTCATGTACAACCAAAGTTATCGTAATTTAAAAAACATGGAATAGTAATAACCAATACTGGGGATTTACAAATTGTTTCATGCAAATGCCCATAAAGAACAAATGCCCAAATTTCTTTTATTTAAGGTCTTAGAAACAAATGAAAAAACAACAAGGATAGTCTATGGGGAAAACCCGCAGAGGGAGGGGGGTCCAGAGAGCGGCCAAGTGAAAGAGCAGTAAACGACGTGTAGGAGAGCAAATAACGGTTTTAGACTGTTTTACACTGTTTTATTTGTCAAAATCAGATTTTACTACTACGCTCAGAGTTCTAAGTGTTACAGTGTGGATGAGTGTGTTCTCCACATAGGGTGTGTACTTTCGTGCAGGGATGCCCAATACATTTGCATACTACTGATTCATATAAGAAATAAATAAAGTGAATGACAAAATAGCCTACTGAAGACCGTGACTCAACTGTGGATCAATCACACCTGGCTGCTTCACCATCTACTCAGTAAGATCAGTATCAGTGTTCTATTGGCATAATAGTGGACCACTTTTTAGTCAATAAAAATTGATTTTTCAGTGATTTACTCCACTGACAAAGTGCACCGTAACATGGTGAGGATACTGCAGATACTGTATCTTGGTTAATTAATTATGAGAGTATTAGGCTTAGTAATGATAACAACATGAAATCAAATAAGCTGAAGGCAGTAGAAATGTTAGTAAATAGGAATGGAGGAGAATAAATGAGCACTTTTGTGCGCACTACCTTAACGCAAGACATGGATTGCTTATGAATATTGAAACAAACCATCCAAACTGTCCGTATCCATTGAGAGCCTGAAAACCTTTCAGTGTGCTGTGGCTGACTCACAAAACCAGGGCCTGCTGAATGGGCCACCGTACAATTAACGGCAGGGCCCCATCTGTCCCGACCTGCGGCTCAATTTGATTGTAGCTTACTCTCCATTGTGCCTTTTTATCTTTGAGAGGTCCCCCTCCTCTTTCTTTTGAATGCGGAAGAGCAGCGTTTGTGGCTGTGTGAGTGTGTGTGCGTGTGTGTGTGTTGGTGGCAGACTGGAGTACTAGCATGGCTCTTTGATTTTAGCTGGAACTCTGAGAGAGGAGCTAAAGCAGAGATATCGGCAGCAGCATGGCGATGGAGGGAGAATAAGAGGCCATGTATGAAATGAGTGTGGGCTCTCTGCTGCAGAGTGTGTTAACATGACAATGGCTTTCATCTCGCCTCAGTCTTCGGGACACACACACATCCAATAACCCCCAACTCTGCAGTATTCACTTATGACCACAGACAATGAATGAGTGGAGCACACTTGTCTGCTTGAATCTGGATTTGAACACAAAATAATAATAAAATGCTATAGTTATGAGAGGCATATAGTATGTACATAAACATTCAGGATTGCTCAAATCCATCCATCATTTATTGAGCATGCAGATGGGCACCAAAAACTTACGTTTAGTGAAAATTTGGATAAGAAAACCATTTTCCTGGAAAAGTTCCTGTTTGTAAACAGATGTCTTAAACATCAAAGACAAAAGCAAAATGAATACAAATAAGTATAAAAAAGGTAATGTTATAAAAACCATTAATGCACATTTATTAATCATTTATAATTTAGCTCATATCATTATTTAGTTATTCAGCATACAGCTGGGCAACAAACAGTCCAAGAAGCTTTATTACAAAAGAAATAAGTCACATAATGTATTCAAAATGTATGCATCTGCATGTACTTGTTTTCCACATATTTTTGTAACAAAGTTTCTTGGAATGTTTGTTGCTCAACTGCAATAAGTATTTTTTAACACAACCTATTTTTCTAAACTTATTATCATTTAGTTATTCACCAAACAGCTGGGCAACAAACATCCCAAAAAAGCTTTGTTACAAAAAACTAAGTAGGAAACAAGTATATGCAGATGCCATATAATGTATTCAAAATGTATGCATCTGTTCCTGGTGAAGACCATCTGTTTCAAGTGGTCCCACAAAATGTGAAAATTGAAAGTTGAGTGAGAAAAGGCCCTGAGCTTACAAGGCAGATGACATTTTTGATTGTGCTGTCTGCTTTGTGTCTGGCCCCAACCAGGTCCATGAATTTGCACTTCCTCTTTTTTTACCATATGCAAAGTTGGAGTGCCAAAGCTCATCCCCAAGCAAGCAGCCTCTCAAAAAATGGAGGAAACATTTCTTTCCCCATTGACAAGCCAGGGATAGCTTACAAAAAGGCACGGGAAAACATGTCCCTGTGAATTTGAATCTGATTCATTGGACAGCTTCTTCAAATTAATTCCCTGAGTCGGCCAGATTGCTTTACAGCTATGTCATATTCCCTTGAATGGCAAAGCCCATTGATGCAAATGGAGGGTGACAGCCACCCCGAAAACCCATTGCTTGATGTGGCGGGCCAAAATGATGGGGGTCATAGCAAGTGTTATTACACCGGGCCAACACAATATCAGGGAAAAGCGCCCCACTGTGTTTTTATCCATAATTTAGATTGCAGGCTTATGGTAGACGCTCTTTTGCTGAATGCCGGTAAAGAGATCATCCGCCATGCATGGAGATTTCTATAATTATATGTTGGTGGGATGCAGGAAACACAGCAGTGGGACAAAAGGCTAAACTATATGTCGCCCTGATCCAAAGGCCATGGTGGTCTGAGCAAAAACGTCAGTCCTCGAAGCTACAAAGCAGTTTAAAATCGAGCTGCATAAGTCAGCCCAACCTGGACTAACTAAAAGGGACTCATCATGATTTTCTACTGAAGATTTTGGCTAAATATCTTTACAGCCAAACCGGCTGATGTCATTTTCGGGGCCAATTTTGCAACATACAACAAAGACTGTAAAACTGTTTACGCCATGTACTTGAATCTTGCCCTTTGCAGACTAAATGAACTTTTACAGATATGAAACACAGAGGCTAATGACAGGGCAGGCCTATATAGGTACACTTGGTTGGTTTACAATATTAATTGCATAAAACAAAATATCAGAATCAGAGTCAGAAACCTTTATTGATTCTGGAGGAAATTGCTTATGTTATTTTAAACTGCTAGGTTAAATTGCACAGACACAGAGACACAAAGACACAAGGAACAATATAAAATATAAAGTCTAAAAAAATCCAGACCAAAAACTTAACATGAAATATACTATGCTATATACACAAATGCTGGGGTATAAATACTATAACTTAAGTAGCTTACAGGAAACACAAACGTTGTTTAGGAGTATGTTATTGCACATATTCGAGATCAGTAGTATATAAGTGATATTAACATAAGTAGTGATATTCACATAGTAAGATTATTGCACATAATAATAATAAGATATTGTGCATAATAATAATAATAATAATAATAATACATTTTATTTAAGGGTGCCTTTCAAGGCACTCAAGGATACCCTATATTTCATATAATGAAATGATTTATAAACAAAACAGAACAAATATATATGTCTGAACCAGACTACACACTTCAAAAAGTGAGTTCTTTGGAGTGAGGACATAAAAGACCATTTTGGTTCGCTGAACAACATTTCAGTGGGGGTTCTTTAAAAGACAACTGTTGTGAATAAAGTGTGTGAAGAACCTTTTTGAAAACTTCTAGAATCTTCCTGTAAATATTCTATACCAATATATGAGCCAAGAACCATTTAGGAACTTTTTCAGTACTTTTGTGTGTATCAACAGTGTACAGTTAAATGTGCTACAAGGAGCCACATGTAGAGCTTTGGCTGCTCAGGAAAAGTCTGACACCTGAACTGAATCTTTAAGTTACCTCATATAAGGACATTGCCATTATTCACTTTAATGTAAAAGATATGAAATACTTTTTAAAACTCTGAGGGTGAGAGAAGGGGTTGCCCTACCTACACTTTTGGAGTTTTGTGGTTGAAAACATCTGTCCTATAGAGTCAAATAAAATCAAGTTTCAATAATAAATAACTTTGCACGCAGTAGAGATAGAAAGGTTTTCACATCCTCTCATGAATCCACCACAATTCAATGCTGGTGTCTTTGAAACCCTTTTACTCTTTTCATTGATTACTGATAAGTTCTCCTAATCTGTTGCTTTCTTCATGAATGTCAAAAACAAGTGTAATTAATACATGAGCGGCGGAATCATTTTTAATGATATGGGGGGTGTGGGGGGGGGATGCACAGCGCTCATCATATACACCATATGGACAAAAGTATTGGGACGCATGCACAATACACCAAAAGGGACTTTAATGACACGGCATTCAAATACATTACTTAATACATACTTAATCTGAAGTTGATCTCTCCCATGCAGCTACAACAGCGTGCAGAGCTCTACGTCTCGGCCGTTGTCCAGGAGAGAAAAGGGCACCCATGAATTAATAAGAAAGAAATTAACAAGAAAGAAAGAAAATTAAAGTTACAACCTACTTTAAAATAGCGCTGTAGGTTTCACTGGTTCAATATCACTTACAGTTCAGAATGTTTGTACTACTTTCAGTACTCTAAAGCATGCCCAGTGCTGCACATCACTATTATCAGAACACAGTTATATTAATGCAAAAGGAAATGAGCAGGGCCAACCCTGATCCTCCCCACACAGCTGTTTAAACACCAGCTTACGTCTGTGTACAGCTGGCGGAGTCTATAATAAGATACACTGTTACACATGTTGTGTCTAAGGAGAGAAAAAAATAATTTCTCTGCAAATGAAAGGAAACAATTAAGAGAAAGATAGTAAAGGGCTTTCAAATGTTTTCTCTCCCTTTTCAGACTGATGCCTTTCAGTCATTTAGAAAGTAAGACACAGAATCTGCAGATGGAGAAAACCAAATATCCTTCTTCTGCTTCCTTTACAAGCCAATGCCTTAAAAATGGCTTCCAGAACCAATAACTACAGGGGGACTCCGACGCCTGAGCAAGTCTGTCACTTCCACACAGAGAGACGATGACACCAGCGCGCATGAGCAATGAAACAAAACGACTTCTCTCATTGTCAGTATCCTGTCTTTGACACCCAGCATCTGTCTCTGCTACAGTGCATCATCCATCTACACTTTTCCTTCCAGGAGTAGAATTAATATACTTCTAAAACACATCCACTCACTCAGGGTGCCAGGATTTACAGCATGGTTTAACTAAACTGCCTCAACTTCGCAGACGGCTTTGTCTCCATCCCGAAAAACTCACAAAACTCGACTGAAAAAGTTAGAAGTGCTTGAAACTAGAGCTGGAATTTAGAGGTTGTGGCTTCTCTGGTGACTTAACTCAGACGAAATCCAATGAAACTACTGAATGCAATACAAACCCAGAAACAATAAAGAACTGTTATTATTCCAATGAGCAAAATATTGTGCACTGTTCAAAAAGTAATTTTACAGTAGACTTATTTTCTTATTTGTAGCATAAGAAATGTATTTGTTCTCATTAAGAACGGTACTGTTCTGAGAACTTAAACTGGTTCCAAGTCTTTACAATATGTGAAGGTTATTTAGACTTTAAAATAGTCCCTCACAAAGAGTTCACACTTATAAAAAATGGTTATTTTAAAGTACCATCTGTTGAAAGGTTCTTTATGGAACAAAGCTTGCTGTACTATGGCATCATTCCAAAGGGCTGTTATTGGCACCTTTATTATGTTTCACTACAGTAGGAACAATTGAGTGAGCTCATTTTTTTTGTCAGATGCAGATGCTTTTGTCTCAGCCAGAATGTCTGGTGAAAAATCTACTTATCAACCTCTTGATAAAAAATCTTATTATCATAAAAGTCTTTCAAAGCATAGCCTAGCATGTGTTTATCCACAGTAGCTATTTTCTTGCGTTCTACTTTAACTCGAATTTGCATTTTTGGATTTTTATAGGTGAAATACAAAGGTCTACCAGGGGTGCTCCACTCACAGAGTGTTTACACTGTCAGTATTAACAGCTGGCAGTTTCACAGTGCACTGTTGCAAAATTAATTTGTATCCATCTCTTTTCCCCCTATGTGACCTCCACCCCCCACCCAGACACACACATACAAACACTTTTTTATTCAAAAGTAGAGTAGGAAAGGACGCTAAGTTGCAAAGTGCTATTCCCCTTTGGCGACGGCCTTGTAAAAAAGGAACAGGCAGAAATGTAATGGAAATCTTCATCTGACAGGAATGCAATCTTCAGCACCAGCCCAAAACTACATTTCCATTTGCTCACCACAAATGTTAACATTGAAATGAAGGCCTCTGCTGCCTTGCCCCATGAGACCGAAAGAGAGAAAGAGAGAGAGACTCAGTGCCCATGTCTATGCAAATGGCAGTTGATTTGCACTGGAAATCTGCACAAAAATAAATGCTCAATTTGGAGAGCTTAAATCAAGAATCACTTTGGAGGCCCCAGAATTGACTGAGCTATACACCCAACAAATTTAAGCAGACTCCCTCAAAGCCTGGAGCAGATCTCTCCAGGCTGAGCAAAGTCCCGCGCCACAGCGGAATATCACTGATTGTTTTTGCTGGCAGAGAAGGGGAGAGTTAGAGAGAGAGAGCGAGAGAGAGAGAAAGAGAGAAAACTACTAGTGCAAACATCCATGGAACTCCTCTGGTACAAATTGCAACAGAAATTCAAGGAATGTTGAACTAAAGGTTTTCACTCTTAAGACCAAGAATAATAGAAAAGGGAAAAAAAGAATTGGCCAAAAGAGAAATACATTCAGTATTATGCCTTTCCATTTTCTCTGTTTTTTTCACTACGATTAGGACAAATTAGGACTCATTTTGAATTCTACAGCATTTCTGTTGGTCCATTCAGTATAAATGTTTCACACAATAAATAGGGTATTACTGTGTTTTTTTTTTATTGGTGTTATTTTGACTGTGAGTATTTGATAATCACAGTAGTGGCTTTTGCAATACTTACATTACATGGGCCCTCTAACTAATCACAGTTTTTACTGTGAGCTGTAAGCATACATATAACATACATATAACAATATTTTGATGAGTGAAAGTATCTGTGTAACTTGAAACTTGAAAATCCACCATAGATTGAGACGGCAGACAAACCTGGACCACCTACTGTATCTAGGGAACTAATTACATTCTAATTTTAACAATAAATTCTCAGATCGAGAACTAATGAACTTTTTTGACCTGCTTAACATCGTTATGGTTCTGTTTTGTATCTTAAATCAGGGTTAATTATCTGTTTTGCTGTGCAACCCACTACACAAGAGCTTTTTGAGATGGTTGTGATTTAGATTTTAAAGCAATAAAGAGAGCTGTGCAATGCAAATCAGTGGAAAAGGCAGCGCCATTCAACTCACTTTGGTGGGCGTGGCCTAAAAGCACTCTGCCTCTATACTAGTATTTTGTCCATGTCATGCAGCCTCGACAGGAATGTTCTGCCAAGACGTTGTGCTTAAACACTTAGATTTGCTTAGGAAAATATGTGTTTGAATCATCGTAAATTCAAAATAACTGATCACAAAAGTTGATTCAATTTAATTGTAAATATTTTATGTCCCAACAATAAAGCTTATTTTGAATTTACACACTGGGATAAGTGCAGTATATTTCTAACTGCCCGCACAGCCAGGAATTGGTTTTGGGTGATTTGTAAGTCCTGTTAACGCATTGGCACTGTTTATTCCTGCCATGAAGCTGCTGTATCAATACTTCCTGGATCATATCTTCATAATAAAAATGGCGAGATAAGAAAAGAGTCGATGGGATGCTCTCGCCGCCTTGCAACATAAAACTTCCTGCCCAGGAGAAAACAGCCTCTCGACTAGAAAAAAAAGCCAGAACGGCCCTCCACTCAATAAAAAGCATAATACCCACAATGCTTCACTCTACTTCTCAGTTACTCCGAGTGGCAGCACACGGCGGCTCGTAAAAGTTACTTATAGTGGCTTTTAATTCAGCCCTGTAAAGACACCCCCGCCACCCCAGTTAACCAACAAAATAAAATAACAGGTCAAAGATTACACAAGCTGAGGGACAATTGTGATAAAACTATTTTTTAACATTCTAATCTATAAATTTACTTACACAGCCGAATCCCACTGCAGTAGGACATTACTTTATTTTAGCAAACGTTTTGTGTTCACACACAAGTCTTGTATCGCCATTTTTTTTACCTTTCTAAAGGGAAGCATTCATAAGGCTACACAAGCCTTTCACAGCAACTGACATAAACCTATATAAACATGTATAATGTGTCAAATGTCAAAACATATCATATCATATGATGTTGAGATGGAAAAATTGACCAATTGACTGACATTTGTTGGAAAAGTCTTTATAAATGTATATGAGGGTGTATGTCAAATGTCATGAAAGGCTTATGTAGGAATCAGAGTTTAACAATACAGTATTATGTTTTACATCATTTGAAAATGAAATGTTTGTATTGTATACACATTTTATGTAGAACGGACCAATAGAAATGAGTTTAAATTTCATAAAATACATTAATGTTCACTTAAGAATGTTTTCATCCTATAAAGTTACTATTTAAAAGGTTGGGTTATAAGGATATGAAACCTCTGTTTTCATAACACAGTTTTCAGGCAGACTGGAGGCTGGGCTTCGGTGGGTTCGTGTTGAGAATGTGTGTTGCATGAGTGTGTATGTGTATGATGATGTGGGTTTAGTGATTGTGTGTGTTAATGCGCTCCATTATGTCTCCACTGCTTGAGAACAGCACTTTGTTCTCAGCACATTGAATCTGCCTGCCACACCACAGGGGGCTTATCGCCTTCACTAAGATTGAGACTGACTTGTGTGTGTGTGTTTGTGTATATGCATGTGAGTGTGTGTGTGTGCATTTGTTCGTTCTTATAGTTTATTAATATATTGCAGAGTTTTCATCCTCTAAATTATAGACATTAATTAACACTGCTAACAGAGCTTCTAAAGAGCTGTAAGTAAGTTCTAAAAAGTGTGAGAGTTACAACCTGATATCCATTTCTAGATCTTTGACGTAAAAGAGAATGCACAAGGGTTTGATGGTGTGTCCAGTTTCTGAATTAATCAAAATAGGATTCAATGCGCCTGTCAAATCACGCATAACAACGGTATGAACTACTAAATGATGTCAAAAAAGAACATCCACAAGCACCAGAAATGATGCAAAAAGATGCAATTAGTGTGCAAAGTGAAAGTAGTAGCCTAAACCCTCAATCAAAAGTAACTTATAAGAAACAATAAGGCTGTTTATACTCCACATCAACATGGTTCATGCTTGAATGCCACATAAACAAAAAACAGGTGTACATACACACGGGATACATCATGATCAGATAACTGAGACCAAGTTATTAGGTGGTAAGAGAACAATCTTGACCTTGGCAAACTCTTACAGACGTAAGCCAATTAAAGGACTTTTATTGGTGCAGTGCTGATCCTGTGCCTAGGCAAGGATTCGAACCCCAGTCTGCTACATAAACGATAGTGGTACAACCCACTACACTACTCCAACCACTACAAACACATTGGAAAAAGGAAAATGTTTTCTGAATCTGCATACGCTTAGATTCAAGTGTTGACTAGCAGATGAAATAATAAAGAATGCTGGATTGATTCTGGACTGATGAAAGTTAAGCTGGATGATTTGTATTATAACTGTGAAAAGGTACAAGTATGTAATGGAAAAAAGTCTTGTGTGGATCTGCTTTAATATAGGATTTAAAAATGGATCTCACCTGATCAAATGGGACTCCTTTTAGTGAAAAGTGTGTAATGCCGGGTGTAACAGGTAGAAGAAAGAAGGATGTCTAGTCTGCAAAGCTACTTGAGTGAGAAAAGTGTCTATGGAACAACAGAGGAACTTCTTAGTCTATTCAGCATCTATCAGTAAAGAAACTCAAGTTTCTTTCTGTAATCATTTTAGTCTAAAACAAAATGCTAAAGAGATGTGAGCAACAGTAAAGCAGGTGCTGAATCAGAAGAACTGAATTAAATAAAACAATAATCAGTAACTCAAATGGTAAAAATGGAACTTATGCAAACACTATTGTTTCTTGCAATTACACTTAAGCAGAATTCTTAGGAAAGTCAAAAATGTCAAAATGTTAGTTAAGCATATACAGTATAACTGGGAATATGTCACATATTACATATATATTGCAAACAAATGGATCACCTGTTGGGATAGGGGGCAAAAATTCCCATTTAACTTCCTCTGTAAACCCACAAAGCAAAGCTAGTAATCAAATCTCAAAGAGAACACATTAGTGGCCTAGCAATGGATCAGACATGAAGATTAAAATAATGCAGATTTAAGAATTCTGTCCTTTTCTGACTATAATGTTATAGCAAAACCAAGGGAGACGGAGAGTGAATGGTTTCAATGCCTTTACCCCATTCAGATGATGATTAAAATTCATTGGCAGGCAGTATCCACTCCCACCAACTCTCCCAACCCCCCCACACCCCCACCTCCCAGATTGCTGAGGCAATTTTGGAGCAGTCATAGCTTTCTCCGCACAAAATTAATTTGACAGGTTTGCATTAAGGCATCTGATCAATATCCACTTAGAGCGGTGAGGGCTAAGCGAAGAAAAATAACTGACCGGTGTGGGTTGCGAGATGAGAAAAAATGAATCTTGGACACATTCTCTCTCCCTCTCTCTCTCCCTCCCTCTCCTTCTCTCTCCCTGTCTTTCTCTCTCTCTCTCTCTTGCTCTCTTTCTCTTTTTCTCTCTCTCTCTCTTAAGCTTGCACCTACATCAGGAGCCCCTGACCTCCAGCCATTGATCGACTGCAGTTAACATGACAAAAAAGGCTGGAAGTTATACCCCACTGTAGCTACCAGGGAACAATCAACCTAAATGTTTGATGGAGTGACCAGCATTACTTGGCCTATGTACAAGAAAAGAAAAGGGGAAAGGAGGAGAAAAAAGGGACAAGAAAAAAAAAACGAATCTCCAGAAATGAAATACAGCAGTGGAGTTTTGACAGGGCCTCTCCCTCCATGCATCTTAACAGGCTGTGAGGGAGAGTTAGGAAAGGCCTGTATCAGGAGAGGGGCCGCAGCAGCCCGCTGGTGAACTATCGCTCAAAGCTCTGCAACTTTTGCCGGCTGCCGCGGCCTCGCACCGACATAAATCAATAGCGGCTTCTCAGCCCGGGCGCCTGACATAAACGGCCAGGCAAACGTTTGACAGAGCTTTTATAGCATGGGGCAGATGAAGATAGTCGGCCCTCCGTGAAGTTCGCTGACCTGTATGTTCAGCTCCCATTCTTTTCAAGGCCTGTGTAAAACCTGACGCTTTATGTACAGTGGATTCAGTCAAGAACAAAAAGTCCTATTTCAAGGACACCTTAGACCATTTGTACTTACAGAGGCAGTCAAAAGTTTGGAAACCGTATAAAAATAGGTAGAATGGACAGCAGAAAAAATGTCTTTGAGCTCCTGCTGTTTTTTTCTCTATGATGTAGTTTTTTCCAGTTTTTTTAGATACCAGCATATCAATCAGCATCAAAGTCACATACACAAATCTGGTTGAGATTACTTAACTGGTCTGTGCATGAGAGTGTGTGATGATTTAGGTTGGTTTGGGTCGGTGAAACAGCTGAAGGTTCGCATCAGTTAGTTCTAGATCTAAATAGTTGACCTTAAATGCTTGAAACGTTTTACTCTATTGTAAATAGCTTGTAAATAGTTGGCACGTACAGTGCTATGTAGAGGGGTTAAAGAGCAAAGGAAAGTGTGTTCCCACGATCACATGGATTCATTCTGTTCCATCAGCAGCGCCTGATTTAATTTAATGAAGGATTAATTAGAGAAACTAGATACCAGAACTATAAATACTGAGTTTCCTGGAGAGGCTTGGAAATGGTTAAGCTGTACATTAACGAACACCAAATTCATTATCAATTTTCATTATCAATTATCAATGTTCATTATCAATTTTATCTACATTAATTGATTCATTTTGTGAATAAATAAATGCTTACTCCCCAGATAAATGGCTTTACATGTAATTTCTCAAATGGTATAAAAGCTTTGCACAGCACTGCATGTGTCAATTTGTTTCTGAACATAAAAAAAAAGTAATTTCCAACAGCATATGTGAAGCTGCTTGAGAGAAAGATCAGGAGTGTGTTAAGCTGCATGAAGACAACGGGCGGGTCCGGGAGTTAAGGTAAAGAATTTAAAATAGTAGTTAATGCTTAGTTAATGCATCATTTTTGGTTTGTTTGTTACTTCATATGCATCATGTTGCCAAAGACTGTCTATGAATAGTAGGTTCAAACCTCTGACTGGTTCTGTATTTTCCTAACTGCCAGGTCATTTGTTCTGATCTGTGCTGACCTCCGCCTCGTGCATCTCACAATTGCTACCTGTTGCTTTTCATATGCAGACTTCATACCATCTCTCCCATCCCGAAAGGTGCACATTACTCATTCATCCGCCATCCTCCACTGTTCCCCTCTCATTCCAAATACATTTTCCATTTGCTCAAAGCTCATTTTCTCCTTCTGTTGGCCGTGCGCAGGATTGGATTGGGTTAATGTGTGCAGGTCCGACCCATTCATCTCTCCCTCACCTGAGGGCCTGTCGTATCTGTGTTAATGCAATGAGCACCAGCTCACTCCAACCTTGACTCCCCGCGCACAAGAACAAAGAGACCCAAGTGGAGGGAGAAAGAAAAGAGAGTAGACTTTCAAAGCTTCCAAAAGTGTCGGTGCTGACCGTGAGACGGGGTGTGGTTCCCTTAGAGGTCAATTACCACCTTCATTTAGATGTATATTCAATATGGATTACTATATATTCATATGCAATTGGGTCATTTATGCTGTCAATTATATAATAAATTGCATTTATATTAGTTTTACGCTCCATAAGATCAGGTTTAAATCTGACGGAACTCTTAAAACTAAAGCTGCCTAACAAGATTCTTTGGAGTGATTCCTTAGAACAACTGTTGCTTCCCTTTTGGGAAACCCTTCCTAAATATCCTGTGTTCATAATTGTAAAGTTGTGAGCAAAACACCACGATGTGTTGTGGGCGAACACCACGATTTGTTCATTTTGAAAAAAATAATCTACATCCTTTATAGTGAACACACTTTTTAAATCCACAGTTACTGTTTATGAGTTGAATTTTACATTAGTAGAAAAAATTAAAACATTATATGTGACCTGTGCAAAAGTGATGGCACATTTGATAGCTTTTTTTCTATGTAAATAATACAGTAACAATAATTTGTACTAAAAGTAGTTTAGGGTGTTCTCTGTAAAGGATGTGTAACTTATAAATTGACAAAATGCGGAATTTAACCTCAGGTGTCTAAACCTTTGCATACTTACAGCAAAGCTGTAAATGAATGTAATACTTGACATAATGAGGATGCAATAAATGTGCTCATTTACAACAATAGACTTCTTTCTTCCGCAGTTTCCTTCAGTATAGTTTAGGGGGTTTGTTGATGTAAGTCTGTTTTCTTATTGAAATCGGCTAAGTTTGGATGCTCCATATGTCCTTGAAAATTACCCTGAGAACTGAAAACAGCAACTGACAGAAGCATCAAAAAGATTTTCCCTTTCCTTGTCTTGAGAAAATGGGACACTTTAAGCTCAGTAATCTCAGATATTTACATTTACAGCACTTGGAAGATGCTCTTATCCATCTGTAGGTTTGTGTTTCCTAGTGCACTACAAAATATGTTCCTCACACTAGTAAAACTAGACTTAACATTAAGAGCTACTAGTAGACTAATATTCTACCAGTGATGAAGTTAGTCCCCCAGGACCCTCAAATCACACACAAAGGACAGTTTTCTAAAGTTATTTGTGAAGTTTGTGTTAGTTAAGTTAGTTTATGATGGTGGTCAGTGAAAAAGTCTTGATGCAGATTTTAAACCTTTGAGAAGAGGTGGGTGAAGCTGGGCTGTGCTTGATCAGACCAGTGTTCTGATCAGGACTGATAGGTAAGATGTAGCTGGACTATGTTTGGCTTTGTAGGTGAGGTTTAACCCTTGGAACTTAGAATGTATTCTAAACTAGTGTTTAGTCTTCTCCCCGTTTGCTGCACTTTTACTCGGAGCATCATCGCACGACCACTCTCCAGACCCCCTCACTTTACAGCTTTCCCCCACCCACTTGTGGACAGAGACTATCCTGAAAGTTCTCCCGTGTGCAAAGATCTCTGTTTGTTTTTAAAACCTGAAATAAAAGAAATGTGGGCATTTTTGCTATGTATGGGCATGCATCAGCATTTTTAAAATCCAAGTAGCAGTTAGATGTTTTTTTAACTCACAATAACTTAGGTTCTCCGTGACATAGATACACAAAGTAAAGCTCAGCATGATGCCTGACACCTCCAGCATCCATACAAACTGGGGGAAATTCCATATAAGGAGTTATTTTGTAATATACACGATAATTTATAATTTATTAATTTGCTTGCATTAAAAGTATTACATCTATTGTGAGCCAACCAAGTGTTTCAGGTTCGCAGTACTGGAGTGGTGTGTGAGAATTTGGTTTATTGAAGACCAGACATGCTGCTTCATTCTGAATCATCTGTAGAGGTCTTGTGGTCTTCAGAGGAAGACTCTAGAGATGTCAAATGACTGGACGAATATCTGAGAGTGTAAGTGGCGAGGAATCGACAAACTCTCCTGATGTTATAAAGAAGACGTGTTATTGCATTTATTGTAGTGTGAGTGTACTACTGTTCTTCCAGCTCTTTACAGCATGTCTGCCCCAGTGCAGTTAAACTGAGTGAAAGCTCCGTCTGGGACAATGTGTTTCTGCAAATTCTGTTGCTTGTTCTAGATTTAAACAGATACGGAATATATACTCTCAGTGGTACTTAATGTGAGGGTGTGAAATTGTAATAGTACAGTAACTAGCTGTATTTTCTGTGGAAACAAACTTTGAATTATTTTTAAGAGTGAAGACAAGCAACTTACATTACAAATGTGGGAAAAAAAACACAAGCCTTACCAGGACAAACCCAGGTCAGGAAATCCATGCTTGAACAGGACAGACTCACATCTCACTTTCATTTTGCAAGATCTCCATGCATATATCAACAGGAAAGAATGCGTAAATTTCTTGACATTTCAGGAAAACAACATTTATATTGTGAAAATAATGTAAAGAACTCAAAGTCTTGAGAGAACTACATTTAACTTGTAATCACAGTAAAACAGAGTAAATTTACAGCGTGAAAAAGGTTAAAATCCATGACCCTTTAGGCCATTTGTACTTTTCAGCAAATTCAAAGCACAATAAAATATCTTGAAAATGCAGTTTAAAACATGCACATTTGACAGAATTTCTCTGCTTCATCAGTGAACTACAAGTGAAAAATGGTCAAACAAAATGTGGGAGCAGTGTTTCATGGTGTCTAAGTTAGGTGGACCTACAGGGTTAAAGACAGCGTGCAGCCTCCCAGGCAGTCACCCTGTGGCGTCACCCAACAAAGCACTGCTTGGGCTATTAGTCCAATATTTCAGCCATGGATTTTAAACCTTCTTTTTCTTTTTTTTCCCTTCTTCTTTTCTTCTCGCAGAGTTTTGTGTTTTCTTTTTCTCTTTCTTTGGGGAGCAATGGGACTTGCATGTAAAGACATTTGCGACTCAATGCAATTTCGGCGCACTCCTGTGTTCCTGGCCTCGCGTCTCTTCCCACTGAGTCCATTACAGGAGCGGGTGAACGGGTGTGCATGGTAAACAGGTTCCTCTAGGCACTTGTGGACCATGCTCTCTAGGCAGAATGTAGATTGAAGCAGACATCAATAAATAATTATGGGTCTTGAGACTTTTAAATAGGAATCTATGCAGTGTGAAACGCCGTTTAATCGAGTAACTTTTGACACTGTATCCATCATTGGAAAAGCTGCACACATCGGCAGAAAAGCACTGGCCTGTTCCTGCTCCGAGGATTGCAAGCCGTTTGGCTCTCTGTCTTAGCACGGGGCATTCGGTGATATTTAAATTCATCAATTCAGTTGAATTTTCTGGCAGTCTCCGGGCGCAGTGCAGCAAAACTAGGGAAAATCAAGCATACTGCGTAATCATAGTGAAGTAATAAAAAGGAGGGGGGGCATCAAATTGATACGTTGTAGACTAATTTAATGAAGCCTGAATTCAAATGCTGAGAAGTTCGGTCGCTTTGCAACATTTCCATTCAACGGTAATCATATCAGAAGCGATTGGTATTATTTGCAGAAGAGTACCCAAACAGCAAATTTGTGCTCCGTCTGCTTTTATTCTGTTCCCCATTATGAGTGCATATCAATGAGCAGAAAGCGAAAGGATTTCATATTCACCACTGTATCATCAAGAGTCAACAACCAACACGTACGTCCCTGAAACAAATATGATTACGGAGCACAATAGGACGACGTTCGCCTCGGAAAATAACCAATAATTCAGATGCACGAACGCGTGCTGAAGGGGCATAACTTGCAGTGATGTAGTTAGACTCGTTTCCATTCTTTTGGTCTAATAGGATCAGTTACAAACTTTGATGACTCACTTCGCATCACGCTGAGGGGGGTAGACTCTCGGGACTCGACTTCAATTCAGCCATTTACCAAAATATAAAGCATTTCTGAGGCTACGACCCAGTGTAGATGGAATTGGTTGATGTGCTTGGGCCTGGTTTTATTGATTTGTACGACTCTCCACGCTGCAAGGTTTATGGGGGCCCGAGTGAACACGTCCCCCAGACCATAGTGGCTCAAGTCCTGCTGCTTATGGATGAAGCAGCTTTATAAGGTGTCACTTTGCCAACAATAGACTGTAAATAAAAGCCAAAGACAAGTCGGTTAAATCAAAGCTTGTTGGGGATCTTCACTAAGATTTGCAAATGACCTCGGGGACTTCAGTCTGTAACAAATGTTTTATTTATTTATTTATTTTATTTTTCTCAGACAGTTAAAATGAAACCCAAAGCTTTCAGTTGTGCTTTAAGCTCTCTGTATCCACCATTTGTCCTTTATGACTACCCCATATGCACAACTAATAAATGAAAAATGCGGGAGTGCTCTCATCTTTATGAAGGTATGGACCCTTAGTCTATCGAATGTAAATGAGGTACTGCTGAAAATAGAAGACGAATGAAGATTGTGGGCAGAGATCAAGCATAGTGCTCTGGTCTTCAGAGTTCGTATCAGTTCTGGTCTTTGAACCCAAAGAAAAAAAATCCACTTAAAATAGAGCCTTTGAGATGTTAATTCATTTGGATTACTAAACAAGAAAAAAGTCTAAAACTAAAGCGATTTACTGGCAGCAGTTTATCTTGCTATTTACTGTTTTCTTATAGTGCCAGGACTATGCTACAATACTTTCTAAATACAAGTGATTTGAGCATTTTTTTTTCACCGTACCTGTTTTTATGTGCAGCTACTATGTGCTCTAATGTGTGCCCACAGATCTATCCAGCTAGTGCCCAATACCAAATGCTTAATTGTTCATACATATAGATTACACACAGAACAATCATGCTCATCAATCATGCCATGAACATCAGACTGCAAATCTTGCAGCAGTTTACTGAAATACAGAACACAATTACGATAGAAACGTGTTGCAACAAAACCTCCTGTGAAATAAACTGTAGATGGAAAAAGCACTGGGTCTGAGATCACTTACTGATGTATTGACAGTTAGTGACAACAGACATTATAAAATTAGAATATTTCACTCGAAGTGACACAGCTAAAAGCCGCTGAAGCTCTGCTGCTGGACACCTTTGAGTTTTGAGCATTAAATAAAACAAATAAACCATAAATAACCATGAGCTGTGAAATTAATCTGTAAACTTTCAACAAAGTTTTCTGTTTTCACACGTTATATATATGTTTTTCATCTGTAAAACATTTATCTATAAGACTTGGTGTGAAAAGGCCTTGAACGTGATCAGCCCTCTCTGGTACAAATTTAAACTGTTGTAGATTTTACTGCATGTTATTGTAAAACATGTGTAGTGTTAAATACTGAAACTCTATTATTATAAAAAAGAGCAAAATTGCTTATCATGCCAGTCCTTAACAGCAACATCAAAAACGAACAAAACCACAGGCAATACTGAGAAGCCCCACCCCCATCATTACAATATTCAGAGATAATCAAGCATATTTCAGAGATAATCAAGCATATTTCCTAATATGCTTTGCAATTAACAGCTAATTACTATAAAATCAAACATATTAACCTTTTTCACATGAAGCTTGACCTATATTCCCTTGAATGCAACATATTTACTAGTGTATTTAAAGAATGTTTCCATTTCTCACAGTGTGTGAATGATCTGAGTTAGATTTGGCTTTTCCCAGGTCTCACCGCATCACCACACATCTGTGGCGCGTTCTGAGTTTGCATAGTTTTGCTTACGATTAACCTCACGCAGAGATCATATCTGGATGACGATTAGATCATTGCTGTGCACCTGACCAACATCACACAGATCCGGAGCAATAATAACTCAAAGAAACTGCTTTATAGATCGATCTGACCCTCAATCCCCTGACCCTCCCCCCTCCTTAACTGCCAAAAAGCCACTTCTGATTGAATCAACGGTATTGGCAGCTTTCACATTAAGGCATCTGAAATGCATTGTTGTTGAAGCAGGCCTGAGTCTACAGCTCAATCAATCTAGGTGAGAATCACATTGGCCTTCTAAACAAAAACTGCTCGGAGAGATTTTTGGGCCATGGGTGTCACCAACCTGATTTCCACCAGTGCCCTCTGATCTGAAGTGTCACAGGCCAGGGTGACACGGAGAGGTCACCACAAATCAATAGCCAGTTCTAGGGTCACTTCACCTTGTATAAAACAGAGACATTATATATTTATTCGTATAACAGCTCAAGTTATCCTTCTGCCACTCTAGATGAACCCCACCAGACTAATGAGATGTCAATCTCGAGAAAGCATTAAGCTAGACGTGGCTAACCAGAGAAGCGGAGACGGTATGTGTAAAACTCTACATTACCAAACTGTTTACCACGGCATGTACTTTCATTCTGAAATGAAAACAAGTGCATTACACAATGATCAGAAGATACATTTAAAATATGATAAAGCCATCTGAGATCAGTTTCACTCCCAATCTAGAGAATAAAACCCTATAGCTGCTGGAGCTAAACCCATCTCTAATAAAACAATGACTGAATTCTATATATAGTTATTGTTTATATAATTATACAATATTCTTACAATTGTTAAGATTGTACATACATTTATAACAATGTATTCACTTATAACAATTATGATGATTAAATGTGATAATTAAACATAATATAATGTTAGTAATAATCAAACATATTATTATTTTTCATTATTTATTTTAATCTATAATATTGTTTTTACAATTATTATTTTTGTTAGTAATAATAAAAATAACAACAAACATGATACTGGATATAATATATATGCACACACACACCCACACACACACACACACACACATATATATATATATATATATATATATATATATGTG
>JBBPCY010000035.1:2454646-2474280 GCA_037974405.1 Brachyalestes nurse | reverse complement strand
CAAAACGACGTTCGAAGGGATATTTTCATAGCTTGAGTGACAATATTAGCACTGTGTTTGTGTGTGTGTGTGTGTGTGTGTGTATGTGAGAGAGAGAGAGAGAGAGAGAGAGAGAAGCTCCTTCACATCTCCCCTAAATCTGGTCCTCCCTGTCTCCTCCCCCTCACGGCCGTCCCGGCTCAATACTCTGCATGTAATCCAGCAGTTCATTATCTCAGTGTTTTCTGTAAGTACAAGCTTAGATTGAATTACTATAGGCTCTATTGTCTATTTGGAATTCTCCTTCCATGGTGCTCTGGTAATGAATGGGCAATTTGCTAGATCTTTGTGAAGGCTTCTTCTGCGCATCAGTCACTTAATTACTCCCACACTGCTGGCCATGTGTTTATTACGGCACTGCTACAGACCGGTCGAGGCCCAGTGCGCAGGGCAAAACGCTTTGAGGCTGGGGGTTTGAGGGTAATCCTGATAATACCTGACACAGGTACTGCATGGGTAGGAGCAGTGCTAACACACTGCTGAACTGTGAAACATCCCTGAACTGTTTCTCCATTCAGCCCATCCTAAGAAATAGGGAAGATAAGGGCTACTGCATGAAGGTGTCAAAACAACAAATTATTCCACTTGGTAAAACAAACAAACTTACTTTTCATTGTAAGAGAAAGTTTTAATGAAAGAAATATGTCTGTGTGCAGTTACAGATTTAACAATAAAACACGGCTTGTGAAAAATTATCCCAAAAAAGCCAAAACATATTAAATGCTTATAAGAAAACCTAAAAACAATGTTGTAAAGTCACATGTGAGCAGGTTAGAGAGTTCCACAGTGTACACCCACATGAAATCCTTACAAATAAAATTGGAATATTTTTTATGTAATTTTACTTTTAATTCTTACTTTTAATTATGAAATAAAAGTTATGCAGTTTAATAAAATTCATAAAAAAACTAAATAACCAAGAGTTAAAATAAGGGTTCTTTGCATGATGCCATAGAAAAAAACATCCTCAGTTCCCTGAAGAATCTCTCAGTGAGTGATTCTCTTATAAATCAGTAATGAATGTAAGGAACCCTATCAAAGGACTTCCACGTTATGTAAAGGTTCTAAGAAAAACCCTTAAACTGGTAAAGAACCAGTTCTTTCAACCTTAAAAGATGTTCTTCACAGTCACATATTTAGGCATCACTCAAAAACCATTTGTGCCGTTTTAGAAGAGTGTAAAGCTTAGGTTCATGATTAGGCTACACAGGATCTGTTACATGTAACCTAAAGCTGAGTTATATGCAACTGTTTTTATGTTAAATGTTAGTTATATCAGCATCTAAAGAGAACTCTCAAACTGGAGTATTACCAAAACAGCTTAGGCACAGTAAACACCCACACACCGTATATCACACTTTGCCTCACTGGCACCTCAGGCAGAACACGGGACAGTCCTGATCTAACCTGAAAGCAAGGTAACAACTGCCATAACACAAAGACATGAACCGGGCCAATGCCAGTCCAACCATACCCCCATACCCTCTCCTCCTGCTCCTCCCCCCTCTGAGACAGAACACAATACTGCTCTCCATAGTCTCCCCCCATTTAGTACTCAGACCTACAGCCTGATGGGGCTCAGCAGGGTAGCCTGCAAATGGGAGAGTGAGTGAGAGAGACAGAGAGAGAGAGAAAGAGAGAGAGAAAGATAGAGAGAGAGAGAGAGAGAGAGAGAGAGACAGAGATGCTTAGCCTCAGGCCAAACTGTGCTCAACCCCCTCAGACCTGACCCGTGCTTTCAGTGGCCGACGTCTGAATGAGGAGAGAGCCGCAGCCGCTGCTTCCCTTCGCACACCGACAACCAGGGGATTTGGAAATCTGGCAGGTTAACTGGAAAATCTCCATATGATCCAAATGTGATTCAAAACCCCCATCCAAACAGCGCTGCACCGTTCACCAATAATTTCCACTGGGGTTTCAATGCCCTCTAAATAGGAATAATATTGTTATGATATTGTTATTGTATGTAAGGGTATCTGTGTCACAATTTTACAATACAGAACATAATTATTCCAGGTCTGTCACACAGATCAGGGCTCGCGTTGGGCCAGTATCAGTAAAAAAGTAAAAGCCAGACTGGAAACCGCAGGGTAAAAAGAGTGAATCTGATCCAATCTTGTAAAAATCCATCCAGATACACCACACACTCACACTGTGATGTGATGTTTAGCACATTCTGTTTGACAGAAGAGTGTTTGAGTAATTTAAGTACAGATCACCTACTTTTAGACACTTAAGTGAAGTGTTTCAGTTAATAAAAGCTCATTTCAAGGCCTAGTGATATTCAATCCTTTAAGGCAGATGCAAAAAAGACAGAGGTATACTCTAATAATGGCTAATTCAGTTGTGATTCATGTGATTTTTTCATGAACACCATGATCTTCAGTGCAACTGTTTTCACTTTCATTTGGAACAAGTAAACACAAAAGCAGGAATACTTACACATCAGTTGCACTTAAGTGTTACCCCGATTTAAAAAAATCAGCAATAAGTGCTTTCCGATCTGAACTTTGCTCTGAAAAATAAAATGTGCTTCTTTTGACAAGACAGGAAGCCTCATGCACACTTTATAATGTGATATAAAACATTATACCAAAATTTCTACACGCTGATAAATTTCAGTAAACTTAATTTACTTTGGCCAGTGGGGATGTACAAGCAGCATAACACCCCTGGTGGTAGATCTAAACGAGCGTCTTTCTTCTTCTCTTGGTCTCAGTACTGAGTCAGCTCAGCTTTGGCAATATTCAATGTTTCAATACCCGTATCAAATCAGGAAAGAGAAAGCGGCAGCAGTCATCTTTATTAAACACTAATATGTTTATACTTCCAGAGGCAGCTATAACCCTTTGGCAGTTGCTGATGTTTCTTGTTGTATCTGCAGGATCCAATAAAACAAATAAATAAAAAGAATAATGTTGAAATAATAATAATAATAATAATAATCAGCATCATCATCATCATCACCATCATAACATGATTTTGTCAAAAAAATAGGTTTAACAATATTATGATTGTGCATTTTCTGTAGTTTCTGGAACACGACGTTATTTGATGAAAGCTTGATTTGAATGTATTTTGTCCTACTGTCAGATGTGTGTTATGCCCTCAGTGTGCAAGCTAAACACCGGTATTAATCTCTACAGCATGAATCAGCAACAGAGGCCCAGTACGAGCCACCTAAACCCATTAAGCAGCAATTAGTCACAGTTAAATACACTGCTTTAACAGTCATCTGTTTCACTGGGCACAGATTAGCTCTGACAGCGAGAGCTGCAGATGATGGATGAGTGAGAGGGGAGAGGTTCATGTTAAAGCAATTTTACATGAACGGTGATCATCAACTACATGTGCTAGATGAACAGGCTGAAAAGGCATCTGCTCAGCTCAGCTACTCAGTGTGTACTAACAGCAAAGTCATAATTATCAGGATTATAAGTAGTTTAAGTGAATAAAAACTGCCATTGCACACTAAATGGAGAAAATTAGTTTGTTGTGTTCATATTATACAACCATTAAATCTGACTTAACTATTTAATGAACTGATAAGAATTCAGTCCATGCAGTTACATTTGACCATGCATCGCAAAGTAACAACGAAAATCATTTGAAGCGTCTGCTACCCCTTAAAAGTACTTTAACAAATACGTACCAAAACTGCAGGAGATGAAACGGTACCTTGACTTGGTTTTACTGTAACACTATTAATGTTAGCTTCTATATTAGTGACATTTGTTTCTATTATTATTATTAGAATGAATGTAAAATTGTATTTCTGTGCTTGTGAGGAAAAAAAAATGCTAATGTTAAAAAAAAACCACACACACACATACACCAAACAGTCATAACATTAAAATCACCTAGGTTCCCCTCAGGCCACCAAAATAGCTCTGACCCATCAAGGCTTAGACTTCAAGGTGACCCAGACACAAGAGGGTGTGCTGTGGTATCTGTACCAAGACGTTACCAACAGATCATGTACGTTTCGAGGTGGGGCCTACATGGATCAGTCTAGTTCATCCAGTACATCCCACAGATGTTAATTTAGATTGAGATCTGAGGAATCTGGGGACCAATTCAGTGTGGGCAGGGCAGATTATACTGCTAAAAGCCACTTCTACTAAGGAACGGCATTGCCATGAAGCAGTGAACTTGGTTGGCAGCAATGTTTAGGTAGGTGATACACATCAAAGCAGCACCAATATGAATGCCAGCATCGGCTGTCCACATGATATAAAGCCAAATGTGATTCATCAGACCAGGCCACCTTCTTCCATTGTTCCATGGTCCAGTTCTGATGCTCACATGCCCATTGTGCATACTTTTAAAACTGAACACGGATCAGCATGGGCACTCTGACTGGTCTGCAGCTACATACCCCCATACACACCAATCTGTCTGCTCTGACACCTTTCTATGACAGACAGTATTAACTTTTTTAGCAATTTGTGCTTCAGTAGCTCTTCTGTGAATTCAGACAGGACAGACAGGATAGAACACACATATATGTATTTATGCCTCTTTGATTTGAACACAAATATGTGTGTGTGTGTGTGTGTCTTTGCGTCTGTCCGCGTATGTGCATGCATGCGTGTGATTATATGCATTTTATTTGATCTATTTTCTGTTTGATGGTTGGGGCTTCTTGAGTATGGGTGCGAGGAAAAATTATTGACTTCTAAACGCAAAAAATGATCCTCAAAATGTAACAAATTCCTACATTCATGTGAATCTAAATGGCTCGCTAAACATGAACAATAAAATACATCGACCAATAATTCAGCCTCACATTACAGCTGAACCACGGAATTTCACAGCTAATTTCTGAGACAGGTTGGAAACAAGTGCTTGTCCTTGTGCCACATGTTTAAAAAGGAGTAATTTGAGGTAAATTGTTGCTTGGCAGGACGTCATCTACAGAGCCCTCATTCCAGGGGGACGTGTGTGATGTATGTGTGCCTCATGGATTCCTATAAAGCAGAGTATGGCCCCTTCCACCCATCCTCAGATTCCAGCAAATTGTCTAAGCCAAGCTGCCAATTAACCCCAGGTCCCTCGCCGGTGGAGGAGGAAGGGGTGGGGGGAACTCGCTGTTAGGTTAATTGCTTCATGTTACAGCATCACAATGTGAGCAGAGCACTACTAGCCAGGGGAATCTCATCGGAACACAGGCCTTTGCGCACACACACACACACACACACACACAGGTGGATACTGTCAGCTTTATACTGGACCTTCTTTTAGGACCTTACTTTACTGTTTAAAAGTCTTCGGGCATCCAAAAAACGTTAAAAACTTTTCTAGTTAAAAAAATGTGAGAATGTGTGCAGATATTCATCAGCGCAGCAAAAAGGAACAAAAATATTTTCAGTAATGGTACAGATGGTAAGAAGAATGCAGCTTCCTGATGGTAAGAAGAATGGTTCCTATGCTAATCTGGCAGGTTTTACAAGTTCAGTAGAGATCTGCTTTTAATTATTTAGGGCTTGATGAATGCCTTGAAACTGATTATTGCTTATTGCTAAAACCCTCCAGATTGGAGGCTGTCTACAGTTTCCATGTAATAAAACTAAAAGTTTTCAAAAATAACCACATATTGCACAGAATTCAAATTCTGTAAAAATTTCTAACAAGAAATGTAACATTAAAAAAACCCCAACTTCCCTACTTAACTGATAAAATGCTTCAGTGGCCTCAAGTGTCCATCTCAGATGAGTTGCTGTCTCACTAGCTGACCTTTGCCCTCAAAACTCGAAGCGATACCAAGCTGGACCTCCTCGGCTGACATCCTGACTTGATTCTTTCACAGTCTGGGCTGATGGCTAATTCATGACTGGAGAAAGCGATATTTTAGAGCAAGATGGCGCTGTAATTACACTCCAGCCACATAGTAAAACTCTCCCTTTCCTTCTCTTTCTTGTCCACATTCTCACATGCCACACTAAAACCTGATGCCAGCAGCAGCTGAAACTAGACCTTGCTCTATCAGACATGTCGTAGTTGGATGACAGTCCTCGGAATGATGGAAGGCGGTCGTTTTGACAGGCCGTGTTTGAAGGGTTGCTGTTTGCAATGCAGGCAAGAATTAAGCCACCCGGGTAGGCCAGAGGTGGACGGCTGTCCATTGACTGCCATCAGACAGCGAGATGGCAGAGCTACGAGACTGATGGCCTACGACGCATTATTTGGATGGCAGTGACCAGAAAGATGGCAGCAGTGTGTGTACCAAGGCTGCAAATTCTTTGCGGTGATGACAGATGCAGACGGTGTTTACCGCGGCCTTGCTAGCTGAGTGTCGGCGTGTAATGTGAACACAGAGCTGACCTGATGTCTGGCCGATGAATAAGTAACGATGAACTCTCTCAGGTTGCCTGTCAGAATCCTCTATGAGGGGCCTTCAGCAGGCACATCAGCCCGTAACGCGCTAAGAAACCTAGTGAACCGCAATGTTAGCCTGGATGCTAACAACAACTTGCCCCACAGTGAACCTATAGAACTGCCTTAAATTTGTTCGTAAAGCCAGCTGTTGAGGGTTGAAACTTTACATCATAGGAATCCCATTCTTAGTCAAGCACACACACACCTGAATAGTGTGAGGAAAGTGAATAATTAAACAAGTGTGTGCCAAAGAATGTGATCGCAGATGTGTGCAGCACTGTCAGTCACGTGACCTAACGTCTACGGCAGGTCCAGCTCAAGGTCAACAAGGGGAGGGAAATTTCCATTTGGAGAGCATTTTTAATGTCACACTGTGACGTACAGTATCATGCCCTGGCACTTCTCCATCCTCTTTCGGACACAGTTTCCTCCAGCGCTTCAACCGCTCATTTTGAACATAATAACAAGGTTAATCCGCGAGCCATATGTCGCGACATTAAAACTGCACATTCAATTAAACTAAAAGTACGCATTACGACTACGAAATCTGGACCACATGAGAAGGAGAGAAAAGCTTTAAGAATTAAGGACACATTATTACATTCTCACTGTCATAAAACAGGATATCAAACAACATATATAAATTAATGAAATGCAAGATAAATTCAATCCACTATATAATATGCCGCTGTTGGCTTTTTTCTCCTTGCTATTTTTACTTTACTGTTTTCTCCATTAATATTTTGCTCAAATGAATAAATGTGATGCTAAACTTATGCATAGGACCTGAACAGATTTTTACAGACTTATAATAATTTTTTAAAGGCTATTGTTTCCAAAGGGGTGGGGTGGCCAAAGGAAACAATACTACTTATCATAATTTTACATATGTTTGTTATTGCATTACATAATATTTACTGTAGTGCATCCATGTGGTGTGTTAATTGTCAGGCTGAAGCACAGTTGCTTGCATGTAGTATACTGATATGCAGACTGTATTCAAATTCAGCATTAATAAATCACTTGCATAGTAATTATGAGTTTTCTGTCTGGATGTTGCTTTATCTCTATCATTTTAGTTTGTTATTAAATGAACTTCACTTTCATGCAAGACTCCTCTGAGGGGATCACGCATGACACCAGCCTTCCCATCTACCCATAGGCACATATCACCAGTTCACTGGTTTTAGCATTCTTACCAGAGCCTAGTGGTACTTCGACAAGTATTGCTAAACTTGATGATTCATGAAACTTTATCCTGTCTCTTATTTTAAATTATGCAATGATTTTTTTTTAAATATATTAATTTAAAGCACTTTCAGCCGTGCTGATGAAATATATTGAGGATTATGTTATAATTGTTGAGGTTTAAAATAAGACAAAGCTTTTAAATAGTAAACTGATCAAACATTTTTATGTTTAGCCCATTATAATAAGTATCAGTCACATAATTCTAATATTGGTCAATCTCTAGTTGATATACTGCTTTGAATAAACTTGTGCATCAGTGGATTGCACATGAATAAAATGTTACATGTCTTTCAGTTTCCATTTTTTATTATACAGTATTCAGAGATGGTGTAAATGGCCTGGGTCATCTCTACAGTCTCTCCCAAAGCGGGTGACCCAGGGACTGGTGGGAGTGTAAGTGGGTGGGCCAGCATGTCACAGTCACTCAGACAATGTCTGCGTGTGTACACAGCCAGCGACACCCTGCCCTGTTATTAAGCGTATGTAAACCGATCCGCTGGCCCAGAGGGGTGGGCCGACACGCCACATATGTGTGTCTGTGTGTGCTGGGGTCACAGGCGGAGTAATTAATTTCCATGCATCTCATTGCCAGGATTGCTTACTGATCCTGTGTGCGAGATCAGAGATGTCAGCAGGTAAATTGAGTCAGAGGCCCTGGCCCTTTTCCAGCCACTCGCCCAATTTCCCCCACCCTCCCTCTGACAAGCAGAGGCAGCGAGCGGGGCAGGGGGGCCGCTCCACGGGCCTCGCTCTGACGGACAGGGGGAATTGGCCCAATAAATTGCGCTGTGTAAAAAGCAGTGTCTTGTTCATTAAAACACAGTGAATCTCTATTGCTATTCATTAGGAGGCTGACTCACCAGACAAGATGTTTAATCTAGAGAGCACGCACCTCACCTCATCCTGGCCGGCCAGGCGGACGACACGGTCCCTCGGAAAAAGAGATTCTTATTTATTAACACAAGGTGACAGGTACTGAATAAGTTGTTGTTGTCCTCTTTTTCTCCCCTCAACTCTCTTTCCTCGGGCAGAAAATTGCGGGCTTTGCTTATGAAGGGGGGAGATTTTAGGGAAGCCTGTCTTTCTAAACTAAAGTTGACAGTGCCCTGCTGGGTCAAGTAAACTGTCTGTAGAAATTAGCATATAAAAAACATGCGGGAAAAGAGGGCTTCTGTCCTACAATAATAGAGCAAAATAATATCTTAGCAGAACTGTTCCTGTGCATTATTGAGATTGAAATGCATTTTTTCCCATTTCTTTTATCTATTTAATAATACAACCATGAAGAAAAAAAGCATTTAAAAACAGAACCAATTAATTAAACATACACCCAAAGGTGTTTTCACTAAATCTATAAAAAATAAGAAACTGCAAATTATTTTCGCCTATTTGTCCAATTTTCTCACTATTATCTTGTTTTGATTAATTAATGTTTGCCATTTTTAGTGCTGTTATATTTTGAAGGGAAACAGACACTTCCCATCATGTTTATTGTTATTGACATGAAATCGGTCCATTTATATACTTTATAAACACTCATTGATTTCCATTGATTTAGTATGAGGGCATTAACTGTGACATTTACGCAATATTTATTCTAACGATCATTATTACAATGTTTTGAAGGTGAGAGGAATGTGTATTTTCCCAATATTTACTGAAGTAGCTTTAAAGTAAAATGAGATTAAACTGAAAAACAAACAAAAATATGGTATTTTCCAGCTTTTGTTTTAACAGATTTGCTTCTGTCTAATTAAATCAGTTTTCTTATTTAACCTATTTATTAAATTATTTTATTAAACATTAGTATTTTTTAACACACTCCCTCAGCCTCGTTAAAGGACACTTAAAGCCTTGTTCAAAAGCGCATTTCGTGGTTTTAAATGCATAAAGTGGTTCATAAGCAAAAGCCGAAAAACAGGCCCAGAGGGATTTCTGCTGGGTTTCATAATACGGAGGGACTCGCTACTTCCTAGAATAACATGCAGAGCCCAACTGCTGAACAAATATGGAACATTCTCCCATTCAGGCAATGAATATGTATTATTTTGCTGTCAAAAGCACAGCAGAGTAGGACAGTAATTAACCTCCTAAAGTCTCAAAGAAAATAATAAAATAAACTATCTGCCTTTGCAACTATTTCTCAAAAGCACTACAATATTACTTGAATTCCTAATTAAAAAATGTCACATTCCATTTTTATCAACAATTTAAATGTAACCATGAGCCATGAATCTGGCAAGCCAACAAGCAGAAAGTAAAAGCCACATACAAAAGACTGTTTATCCCTCATACACACACACACATATACACACACACAAAATCCGCTTCTCTGCATCACCATGCAATTCCTGACAGTGTCACAAGTAGCAAAGACAAAGAAGGGAAACATAAAAAATAAAATAGAGAGAAGAAAAGTGGCTGCAAGAAAAAAAAATCAACATCAAAAACAATTTTTGAAGCACGAGTCCCATTGTGTGCAGTCTTGGACTCGTCAGAAAAATGGAGTGTATTCCCTGGGCCTGAACCTGCTACAAGGATTCCATCCATTTTCTGCCTCCAATCAATATTTATGAACCCCTGAGGATTTGTGGCATAAAGCACATAAACAATCAGCGTAGTAGATGGGCTGCAACGTCCACAGCTCATACTAGGCTGAAGAACACTCAGCTAGCCCTAACCACTTCATTCAAATGAGAGGCCTCCATTAGAATTGGCATCTCCATCTACAGATGCATAAACACAATGGGTCTCTACAGCTCGTAATAGTGGGAACGGAAGCAGGGTGGGGCGTTCCATCACCGCTGCTGGAGTTTGGGGACAAGACGGCGGCTGTCAGGACTTATATGCAAAGTGTACTCACTTAAATGACTGAAAGTGGGACATGAATAATTAAGGACAGGTTTTAAAGACTGTTAATGGGACATTGTAATCATTCTAATTTCCACTGAGCCCAGAGCCAATATGACCAAGTCCTAATAAACTTTATATATTTTTTTTCTTCTATATTTTTATATAAGTTTGTCAATCAAATCTCACGGCTCAATCAGATTGAGAAATCTAGGAAATCTCAGGCACTTCAAGGTCTTCGCCATGTTCCTCAAACCTTTCCTGATGTTTGCAGTGTGACGGGGCACATCATCCTGCTGAAAGAAGCAATAGCCATTAGGGTATCCTGTCGCTGTGTAAAGTGGTGTAATTGGTCTGAATAATGTAGGTGGTTTGTGTCAAAGTAACATCCACTTGAATGCCAGGATCCAAGTTTTCCCAGTAGAACATTGCCCAGAACATCAGAGCCACCAGCTCACCTTCTTCCCATATTGTATCCTGATGCACATGCACCCATCTGTCCACATGATGTAAAGCAAAATGTGATTCATCAGATTAGGCCACTTTTTTCATTGCTCCATGCCACATCTCGCGCAAATGCCAAACTTAGGCACTTTTGCCCTTGGAGAGGAGTCAGCATGGGCACTCTGACCAGGCTGTGGCTATGCAGCACAATACAGAGTAAACTGTGATGCACTGTGTATTCTGACTCCTTTGTATCATAGCCAGCATTAACGTTTTTCAGAAATTTGTGCTGCAGTAACTCTTCTATGAGATCGACTAGACAGGCTAGCCTTCCCTTTCCACATGCATCAATTAGCCTTGGAGTCCCTGACCCTGTCACTGGTTCACTGATCGTCCTTTCTTGGACCATTTTTGGTAGGTACTAAACACAGCTTACTTCGAACACTCATTGAAACGATATATTTAAAATTATATATTATTATATATATTAAAAATATATATATAAATAATATGAATGTGTGAATATACGTTTTATAAACAGTTGGTATAACATTTTAAAAACACTCTTTCAATCTATTCATCAAAAAGGGTATTCACATTCAGTATAGTGTTTTTTATACAGATTTTTGTCCGGTGCCATTAAAATACACAACTGAAAAAAAAACACTCTAAAGATCGCTTCTCACGCTTAATTGATTAATTAACAATTAATTGTGTTTTTATCTCCAAAAGCGATATTTGTCTTGATCTGTCTCCTTTTTTTGTTTTAGAGTGCACCTATCAGCTGTGCAGGTGAAAACATGGCATGTAATTAACATGTCATAATCAAAATGACTAAGTTTGACACATTGTAATCACTGCATGGAGATTAGCCTGTAGCCAGGGGCCATCCATGCGGCCTGTTTTAATATCATTTGCATAATGAAAGCCCAGCGACAGTAATAGCTTTCCTTTCTCTTATTATCATCTTATTTCACCCTGGGCAGAGAAGACTGCCACCGTGTTCTACCCATTACCTTGGAGAAACTGAGAGACAAAGTCATGCTCAACTCAGCCACGTGCCTTTCCCAAACTCACTCCGCCAGCCTGGCCTGCTCTTTTAGCATGAGCCATTTCTGTGGCTATTAAGAGCGAAAAGAGCTCGGCCTAACAAAGAACAATGTCTGTGTCCTTAGCAAGTCACCTTGATGAGGTGGGAGGGACTAATGTGATGTCGAAAATCTTAATGGAACATATGAATGTGAAGAAATTTGGGAGGTGAAAAAAAACTTTAATTTTTCATAAAGGTGGGCTCCGGCATAATCCATGAAGGTCAGTCAAAGCTTTAAAGGGGCCCGTATTTTAAACATATCTTGAACTTTATTTTCTTTCACTTTAAAACTAATATTCAGTCAGCTCCAAAGTTGTTGGTATCCTGGTAAGAAAAGTCTGCAGTTACTAAAGTTTAATTTCACAATGAATAAATGGCAGAAATCGATTTTTATTTAACATATTACATTTGTGCATTTATTATTATTATAGTGCACTCATCAGTGCAGCTCCTTTCCAGCTTCTCCAGGGTTCTAGGGCGTCCTTTTTGGACTAAAAAATTCCAATGATTTTCAGCTCAACCACAGATTGTCAAATAAACATAGATTCTCTGCCATGCTGGCTCATCACAGCATGTTTTTTTAAACTCCTTAATTATTGCCCATTTTTGCTTTTCTTTTATAGCCATTGACTGGTTTATGAAAGTCAACACTTTTGTGTTATTTCATTTGTATATTCTCTCATTTTGCCCATGTTGATGAAAGAATAAGGAAATTTGGCCTGTATGTCGCCTCATATTTAAACCCTAGTGAAACATGAAGTCATGGAAGACCAGTAGAACTTTGTCATGGATGTACGGACAAAAAAGTGAATGGTACACTTTAAAAACTTTTTTGGCATACTAATTTCTTCCAAAAAAAAGTGATGACAATTTGTGTTTTCCATGACTTGAGCCTTTAAATGTTTAATGTTAGCCATTATCTGCAGTTTTACGATCAGCCTCCTCACTAGAATTATAACCTTAACCATCACACAACACATTACACAAACCTATTTCACAGCACACTACAAAACGGGTCCCAGATCAGCAACTAAAGGGAACTTTTTCTCCTGCGTGGGGACGCAAAGTGACACTCCATCATGAGGTGTTCGGTATGTGACTCTTCTCATCACTGAATCCATGGCTCACTCTCCTCCCCTGAGAGTGCGACAGAGTTGCCCAACAGAAGACAGATCTAGCAGGATTTAGTCCAGATCCTGGCCCTTCCTGTTTTCCAATCTACACAACACTAATGCACTCAACCATATTTTTGGTAAAAATGTTATAAAAGAGCAGGACTGTGTCTTCTTCAAACCTAACACCTGGAAACTGCTGGACACTTTAAATTATACATAAAGTCATGTGGAAACGTAAACATCTACTGAATGTTATCTTAGATAATCCATAAATCTATTTATAGTGCCGTTCAGAATGACGGGCACCCTTGTTTAATATGTGCGAAAATCGGCTGATGAAAATTCCCCTTAATGTTTATTAAATGTTGGCTTTACTCAGTAAATGAAGAAAAATAAGTGCTGTATGAGCCCATTACCACGAAAAAGCTCAGAGGTGATCATAAAATCAATTTGAGAACACAGAAGAACGGACTTTCCACCATTCCTCAAAGATGAACGTCGGCAGATCCTGAGTCCTGGGGCTTTCTTGTGCGCTCTTTAATTTTATTGATTTTCTTGATTCTTGATACTCTAAAGCTTTGTGGTCATTTTAGAATCATCTACCACTTTGTTCATCACTTTGGACACATCTATTTCTCAGAAAGAGAGAGAAAGAGTGTGAGAGAGAGAAAAAGACATGGCCTGCTTGTGTGCAGCACTTTCTGGATGACAGCTAGACTGTCGTCTGGCTTGTTTTGCCTTTCTCCAGTTACTTATTATTTCTTTAGACTTTTACTATTAAAAAAAGATTTGTTGATCAGTGGCAGTGGCGATGTTTGTTTTTTTTTTTTTTATATGAATCAAAGAAAAAAAAAAGAAAGACACACAATGATTGTTTGTGTAGAAAATGCATATTCTTCTCTAGTTAAAGGGAGCAGAGAAGAAAAATTAAATTGGACTTTTGCAGATTTAAATTGAAAGAGAAGAGGGCCCATGGGATTGATAGGGTGCAAAGGTGCTGAAGAGTGTCCTCACATGAAAGAACAAATGATGGAAAGGAAGAAAGAGAAGAAAATGTTAGAACTAATTGAATGTTAAACAGACTGTATTCACGGACTTCAGTCTCACACCTGAGGCTGTATCTGCTATAATAAGCACAAAACAGAATGGACTACAACATGTGGATGAATAGAGAAAGGCTGTTCAGAATACACACAGTGCAATTACACCCAAGTATATACTGTTGTGAAACATTTTAATTACAATATAATTACAGACACCTTAGGTGAAATACATCTATTTAGAATATCTTAGAAATTAAAATTTCATTTCCACTTTTTATTTATTTTTGTGTTATAAAAAGCACAAAAGATATATTTAATAGAGCAATCTAGAAAATATTTCAACAATTAGTATAATATATGATTGATCAGTATTTAATTTGTTCACTCTACTTTTGTGCCCCTGTTTTAGCTGTATCCTCCATTATATCCCCCTTCAAATAGACACATGTTCACACAAACAACTACCCACACAAACATCAGTTGCCTTTCACATCACTCTCTTATGTCCATCTAAAATGGCTAAAGGAGAGATTTCTGAGAAGATTAGACAGAAAATAATCTGCTTACATGAGGAAGGAGAAAGTATTAAAAGGATTAAAAGACCTTTTTCATCAATCTCTAATTCTGTTTCAGGCCTGGAAAAATCCTTAGGTGTTTCTGACAATCCATTAATTGTGAGAAGATAACTCAACACTGTGGGAAAAGACGAACTAACTTTACTAAATTAACCATAGGACTGAATTAACTAAACGCAGCCGGCTTCTAAGACTGAACTCTGGAGGTATTAACAAGAAGTGTGAGAAATGATCTCTGAAGGTTTCTGCAAGAAAAATGAAAGTAATAAAATAATTTAAAAAATTAATAAAAGGCTGCAATAAAGTCAAAACTGGACACAAAAAACACAGTTGTACTGTTGTTGTAATGTTGTACTGTGTCTAGAACATGCAGATCCTTAAATAAACAAACCTGAATACATCTAGAATTTGTAGATCCTAGAACATTCATGTTTGTTTATTTAAGGGTCTGCATGTTCTAGACACATTCAGGTTTGTTTATTCAGGGTCTACATGATCTAGACACATTCAGGTTTGTTTATTCAGGGTCTACACGATCTAGACACATTCAGGTTTGTTTATTTAGGGTCTACATGTTCTAGACACAATCAGGTTTGTTTATTTAGGGTCTATATGTTCTAGACACATTCAAGTTTGTTTATTTAGGCCTGAAGATTTCTGGAAGAAAAACGAAAGCAAAAATAAAAAAGGCTGCAATAAAGTCAACACAATAAATACTGACAACTTGATGTTGTTTTAGTTGTTGAGGCTCTTTTCTATTTCTGACACTGAAAATGGATTTCTTGCACATAATGACTGTTTTGACTGCAGAGTAGGTAAACAAAAAGGTGGTCTCTGACTTTTGGCTCAGGACTGCAGATGTAAAATAGAGCTATTTTGTCAAGCTCATGTTTTTTTCCGGAAATAGTCTTTCTGAAGAAAGCGCATTAATTCTATTCTAAAACCATGTTTGAGTCCCCTCCACTATCTAAAGCAGCTTTTCAGCACTGGAAGGAGACTACAGTTATAACCAGAAATCAAATTAATGTGCCATTTTGTCTTAACGTCCCATTGATTCCTGACAAAAATAAAATAGTGCCAAACATTTTTGCTCCATCAAAGTGGGATCGAATTTTGTGCCGGCAAGACACGGAGGATACCTTGGCTAATGTAATTCATCGTAACCTCCCTGTTGCCACATCTATAAAGCCATAAAGCTCTGATCCGGGCTGGGGGGGTTCGGTGGAGTGGGATAGGGTGGGCACCCAAACCCAGCAGTATTGACAAAGACATGCATTTGCTAAAATGATAATGAATATTTCATGTGGACAAGGGTTTCAGAGCTCCTTGGGCGGATGTAAATAAGTGAAGAGCATATGATATTTACCCCAGTATAAAACATTGATGAGCGCCAGGCCTATTTAAGAGGGCTAAACATGACATGGTGTTTACACTAGGGTCAGACAGAGGGGTCAGCCAGAGGCACAGGCTCCAGCTCTAAAGAGCCAGATAACGTTACAATACAAAAAGGCAAATATTGCCCCAGCAGCAGTGACAGCCATCAGACTAATACACCTCTCTAGTGGTCCTGTGGACTGAGAGAGTGCTCGGTGCGTGCGTTCAATGGACATGCAATTTGAAACACCGGAGTGGCGAACTGTTGTACTGTCTGTATATTCCACTACTGCGCCAAGAGTTCCTCCAGTTTCATTTGTATTCAGTGATTTTTTTTAAATATTCTGAATCATACCAATATAATTGTAATACACACACACACACACACACACACACATATATATACATCGTTTATATATATATAAACATATCGTTGTAACGATATACGATACCAAACCGAATTCGCGACACTCAGGTCCACGAACACGTCGCGGTGTGAGGAGGATAAATCGCGACACACCCCTTCCAACTCCTTCCCGTAGACGGACGGACTCTTTGTTTGCTGAATTGATTTGCTGTGAGTACATTTAAGTTATGACACTGGGCTTAAAAGTGTCTATAAGCTGGCTGGGTTGTGATAAAACTGCGTAGGAGTTTCTGTATAATTGTTTTATTGTGTTTTGAGCGAGTTTTGTGGCTCCGGGCAGCTGGCCAGAGCGTTTTTTTTTGTTTGAACGTAGCGGTGAACCGAGAAAGACGCGTCGACTCCTCCAACTCGACTCCTCGTGCGGTTCTGCAACAACTGAGAAGTAAATGGTGATGTCTTCACAGTATTCTAATTTCCTGTTTTCATGGGTTTTGTGAGCTGGAAGCCCAAATTATGTACAAATAGTACTTGAAATCGTTTAAGTTGTGGGCCCTGAATCTATAATCTATGAAAGTGTAACGTTTTGAATGGAATTATGGAAATAAAATAATTTTTTTAGAATATTATGATTAAAAATGATGATTAAAGAAATCACAATTTTGCTATTTGCTATTCATTGAATAGTTTTCTAAATAATCAGAATTGAGATGGTGGTGAAATTTCAGATTCTTGTGATGCTCTGATTCACTTTCTATAGAATCATAATTGAGTGGAACTGCAGTGAAATCTGAAATTTGATGTCGCACTGAAAAATCACAATTAAATCGAATAACAAGACCTGAGATTTACACCGCTAATGTTGATGGTAAGCTGCTGTAGATGGTCTTCTTCCTGAGTTAATCCCACAGGCCTTCACTAGAGGTGAGTGCATTGCTGTCAGCTGCCGTGATGGCAGTAGGCACCGCAATCATAGAGGGGTTCATGCATCAGTGCCACTGCTATAATGATGATCATAAGCTTGTTAGATATTTCATGTGTGTTTCCGTCACCCAGGAGCGGAGTGGTCTCTCGTTAGCTTACCGAGACTCCACTCTGCATTAGCAGGCTGAGGATGCTTAAGGTTGAGGGCCCTTTTTAAGTGTGGTCAGCGGAGGAGCGTAAATACTTTGGCAGCGGTCAGAGCTGCTGCATTATGTATTTTGCGGGGAACTAAACAGAGGCACTGTGGTCAGGCCACAGAGCTGTTCAAGCCCCTCACTCCCAGCAAATGCATTTCGCACCACATGACTGCTGGCTGTTTGGGTGCATTACATCTTCAGCAACCACTGTTATATGATCCCAGGCAGAGTGGTAGAGGAGGAGAGCGTTAAGTGGACTACCTAGTAAGGCCTGCTCCATTTACTCTTTAGCCAATAATATGCCTTAATATTAGTATGCCACAGATTTATAAATCTGCCGGAGGCTGATATTTAGTGGCTTGTTTTACATTAGTTGTTTAAATTAAATAAAGCTAAATTAAAATGAATGAATTTAAATGACATGCAGATACCAGAAAGCATAAATCAAAATATAAGCTCATGTGATAAGGAATGCAGGCGAAAAGAAAAACAAACAAGATCAACACCTAAAGACATATATATTATACCAATTTTGTCATGGTCTACTCTCTTTCCTGACTGTGTGGATTTTAGAATGTACTTTAAATAGTAACTTTTAGACTCCTCTGAATTACCAGTTTAATACACCATCTGGCAGTCACCACCTCTATTACATGAATAGAGGCAGAACTGATCGCAACACAAAATACCATCAATAAAAATGTCCAGTGCAGTTAACATCTAACTTCAACCAAATAAAAACAGGAATTTTCACTGTGAAAAGAAATGCTGAAAAACAATAAAAAATAAGAGTTGACTATAAAAGATTATCTGACCCCCACATTACAATATTTATTAGTAGAACCAAAGTTATTTTGTCTCTTCAGATGGTGTGCAGTTCCAGCCTGAAGCACAGCTACTCGCCATGACTCCAGAGCCGTAGTGCTCACATTCAAATACAGCTTTTAAAATTCACTGAAGGTTCCCTTGATAAAACTGATTAAACTCAATAAAACTATTTCTGAGTCCCTCAAAACATTAAAAACTGGTAATACAAGTAATAGTTCATCTTAGGCAGACTATACTGTACAGTGGAGAACTTTGGATACATGAACAAGTAGTAAAAAAAACAAACAAACACAACAGCAAAGTCTAAGCAAAAGTTCTCCTTGAGATTAAGAGGCTACACACATATATATATATGGTTCACCTTACTGATAAATATTCATTCAGTGTTCATGTGATTTATATTGTGGTTCCAGCTGAATTACTTAAAGGTCCCATGACATGAAAATTTCACTTTGTGAGATTTTTTAACATTAATACGAGGTCCCCTAGAATGATTATGGTCCTGCAGTGGCTAGAAATGTGTAGTGTCATGCAGTGGCGATATGTGTAAAGCGTGCTTTGATCATCCTTCTCCGCCGTTCAGAGAGCGACAGCTTAGATGGCCCGATCTGGAATTTAGCGCCTTATGTTGTCATAAGGGGAAATGATCCCTCGCCTTTCTCGTTCTTTGCGCGCCCAGAGAATTTCGACCCTCCCCGAAAAAAAATAGCTCCACCGACAGTCATGGCTTGCAGACGAGGGAAGCATGGCAGTTGCTCCGTGCTTAGATTTAAAAATGAGCACAAATGTATTTTTTTTTGTTCCTGCACGCAAGCCTCTGAAGAACCAGTGGGTTAATTTTATTTTTTCTGGAAATACGCCGACAAGACTTCCAAAAAATGTGTATGTCTGCACTAAACATTTCGCCGAAAACTGTTTACTCAACTTGGGGCAATACAGAGCTGGTCTTGCTGAACAGCTGAAAGTCTGGATCAGTACCATCTCTCCCTGAACTGAACACTATATAATTTTGTTGCTTTGTTGTATATGGTTACCAAGCTTTTTACTCTTAGAAGGTGGCTGTAACATTAGCTCTGCAGCTAACGGCTAACAGCTAACAGCCCAGTTAGCAGGCTACTGTCGCTAATGTAAAGGTAGATAGTATCAGGTATGTGTATGAATG